>CM066963.1:1220000-1792500 GCA_033971965.1 Cucurbita ficifolia
GATTATATTCACATTTCAAAGTTGAGATGCCTACTTGCAGACCTCTAAGATCGTGCACCAAGTCGAGAATTGGATTTCTTGGGCACCTTGGATTCCAGATGAGCTTTTTGACATGAAAACATTTGGATTTGTTTTGTAGGTATTTATTTTCAAGATGTCCAGACCAATTGTTTGCTTTACCTATGAGGTAGATGTAGGATCAGGTAGTAAAATAAAAAAGACTTCAACCACTTCCCGCTAGCCGATATTGTCCTCTTTGGGCTTTCCTTTCTGAGCTTCCCCTCAAGGTTTTAAAACGCGTCTATTAGAGAGAGGTTTCCACACCCTTATAAGGAATGCTTCGTTCCCTTCTCCAACCAACTTGAGATCTCACATCCAGTTTCCATAGTGCGGGATCCAAGTTAGATCTAAGTTTCAGCTCCCCTAATTCACACCTAGTCGAATCATTCCATAGCAAATGTTTTCCATGAGGCTGGAAACAAGAAGGTGCAAAAAGTAGTTTGGTGGTCAAGCAGCAATCCCCAAACCAAGTAGCCTCCCATATCCTGATTCATGGATATCCCAAGTAGCAGGGCTCCATCCACTAGTTCTTCAAGTTTACCAACAAAACTTAAAATTCCTAGTTCAATATGAACATTCAGAATGACAACAATCTTGACCAACAACAGCACAATCCTACCCCAATTCTACTCTTATGCTAAATCTCTAATCCTTATGCATACAAATCATATAAACAAAAGCTAAAAAGTAAAGGGAAATGGGATTAATAACTCCAACCTATCCATTCATTAACCAAACTAGCAAAATCATTCTATTCCCCTTTCCCTTCCTCTTTATCAGGAACAGAAATTACGCTATGAGGCTCAGTACTTCAAACACAGAGAGTTCATCAAACAACACAGAAATGAAACACAACAATGTCACAAAAACAACACCAGTCGACTAAATTTTTCAAGATACCTTTTGTTCTCCAGAGGGCAAAACTTCGATCCGCTGTAGAACATGAGGTTTCGGCGGCGACCCATCACGAGAATCAGCCAGAAACAGCGAAGAAACAGGGTGACGAGGAAGAGAAGAAGGAGGAAATGAGTTTCCAATTCTGGAAGAGAACGAATTAAGTCCAGTAAACTCGGAACGGGTTGATGAAGGGAAATGGAGCTTTGATGGGTCAATGCGACGGAGTGGAGGAAGAAAAGGAGCGCGGTTAATAAGATGGGGTTTCAAGCGGGTCGGAGAAGAAGAATACAGAAGCTTCTCCATGGCTTCTAAGAGAGCTTCGTTTTGTGGGTGTGAGGTAAAGATTTAGCAAAGTGGAAGAAGAGGATTTGAGAAGATAAAGTTGTCGCTGGGATTGTTAAAACTTAGAACTGGGAGACGATGATCCGATTAATTCAGCCATTGTTTGCTGTTAAATCATTATCTAATTAATCTCATTCGTTGCTTTGTTTTTGGAAGTCACCGTCAATTGCTATGAACTTTCGTTAAAATCCTTTACCCTAAAATAGAACAAAATTCTTGAGATTTTGAATTCCAAAATTTTGGGAGAAAACTTATACGATCAATTTCTGCCCAATATTCAAAATTAATTTATTATATTTAAAAAAAAAAAGGAAAAAAAACTCTGTTGTATCTTAGATTTAGATAAATATTATAATTTTATAGTTTAATGAGTTTCTCCTATTTCACTCCCTAATTATAACAAAAATTCAAGCCTGAAATCTACACAGTCTAATTGAAGGTGTTCGTATGATTAGGGAACTTATCCACCCAACTCAAATCATTGTTGGGTTAGATTTTTTCGATTTGGGTCGGATTGAATCTTTGAAAAACTAAAAATTTGGACCAATTTGTAAGTTAATATTTTTTGGTCGAGTCAACCCACTATCTTGAAATTAGGGTTGGATTATTATAAGTATTAGATTTTTTTACCTTAAAAACATAATTTTTGTTTGAAAAAATATTAAAAAAATTATCGCTAAATGAATTATATAACATGTGTTCGATATTAAATTGATGGAATTCAAAGAAAAATGACGTTAGACTTAATTTTACTGTGAAAAATTCTATACTTATCTAATAGTATCTGATCTAACTCGAGAAAATTAAAATTTATGGACAAAATTGATACTCATTGTCAGCCTAGATATAAATTTGATTCCCTTAAATTTGCTTTTTCACCGATAATTAAATTAAATATCAAAAAATAAAGTATTAGGTTTATACAATTTAAGAGCTAATTTAAGAAATAAAAATAAATAATTACACAAATTCCATAGGAATATTAGCATTAAAATGGGGCAAAAGTGAGCATCATTTTGAATGGATAAAGTTATCTAATTAAATGGAATGGGTTTAGTTTAGTCCACAATGTGGTGGAGCCGCCCTCCACGCCCCCGCGCGCGCTTCCCCTCACTCCGCCACATTCCAACCATGCGCATGCCCGCGCGCGCTTGCCCTCACTCCGCCACATTCCAACCATGCGCATGCCCGCGCGCGCCACACGCAACCTCTCAGGGAACGAGCCCAACCACTCCTCATACTTGGACATTGGTATTAATTATGCATTATTAGATTGGATGATCCCAAAAATCTAAAGGGAATCGGGTCGGTTGGAAGTTATTTGTTTGACGAGAGAAGAAGATATTGGCTCGATGGACTTATCGAGACTCGTTTGTTTATCAAAGAGGCTGGCAATGCTTATGGATAGCAGGAAGAGTGGCGAAGAGGGTTAGATGTTATTGAGCTTTCAGGTTCGTTTTTGTTCTTGGCATTGACGTAAAGGGACCTCATGCATGTTGTATGACACACGAGCATAGATTACTTCTTTAGTATGTTGTGTGTGGACACGTGCATCATGTTATTATACACACTTCTTTCTTTTTTATTGATTTTTGCAAGCAAGCGTGTGCTAACCCATAGGCAGTATGTGCATATGTAAGAACAGTGTGTATAGAAGTACTATGCATTTAACCCTACAAAAAAAAAAAGAAGTGAAGCCCAAGGATCAGCCATGAATAGTAGGTTCAATCGGTCAAGAAACATGTTGCATGTGGTTACCTTTTTCGACCCCAATAATTGAGTCACTTATTGAGTATCTTTAAATACTCGTCCTATGTTTAACATGTTTTCTAAGTAAAAGCAAGGGCCCCATGTATGGATGATGGGTGCTGACTGAGGAGACCGTGGAATGGGCTTTATTTGGCTAATAGTCTAGTAATATTTTCACCTTCGGACTTTGACAAGAGAAATCTTTTACCTTTATTTCAATCATGCTTTCACCATGTTTATGAATGTTTAAGCCCATAAATGTTTTTAAAGTTGAATACTTTTTAAATAGTTTTAAGCACAATATCGTCCCGACATGTATGTAGTAGTAATCTTATTTTTAAAGAAAAAATTAATATTGTTATAGTTTGCGTGGATTGGATCTTTATGGATCTTGCATATGCCGTGCAATGTAGTTGTTCATTAGTCGTCATAGGTCACTTGAGTATTGCATGTATTTCTCTTGAAATCGCTCGAAACGAGGTTATATTTGTGTTTTGGAGGTTTTGAGTCGTGGGTCTTAGCTCTAAACATGGGTTCAGTCGGTACAGGTTTAGAATAATGTAGGTTTAGTCTCTTAGGTCGCTCGAGTCTTCCGTGGATTTCACTTCAAATCGTTTCAAATGAGGAGAAAAAATGATACGATAATGTAATGCATAATGTGCACGAAAGAGCGAGAATTATTAATTAAATTTTATAAAAAAAAAATTAATAAATGATCCAGAATTATAAATTAAATTTCATAACACTAAAAAAATTTAAATTGATTTCCTTTAAATATAATAATAATAATAATACGTACGTACATAATAATTTTTTAGGCTTGTATTTATGTCAGATTCTGTTTCCAGCCAATGAAAAAACGGCAGCGCATAATAATGAGACATTGAGCGAAGCGACGGCGTTTACCGCGGAGCATATTCTTTACCAAACATGGCTTACAGATGTTCATATTCTCGTGAATTTGATCGCTTTGGCCTACTTTCTGTTACTCCGGCCTCCGCGCTTCTTGCCGGAATCAATGGCCGATTCTCAACCGCTGCTGAAGAATCGACAGGAGTTGCCGGACTCCAGTCGCAAAGCTCCGCGCGTTATCTCACTCGATGTCTTTCGCGGTCTCAGCGTCTTTGTAAGCTCTTTGTTTGCCCTCTGGATCTCGATTCACTATATACGCTGCGTACATCTCTTTGAGTTGCCTGGTTTTCATATGCTTCTTGAATTTACTATTCATGCATAATCGTTTGGTTTTGTGCTTTTTGGTTTGGCTGCGTTTGGTTATCGGTAAGAATGTGCCTTGTGTTGTGATGATAAAGGATCTAATTGAAGCTGAATCTTACTCTTATGTTGAAAACGAGTGAAATTGGTTAGTTTGGAGCACGCTGTTTTTCTTTCTCCGGAACTGGTTATTGATCAATGTCCAATTAAAGAATTTCTCGTTCTTGTTGTTATTTCTGTTAGTTCGGCTTTTGAGTTTTAGTTTAATGAGATTTTACTTTTCTAATGAATTCCATAAGAGGACAGTATGTGTTATGTAGCTTCTCACTTTAGCAAATCCAGTAAATTGACTACTACCTGCTAAATTTGTGATGTTTGATTGTTGAATACTATGCTGTCTGCTGTATATATCCAGATGATGATGTTCGTGGACTACGGTGGCTCTTTTTTACCAATTATCGCTCATTCTCCATGGAATGGGCTTCATTTGGCTGATTTTGTGATGCCTTGGTTTCTATTTATTGCGGGAGTCTCGCTTGCACTTGTTTATAAAGTAAGTGAATGGATTCAACCAAGAATTTTTGGCCTCTGGTTGACTTCTTCGTTCAACTAGCTACTGCTCTTTTCTACATGTGGAAGTAAAATCCGTGTTACGGATCATGGTTTATCCTGTTTTTGTAAATTTTTTCCGGGATTTTGTTTTAACATACAGAATTGCTTAAAATAGGAAGTAAAATGTAAAGTGACTGCTACAAGGAATGCAGCATGCAGGGGTCTATACCTTTTTCTCCTCGGCGTTCTTCTTCAAGGTAAAGTTATTTATGGTCACTTTTGTGTTGAGCATTTTAATATTCATTTGTGGATTGTCATACTTCTTAAATGCATAGCGGTAAGTAATCATATGTGAACTTAGAGTGTCAAGTTGTACTCAGTCAGTGATGTACTGCGGTCTGTGGTTCAGAATTTTATATTGATTTTGATTGCATACATTTTAAATTGTTAAGATCAATCATAATTTTTCCTGATTATTTCAGGTGGTTACTTTCATGGAATAACATCATTGACATATGGTGTTGATATGCAAAGGATGAGGTGGCTTGGCATTTTGCAGGTGTTGCTTTCGTCTATCCTTTTCTGTGTGCAATTGCTACAATGGTCCAAGTTTGTTCTAGCCAGAGCACAAAATTATAGGGTTTCTGTTACATAACCAAATTAATGATTTTGGTCCAGTTTTTGAACTATATGATGTTGCTCCCAATATTTTCGAGATGGCTCAAATGCCATCCAAGCTAGATTATAAGCTGACAAATGACCTAACATTAAAATTTATAAACAGGGATTTGGACCAACTTTTCTTCCTCCTTTTACATCTAACATCAGGTTATGTATGTATTTTGATTCAATGTAGAGAATATCTGTTGGATACTTGATTGCTGCACTATGTGAGATCTGGCTTACTCGTTGTACACGTGAAGAAGCTCAAAATACTAAGAGTTTCAGGTGGCAGTGGTAAGGATATAGTATTTGTTACCCTGATTGATATTACATATGCATAATATCTAGAGGCTATTGCTTAAGTTTCAGTTTCATTTTTTGGTGGTATGAATAATGTTTCTAAGTAATCCTTTTTCTACTCTTTTACTAGGTATGATCAGACCTTATGTATTTGTAACGACATAATTTTAGTTGCAAAATTTTGCTAAGAGAGTACTGCAGACGATATCGAGTGAATTTGAGAGTTATTACTCAATTTGATCTTGGTGGTTCATCACACTACGTTATTTTTAAGTCTTTAACCCCTATCAGAGTCATTGCAATAACCATTAGCAATAAGCAGTGGCATTATAAGAATGCTTGAACTTCTCTATTTTATTATGTTTCTTCATGTTTAGCGTTTTGAATTTGCAGGTGTATCATATTTCTTCTTTTGTCGTTGTATATGGGACTGTTGTATGGTTTATATGTTCCAGATTGGGAATTTAAAATATCAACCACGAGCTCTTCACTTCCACCAAATGGAAGCTATGTTTACATGGTAAGTAAATACTATGCACCATGTTTGTGCCCATTTCTCTAGTAGCTTCATTTTTATGGTCTATTATTTTCTATTTTTAGAAAAAGGAGAGAACCCATTCTTTATAGTTTAGAGCGGAAAAAATGAGATAATATCGAAATGCTTATGTACTTACATCTGGAATGATACCTGGGCAAAGTTTTACTTACATCCATGTACCAGTTGCTTCATCCTCAAATCTAGGATGCTAAACTATGATAGTCCTTTATTTGATGAAAGAAAGGAAGAGCTTTGGGCTATAAATTACACTGAAAATAAGATCATTCTTGTTATAGGTGAATTGTTCTATTCGAGGTAATATGGGACCTGCTTGTAATTCTGCTGGGATGATTGATCGTTATGTTCTTGGTATTCACCATTTGTATACTAAACCTGTCTACAGAAATCTGAAGGTATCAGTATATCAGTTTTTTGATCTTGTAATGTTCACCATTGTTGTGCATTTTGATCAGCCCTAATGAAGAATGTGGTTTGAAGGAGTGCAACATTTCCTCCAGCGGTCAAGTTCCTGAGACTTCACCTTCATGGTGTCATGCTCCTTTTGAACCTGAGGGTATTTTAAGGTGCAGATCTGTTCTTCTTCTCAGTAAAATGAATTTATAAAGACTTAAGCATTCGTTTTGATGCACACGGGACTTTTTCAAGGGATGTGCACTCTCTCTTTTGATGAGATATTTTGGGGTTAGGTTGGTGAGAAGAAAAATTAATGTGCCAACTTCAGTTTTAAATCAGACCGTTTGGTTTGAGAGAAATGCCATAAATTTTGGCCTTCAGGGAAATATAATATTAAGATTCTTGCGCTGAAATTTAACCGCTTACAAATTGTTGATCTAAATTGTGAAGCCTTCAGATGATGCATTTCTTATGCTTCATTGAAATCTAGATTTTTTTTTTTCTTTTCCTTTCTTTTTTTGTAGAACGAATGTTCATTCCTTTCATTCGTTATTTCACATGAGTACATTTTGCACTGTTGGAAATGTTTGCAGCTCTTTAACAGCTACAGTGGCATGCATAATAGGGCTTCAGTATGGTCACATTCTTGCCAATGTACAGGTGAGATTAAGCAAAAACTTAGCATATTACTCATCACTCTGATTAGGAAGTTCTCATTTCACATAATTTACTTATCTCAATGAAAAAAGTAGTATAGTGGACACTTTGTTTCCGATATAAATAATGCTTGCATAGTTTGTGCATGTAACGTAAAATACTCTTTTCATCCTTTTCTGCTTTTCTTTGATTTCCTCGTTAAATTGTTCACTATTGCATCGCTTCAATATTTTCCAGGATCACAAAAGTCGCACCAAGAGCTGGTTCTCGCTCTCTCTTAAGATCTTGGTGCTCGGAATATTCCTTGTCTTCATAGGTATAGACTTGATGGAAGATGCATTGCTGAACACGTATCTATCATATCAACTAGGCTAATAATGTTGACCGATCATTGTTCCTTTCTCCAATGTTTTCAGCGAAGTTATGTTATATATAATCTCTTACAATATCTGATCTTGAAATTGATTTCTGTTTTGAAACTGTCTTTCAGGTATCCCTGTAAATAAGTCCCTCTACACAGTCAGCTATATGTTGATTACTTCAGCGTCAGCAGGAATACTCTTTTGTGCTCTATATATATTGGTGAGTTCATCAATTTTGAGATTTTGGATTGAAGATGAAACCATCGTAGTGGAAGCAAGAATTTGGAAGTGTTCTTCAAACTGAATCATAATAATCATAATAATAATATGAATATCAGGGTGGGGTGTCGTTTAAAGAGAATGACTTACCACCTTCTTTTCCTTGTTAAATTCTATCCATGTATTTTTCTTAGCCAAATTAAATGGACAACTAAGGTCTGAAGATCTCTTAATTTCTATAGGTGGATGTCCACGGCTATCGATGCTTGACATGTGTTATGGAGTGGATGGGGAAGCATGCTCTGAGTATTTATGTTTTAGTAATCTCTAACATACTCGTCATTGGGATCCAAGGATTTTACTGGAAATCTCCTAAAAATAACATCGTAAGCACTAAACAATGGAGCTATTTTTTTGGTGGAAACTGAGAAGTCCATTATTCTTACAATAAACCCGGTTATTTTGAGATTCATTTTCAAACTTGCTGTGCTTGGACTTTTACAGGTGCACTGGATTCTAAGTCGTGTCAAAGCTCAAAGTTGAAATAATTCGAGTACCTGTTTAAAGTATTTAGTATGTGGAGCTGCTAACTTGCTGGGGTTAATTCACTTATCAGTAATCGCAGTGCTCGTGATCCTTCGATCATATTCGAAATCACCCTGCAAATATTAACAAAAAAAGTCTGGCAAGAAGATAACAGAGCTATTGCAAGTAAGATCATAAACTAATATGCATAACCCCAATGTTCCCCAGTTTTTAGTTTAGCATATAGATATGTGTCTAAGATTTCAGACATTTGCCTGACACCAAAACTGTAATTGTTGTATTATCTGTGTGAAATTCCTGTGACTGAGAAATTTGTTACTCCTAATAGAACTTTGAAGGCAAACCTTTATTAGCCATCAAGTTATTTACTTTGGAGATTGAACATTTGATAGGTGTAATGAAATTGTGTCTGTATTTGTGAGTAGAAAAGTCCATTTTATACTGTCATATAGTTACATTTTGATTTAATCACAGAATTGAATCTAAAACTTCCTACGGTATGTTGTTTGTGTCATTCTTCAGACTGTTATAATTAGGTTACAAGATTTTGATATATATTCAAAATGATGAATTTTGAAAGATGATTGTAAATTTATGGCCAGTAAGAACATTTGAATGCTTGTGCATGACACTGTTCTTCCCTAAAACGTGGCTCAGTTTCGCCCTAAGGTCATTCAACATCTAAACCCGCTTAAGCTCCTTCCAATCCTAAACATCCCAAATTTTTTTTTTCCTTTTTTTTTTTTTTCTTCCAAGTTTTCAACTATGAAGAGTTCCTATCCGAACACAACCCAAAAACTATTTTGCCTTTGATTTCTTTCTTCAGCCCAAGAATTTACCACAAAGTATCTCTTAATTCTCTTTAGTGCTAACTCGTTGTATTCCAACCTATGTGCATGAAACAAATTCTTCCCCTGTCTGAGGTCGATGGTTTATCCGGTAAGCTCTTTCGGTATTCATTTCCAGAGCTTGGACAAATGCTTCAATCCAAGGCAATACGAAAACTGTGATTTATGGAAGGAGGGAAGGGGTTTATGTTTTTTTTTTCCCTTCCTGAAAATGAGTGAATAGTTCACCTCACTTTGGCTACTGTGCCTTTTTAATCGTGCATGAGAAAAAAGAATTACTACTCTGATTCTGAGTTTCTTTGTTTCTTCCTCTAAAGCACTCGCACAAAACAAGGAAATGGAGGGGAAATTTTTTTCGAGAGAGAAGAAGGCACCAAATAGTCGTTAGTGTCTTTGTAGACGAATGCAATAGAGACCCTTTTAAGCTTTTCAAGAAAACTTTAATGGATGTTTCACTTTCTTCTAGAGAACCAGAACATTCAGTGTTTTGAGAAGCTATATACATATATATAGAGAGAGAGTTCAATTTGCAGGTGCTTGAAGCTTTGGAAAAGCAATTAATCAGGTCTTCTAATAAAGTGATTGCAGAGGGAGAGAGTTAGCGGGCCAAAGACTGTGGATCCCCTACCATCTCCGTCATGGGGTTTTATGAGCTTAGGGTTTGGTTCCTTTTGCAGAGGTACATTGCCACTCTCATTTTCCTGTACATCACCATCGCCACTTTTATTGGAAACGACGCACAAACAGCACCCTGTTCTGGCATTCGCCTCCTCGGCATAGCATGGTCCTTCCACGCCATGATCTTCGTCCTTGTTTATGCATTGTGTCATGGTTATGGTTCTTCAAGACATGTCATAGTTGCATACCCATATCGTGCCAAATTATTGTATTATTTCATCGCTTTATTATACCTTCGTGTGCATAATATTTTGGCAAAGTCATCTCTATCTTGTCAATTCTTCATACTCAAGATTATATGCTATCAATATTGTTGTTATCTCTTGCTTGCTAGCCTATAAGCTTTCTAAAATTGCTTTCCAAAACGTTTTCCAAGATTTCTCTGCCTCCATTTTTTTTTGAAGGTTGAAGGAAAAAAAAATCTTAAAGCAGAAACAAGACTTGAGCATATATCGTTTACTTATTCGAATGTCACACAAACGTTTTGTGGTACACCCTAATCCTTGTTGAATTGCTATAAGGTTGGGTTACAGTATATTAAAATGTTTTTTCCTTGGTAAATGAATAAGCCTAAATGTTTTCAATTAAGCGATATCATTCTAATTAATTTTGTAAAAATGTTTAGTTATAAATCATTTTAATTGATATTTAGTCCCACACTTGTAAAAACGATTTTAAAACATTTTAAAATGATTAATGAAGAAAACAATTTTTTATTTTTTTAATTGCAAGACAAAATAAAACAAAAATAAAATAGGAGAGAATTATTTTCTAATATGAATTCATAGTCATATTAAAAACAAAATCACTTACAATCACTTTCTATAGCTTTGCATACAAATCTGCTTTAAATACTCCCAACTACTTGGATTCCTAATAAGTTCTCCCAAAATCCTACATGAAAAAAACAATGGAAAACACAAAATAAAATTTAATCAAGTACACCAAGACATGCTTATAAAGAAATATGTAATTTCAGCAGAGAAAATAGAGGATAGAATACACGTTTTCTTGTGTAATGGCCCAAGCCCACCGCTAGTAGATATTCTCCTCTTTAGGCTTTTCCTTTCGGGAGGGCAAGAGTAAAAAAGAATGTATGATTGAACCAGAGCCTCGTCTAAACAAAATATACCTTAATCAGGCAATGCAGTTCCTCGCTCAAGATTGTTCTTGATCTCCAGAGTATATCTACCAAAGGCCCGCTCGATCTTTTTGTTGAAATGTTCATTACGATCATTGATAGAATCGATATCCTTGTCTTCGTGGAACTTCCTCCTACGGCTAAACGACTTTCGCTTCTCATCCCGGTCCTTGAGTTCTTTCACCATATTGTCAATCTTATCCTCTGAAATCTTAGGTGCCTGTTCCAGGATAGTGGCCCGAGATCTATATCCTTAGAAATCTGATCATTACACATATGGTCGAAATTATACAGTGGAACTAACAGTACCTTTCCATATTGAAGACTCGATGCCTCACGGTAGAACTCAGGATCAGATTCTTTCATTTTATTATATTCCTCAAGGTCAACATTTACATTCTTCGTCCGCTTTTTGTATGCATCGTACAACGTTTTCTGGTTAAAGACTGTTGAAACCAAAGCAGGTTTACCCTTTAGATAAGTATTTACATATTAACAACAAATCGATAAAATACAACTTGAATGGCTTAATACGGAAAGAAACACCAGAGACTACAGCTACAAAATAATATAACATGAAGAAGAAAGAAGATATCAGCAATGACCAATACTTTAAGTAAGAAGTTCTTTCAATTCACAATCAGATTCATAATATCTATATCCTAGATCAAATCACGTGTTCGTCATCAACCAGCAAATTAAGGAATCTAGTCAAATTATTAAAAAAATGTATTTATCCATAAAAAAGCAGCTAAGATCACCATAGTGTAAATTTGTAGTACATATAGAGACTCACCATCCCATCCATAGGGAGCCGGATCCTTCTCCCATTTCTTATATTTGGACTCTGCTGCCTCTTGTGTATCTAACATATATGCTTTTGTCATATCCAAGCCATTTGCATCCAAAAGCTTCCCAATTTTCTTCTTCCGATCCTCAAGCCACTTTTGTTTAGAAATGCCTCTTGATTCTGATGGAGGTTCCATTTTCTTTTTTTCAGCAGCTATTGCTGTCTGATTAGCTTTTCGTGCCTCATTCTGCATCCATGGATCGATATGTCATTACTTGATACTTGATAGGCATTGATAGTTACTTTTAAAAAATGTAGAAAATTACCATCTTAAGCCTGAGTTCAAACAATTTCTTTTTCCTCCCTGTAAGTTTTGTGAAGTCTCCTTCCACATTCTCCCCACCGCTCAATTTGTCAGTATCACCATCACTATGCCCTTCTTCTTCAGGCTTTTCATCATGAAGATCTTCATACTCATCAGGAGGCGCAAAATTGAAAGAACCACTACTTCGACCAGCTTGAACAGCTTCTGATGAAGTGGCAACTGTGATCAAAATTCACAAGAAAACATTTACATGAGATAAGAGAGAAGGATAACAAATGATATCACTTGAATTTGAAAGGTGGAGGAGGAATGGTTAAGCAATTTATTGGGACAATTTTTAGCAATGTTGAAAAGCTAAGTAATTCCAAGAAAACGTTTAACAAATTAGACAAAAGGATAAATAGCGATGAATAATGAAATTGTCAGCTACAATAAGAGAAGGTCATTATGTTCAAGAAAGTTGCAAAGAAATTGTAGCATGTGAAAAAACCTGGCTCATTTTGCTGATTCCGGGCTTTGACTTCAGCTATTATTTTAAAGCAGTACTCGTTACATTCATGATACGGATTAGAAGCATTTCTACAATCAGGGTGTACTCTTCCTTCATCAGACATCTCTGCAACAACGTCTCTTACTCGCTGCAAATAAAGAGTCATAATTAAACGGAGCTTTAAAATATACAAAAATTTCGGAAACTTAAAGCTGTAAAAGAAGATTTTGACAATAAAAGGCATCATTGGATGGATACGAAGGTTACACGATCAATCAAACGAGTAAAAACATTCAAACTTCCAACTGAATTTATCATACCAACGCCAACAATAATCCTCAATTTCTCCGAATGAATAAAATGCGCGCAAGGTGTACTCAATGGAAAATTGATTTTCCTTACATATGTCTTTGTTTTTCACAAGAGGAATTCGAAGGAGTGCAATCAATTCCCGAGCAAACTACAAGAATTCCACTACAACAATCCAACTTCTAGGGAAAGGAAATCACGGTAACACAAAATCAAGTCCACTACAACATACAACAACAAATAGCA
Organism: Cucurbita ficifolia; assembly: GCA_033971965.1. NCBI lineage: Eukaryota > Viridiplantae > Streptophyta > Magnoliopsida > Cucurbitales > Cucurbitaceae > Cucurbita > Cucurbita ficifolia. The sequence goes on from CM066963.1 coordinate 1,233,339, forward strand.
GCATGAACATTATCACTGATTCCAGTCAAAACTTGCGAATCAAAACCGAAATTCATACGGAATCACAACGAGAAAAGCAATATTAGAGATTTAGAGGCGCTAAAAGCGAGATGCAGAACTGTACCTGAAAGCTAGGTTTTCCGTGCGGGAAGAACTCGAAGAAGAAAGCAGAAGAGGTTCCCTTCCCGATTTGGGAAGAACGAAGAACAATTGCTCAAGATTTCTTCCTTTAAAATTCTCTAAAATTTAAATAGAAAATTAATTTTGGTTTCTTATTAGGAATAATACTAGGACTCATATATTTTTTATTTTTTATTTTTTTATTATTATTATTTAAATACATATATTTAATCATTCTCTCTGTCATTTTTTTTTAAATGAAAATTAAAATAATAAGTATTTATTAATAACTTTTGGACCAAATAATATTCATTTTTTACTATTTCATAAATTATCTTTTTGGTTGTTGAAATTAGAAAATTGCTTTATTTCGTCTCTATGTTTTATAATTAGGCAATCAAACCCTTTATTAAATAGTTATTTAATGGAGGCCTAAAGTGCAATTTTTTAAAAATAAAAAAACTAGTTTTAAAATTAAAACTAATAATTCGTTTTAATTTTTTTTAAGAAAAAAAAAATCTCTCATTTTCCCTCCTCGTCCACCTCCTTTCCACCTATGACCCCGACCCTGCCTCCTTCCTCGTCCCCTCCCCTAGCTCCAGCACCAGCGTTGGTCCACCTCCTTTCCACCTATGACCCCGACCCTGCCTCCTTCCTCGTCCCCTCCCCTAGCTCCAGCACCAGTGTTGACGTAACTCTTATATGATCAACGAGATTTCACGTTTAATTATCTAAGATAAATAAATTAATCCCTATTTCGATCTCTAAGAATAGTGTGATATAGCTACCATCCATTAAATTAATCTTATTTTATTATTGACATAAAAATAAAACAAATTTTCGATTTATCCCTCAACTAATTAGAATTATTAGAACAATTTGAAGAACCAAATCGAAACCAACCGCTGAGGTTAAATTGTAATTCTAAAATTTATAGGGGCCAAATTGAAAACTATGACTAATTTAGCTTATAATTTATAAAAGAAAATTGAATATTACATTCGGGTTGAAATTGATGGGCTTTAGGCCCATTAGAACGGCCTCTCGCCGAGGCCTGTACCCACGACAACTGGCCCATTCAACCAGATTCTGTTGACTTTTTAACTATCGCAAAACGTTGTCGTATTGACATTCCCTAAGAAAAACGCCTCCTTGAAAAATAAATTCCTAATAAAAAAGACGGATTTTCAAACCCGTCCAAAAACTTTGAAACCCTAGCTTCCACCCTCCACCGCTCAGCTCCGACGCGCCGCCTCCCTTCCCGGCCCTTTTCCCTTCTCTTTCACCAATGGCTTTCTTCACCGGCGGTGGCCGATTCCGCGAGCTTCTCAGGAAGTACGGGAAGGTCGCAATCGGAGTTCATTTCTCAGTGTCGGCGGCTTCGATAACTGGTCTCTATGTCGCCATCAAGAATAATGTCGATGTAGAATCGCTACTCGATAAGCTACACATGGACGGATTCTCTTCCAAAGATACGCCACAGACAAGTCCCTCCGAAATCACATCGTCCGTAGACGATGGATTTGTGATCGAAGAAAGACCTACATCAGGAATTCAATCAACCGTAGTGGAAGAACCGAGGAAAAGGAATCGTACAGCCGAGCTCGCAGCGTCGACTGGCGGCGCGTTGGCTTTGGCCGTGCTTTGCAACAAGGCATTGTTGCCGATTCGGGTTCCGATCACGATTGCGGTCACACCGCCGATCGCGAGGCTGCTGGCGAGGCGAGGAATTATGAGAAGTGGTTAAGGAACTGAATCCATCTCATTTCTTCATCATCTTTCTTGTAAGTTGGATCGGCGATGGTCGATTAGAGTTATGCTTCTTCTTCTCGCGATCAACAGAGTATAATAATCCATTTTCTTCGTTCTTATGAGATTTTTTCTCAAGAAAAATTTGTCAAAACAGCAAATGAATAAAATCCCACTGTGAGTTCTTCCATTTCGTTCTTCATCTGATTTCCACTCTGATTTTTTTTTTTTTTTGTGTGGTTTTTTTAGAGATTGAATTCTATAGATCTGCCTATGAGAAAATAAACTAGGCATTGTATTTATAAATGAATTTTATTTCTTACCCAGTAATTAATAGAAACATTAATAATGAGAATGAAACTTAAAAATATTTAGGCTCATTTGGTTTCTTTTATTATTATTATCTAATTTCTATTTTTATGTTTTTAGAAATAAATAATAAGATGAAATTATAAAACACTTGTTTGGTCAGTTGAAAAAGGAAACAGCTTCAATTAAAAATATAAATAAATTTAATTATGTAAAGTTTATATACACTTGTGTGTATATATATATATATATATATATATATATATATATTTATATATATTGATAATTTTTATATTTTCAGTAAGCACATTATTTTATTTATTTTTAATACATTACCAATAAACAGTTAAAAAGATTTATTTGTTACCAAACATATTTTCAAAAATAGTGAAAATAAAAATACACATTAATTTATTTATTATTTATAAGTAAAACAACACATTTAAAAGTTTGTTAAAATAAAATTTATTATGAATATATTTAAAATATTTTTCTATGGATTCTTTTCTTCTTTATTAAATTACAAATTCATTTCCTACAATTTTAAATTGGAAAATATTAGAATCCTGTTTTTATAGTTTGATAAAATTTCACCAAGAATAAAAACCTTCCTAAATAGTCCATATTATAAGGGCTATTTAGCAAAATTTTATCAAACTAAATAGGTTCGACAATTGAACTATTATCACCGTTCTTAAGCCTATACTTTTTTCTGGGGTCATATAGTAGTACACCCCCACACACAAACACCACCCGACAAAGGACGAATGAAAGCTAGAGGCCCAAAACTTCAAACTTTCTTCATAAATGAGGATGCCTAGTGTCACAATCACATTTTTCTTGACAGTAGACTTTTGGGATTGTGCGGCATTCACTCCCAACACCGAGTGAGTCAAGCCAATTTGGATTCGCGTCACCGACGCCTACGGCCGAGCAATGTATGCTCAAGCCTCTAACCCTGTCTTGAGAGAAAGGTTTTATAAAATGATAGGAGAGAGATTTTTGAGTTTAAAAGCAAGGTTGAAAGAAGGTTTGAAAGTTGTTATATAGCTTAAGTATATAAAGAAATACCCCAACTTAAATATCATATATAACTCGAGTATGAAAATTTGACAACTAGTCGCATTTCCTTAGAGTACATTTTAAAGCGATTTAGGTCTGGCAGACTTAGACATCATTTCGCCGAACAACCATACAAATCTAGGCGGAAGGAGTTGACGACTGGTATCATCCCCTATAGTACATTTTGAGACGATTTAAGTCTGATAGGCCTAGACATGATTTTAGTCATACAAACAAAAAATACAATAGTAAGGCAATACAACATGGAATCAAATAAAGGGTTTGGTGTGGCATGGGCACACGGCCACGGGCAACACGCCTATGACGAGCATAACTATGACACTCGGAGCAAAGTTACTTTGCGGAGACCAATTATAACAGTCACTTTGGGGAGACCAACATATTATACTTCTTTTACTTTCTTTGAGCAATACTCAAATGCAAGTACAATAAAAAAAAAATTCATCATAAAAAAAGTCCATTTTAGGACAAACAACCTACGACAGAACAAGACCAACTAACTCCTAACTTGCAATGTAATTTGACTTTCCTTTGTTTTTTTTAAGGAAAACAATGGATCACAGACCAAAGAATTGTCACAGAAACCCAGATCCTAGAATTCTAGGAAGCTTTTGAAGTTCATGAGGCCCCAGTTCAAAACTTATAAACAAGGTGCATCATTGATCATAATGGGTAAAGATAAGAAGGCTTTAACATGAATGGGAATGAATAGAAGAAAAGAAAAAGATTACCTTGTCAGCTATATGTAAATGATGACAACTTTGTCATCTGGAGTTTTTGTAATGCTACAACTGTTGAAAATGCTTGAAATCGCGACAATCAGCTCCGACTTCGTTCAACGATGAGAAGAGCTTCGGAACAATCTTAGCGAGCATAAGCTTAAACCCGACTGACGTGGAGTTGGGATCGCTTTCTTCTCTTATAGAGGCATCTTCTGTGAGAGAGCCAATTAAGTGACCTTTCATGTATGCATTACAGGCCTTTAGGATGTAATATCCACGCCTCCTGAAATGTTCTTTAACGAGCTCTTCAAAGTCCTACTCATGAACAAAATCAATTAGTCAAACATAATATTTAAGCCAATATATCAATAGCAGTCATTGCATCATGAACTTCCTGAGTACAGCATACATAAATTCGCTAAAGTTATTATCACAATCGACCAATGACAAGTTCTTCAAACCCATGATTGTCGAAAAAGAAAAAAGAAACACTGTAAAAGCCCAAGCCCAAGCTCAAGCCCACCGTTAGCAGATATTGTCATCTTTAGGCTTTCCCTTTCAGACTTTCCTTCAAAGTTTTTAAAACACGTCCGCTAGGGGAAGGTTTCCACATCCTTATAAAAAATGTTTCGTTCTCCTCTCCAACTAACGTGGGATCTCACAATTTACCCACCTTCAGGGCCCAGTGTCCTCGCTGGCACTCATTCCTCTCTCCAATCGATGTGGGATCTCACAATCCACCCCCTTCGGGGCTCAGCGTCCTCACTAGCACACCGCCCAATGTCTGGCTTTGATACCAATTGTAACAGCTCAAGCCCACCGCTACTTTCCCTCCCAGGCTTCTCCTCGAGGTTTTTAAAACGTGTCTGCTAGGGGAAGGTTTCCACACCCTTATAAAAAATGTTTCGTTCTCCTCCCCAACCGATGTGGGATCTCACAATCCACCCACCTTCGGGGCCCAGCGTCCTCGCTGGCACTTGTTCGTCTCTCCAATCGACGTGGGATCTCACAAACACGATTCTTTTTGGTCCATTTAGCAAATGACATTTGAAGATTGTGTGGTGCAGAAAAAGTTCTCAACAAAGATATTCAAATGAAAATGAACAGTAATACCCACCTTGGGAGGCTTCCTCATAAGATACATTATTGTCTTGCAGTTTAACAAGAAGGTGTTTTCATTGTACGACAAGGAATTCTTCTCTCCTTCTGCTGTCCCAATTTGTTTGTCATATCCAGCTTCATTAAAATATGGTTTAGAATTCAACACTAACCCCTGGAGCGATACCAACACTTGAAGGATGCTAGAGGACTTTGGATCCCACACTTCATTTCCTCTGCCAGTCCAAGTATTTAAAAGGCTAAGGCACACTTTGCCTTCCTCATAAAGATTGGGATTTATCCGCCACCCACCTGAATGATAATATGCTGACTGCATCATAACAAATCCCATCAGTAAGTTACCGTGTAAGACAACCCAGATTATAGAAGTGACTTAATGCTATGACTCACTGGTGGAACGTCAGGATACTCTGGTGGGAGGTGAAAATCGAAGAAGAAAAGGCCATCTTGGTAAGGAGTCCCATAGGCCCCAACAATGACGGTTCTTAAAAGGTCCATTCGATCCTCATAGACTCGAACGTATATCCCATCTGTTACAGAATTCATTCATGGCTCAGTTAACAGATATATGAATGTCAATCTCACGAGACGCGACACGATGAAGCAAAGATAGGCATTGTTTACCTGGCAGATTATTCTGGAGGATAGTCCAATCTTGCTGGGCTTTCTTAAGCCATTTCCTTCCGTTATTAGTCTGCATTCAACAAAGTTCAACCATTCAGACGTGTGCGAGAATCTTTCAAGTAAGAACGTGTAAACCAATCTGGACAACCCGAAACCCAAAAGTATTGATGAACACGAAGAAGAAGACGCTAAAACAAGAACCGTGCACAGAAGTATTCTTAGAGCATCAAAGTGGTAACGAAACTTCATAAATATACTTACTTGTCCATTTGTACCAAGAAAATAATGGTCCAAAGGATCTTTAACGATATCAAAGCCCTTGAAGCTGCAGGTGCCATCCTCATGGCATGCTGACCCATCTGATTGTGCAGGCCTTAGGTCGCTTGAAGCTTCTGCTGATACTAACACTTTTGATGGCTCTGAGGCATCATCGTCCTCTCCTCTTCCACAGTCAGAATTCATATCAGAAGCATTAAAAGAGTTGGATTTAAGAGAGCTAGACTGAAGCCCAGAATCTGTTTCCTCTAAAGCTTGAATTTCCAAGGATTGAGTGTCACTTTCACTGTGGGAATCCAAATCAATTGAATCTCGATTTCTTGGTCCTCGTGAGAATATTCCAGAAGCCAATCTCGTAACAAATCGAAATGCAGCAAGTGGAACAGAAAGAGCTAAACTTCTTCCTGAATTATGCTGTTCACTCTCTTCCTCTTCAGAATCCACACCAGTATCTTGCAGCTCAATATCCTAGAGACATTGACGTGGTCATTATTTTACTTAGAAACCGATGCCTTAATACATATCAGGTGTAATTATTCTTAGAACTGTAGATAACAACGTTACAAGCAAAGGCAAACAACTGAAATTTGAATCCCATTATTTAAAAAAGATTACAAGTAAAGAGACAGGAATTCAGACTGACCTTTTGCATCTAATATGCATGATTAAAACAAAAGTACATACCGGCCCTCATAACTACATGTTACTTCTAGTTTTATTCTTTAGTTTCTTTGACAGAAAATCTAGAGATTATATTATTAGAGGTTAGGAATCACGACCCTCCACAATGGTATGATATTGTCCACTTCGAGCATAAGCTCTCGTGGCTTTGTTTTTGGTTTCCTCAAAAGGCCTCATACAAATGAAGATAGTATTTCTTACTTATAAATTCACGATTTCCTCTTAATTAGTCAATGTGGGACTCCTCTCCCAACAATCCTCGACATTAGAACCATTCAAAACTAAGTAAATATGAGACATGTAAACTTTAGTGTATCAAAAGAATATTACCTCCTTAGCGTTCTCAACAACATCCATTTCATCATCATCATCATCATCATCAACTGTTTCCCAACTTGCAGCACCGTTACTTATTTCACTTCCAGCACCAATTGATTCATCGTCATCATCTCGACCAACAACATAAATTGCTTGAGGGCCAACCTTAGCAAAATAATAAACACTTCAGCATTTGAGTTTCTAAACTCAGGTGAGAAAAGTGAAAACCATTAAAAACTAAATCAGTTATCACATATGAGTGTTAGATTATAGACTATCAAGACAAAGAAAAAACAGAAAAGCAACTTTTCCAATATTTCAAGATCAACTATTTAAAAGCCAATAAGCAGATACGAAACATAAAAATAACATCCAGTTCCTACAAAAATACAGGAAAAACACCTCCCAATCCTGCCCTTATCAAAAAATTTTAATTACAAGGATAGTGCACTCTTCCTGTTAGAAGAAGATCATAACCAGTTGGTCTTGTTGTTTACGTTTGCAACCAAGAATCATTTTCAAAAGAATTAGGAAATGAAAAATACCGTTGAAACCATGCCATTGGCCCAAAAAACTTCAATATCACCATTCTTAAGATTCGTTATATTTCCAACCCAAGAGAGATCTGAGAAGTCAAAGCAATCACCACTACTTGATGGATATTCTATTTTCAGGCTTCCTGAAACCTCTTCTGTATAACTCATCACCCCATTGGTTGAACTTTGCTGATTTAATTCTTCAGTATTGTTTTCAGAAGACATAGCTTCTATAGAATCAGAAACGGGTGACAAACGAACAACAACATCCCCATAACAGTAGTCATAATCTGGATGCCCCTCTAGCTCATACACACTAACAATTTCTTCTATATCAAATTCTCGAGGGTCCTCTGCCCTGGAGACTGGTTTTAACCACCTTACACAGGCTGTTCGCTCCTTTGCATGAACACTTTTCACAACTCCAACTCGCCTGCTTTCCGTAACATCATCATCATCATCATTATCAGAGGCCTTCTCAACCACATACTGTTCTGGAACAAATTCGTGATCACCTGGATTAATTGGAATCAAGCCTGTTGAATCCAGCGCAAGTTCTGTCCGGCCATCCTGCCATACAACATCAACTTTTGTCGTAGTATTGATGATTAAAAGGGCCCTCTCAAAGTTTTCCTCTTTCTTTCTAGCCTTCTTATCTCTCCTGATGACAACTTTACGAATTTTTTTGCGATGGAGAGGCCAAGTCTCATGGGTATTCTCCTTTGTTGCTCTAGAACTACTAGATTCCGGCAAAATATTACATTCTGGATCCCTATAATTTCCATTACATGCACTAATGGAGTCAAGATCAGTGGATTCAGTTCTCCCACTTAATTCATCTACCACAGTATCCTCTGAATCGCATGCTCCCACTGTTTGTGCGTAATCTAACGTATTGGTCACTGAATCAGAAAGTTCTGTTTGTGATGAGTCCTTAGTCGAGCCAGAGGAGAATGATGAGGGAAGAAGACACCAGTCACCCAATTGCCAATTCACATGTGAAAAACAAGTTAATAGTCTCAAGTTCTTTGGACTCTGTTCTTCAGCAGGGGTGGTAGAAGAATCTGGTCCATATCCAGCAGATGCTATCCAATAAATGAACACTGATCCAACTGTAACTTTAGTGACAGTACCTTCCAATCGATTAGGTTTCCATAAACCAGAAAGCCATTTAGAATTCTTAAAAACTGTTGAAGAACTCGCCCTCACCCGCTGGCCAGGATAGTAAGGAAAGCTTGCATCTTCAAGGATATTCTTAGAAACTGGTTTGAGCCGCAATGGCTCTGCCTTTGTGACTTTACACTTGGAGCCATCATCAAACATCACAGTCACATTATCCAAGACATCATCAATTCTACCCAACCACGGACCAAGGACCACATAATCCCCCACCGCGAAATCTCTCACGCGTATCAAGTCCTTAGATGATATATTTTTCACAACTGATCCATCAGGAACCAACAAATCAACAGAGATATTTACATCTACCACAACACCAGCTTGCCCTGTAGGATTGGAAACAGCAGCAACAAAATCACCATGTAAAAATCCCCTATCTATAACTGTTAAATCATTAACATTCTGAGTAGTCTCACTTTCATCCATCCAGAGGACTCGAACTTCATCAGCAGGAAGGGGTTGATTCTTATAATTATCTCTGTTTGAATTTTTAGGATTAGTGTCATCGTCATAATTTTCCTTGTTTTGACCTTCGTTCTCCCCATCACCATCATAATCATCACAACCATCATCGTCAAGACCATCCTCACCATCATCGTAGTCATCTTCATCATCAGTAATGTCAGTATCTGAATCAGCATCACCAGCAACTTCAGTCACAATCCCTATCATACCACTGCCTTTGCTTTTTACAATATCTCGTCTATATACATGTGGAATATTAGGTTTATCGCTTTTATTCTCATTCATTCTTCTAGCTTCATCCTTATTTATAGTTGGCATGTGAATATTTCCACTTGGAGAAACACCATCCCTATTCATGTAATCGCAAGTACCCGTAAGAGACTCCTTGTCCACAGAATCCTGTTGCCCCATCTGGAAAGAAAGAAGGAAGAAGGATGAGTACAGCAATGACTTACATATGTAACTCAAGTACATTGGGATAATATTCATTTCAATCCTGTAAAGTACATTTGTCAAAGTTCAAATATAAGAACCGAAACAGAACTACATTTTTTTCTTTTATTATTATTGTATTTCACCAGATGCATCTCCCTAACGCGTCCAGGGTCCCCAACGAATCCTTTGGGCATCCTCACCGTGTGCAACATTTAAAAGAATTAAAACTTCAAACGCATATACCAAAGATGTCCATGTTGGATACCCAACTCTGCATGTAATAAGAGAATTCAAGCTTCCTAGATGCCTATCTAGCCAACCAAGAAAGTGAACAAACAAAATCCATGGCCCATTAGTCTGTAAGTATGAACAAACCAGTCGCTGTAATTTTCCTCTAAGCAACAATAAAGTCGAATAAGCTCACTGCTCCTTTTTCCTTCATAATTTCATCAAATAGGGAAAAGTTGCAGAATGAACAGAGGAGCAAGAAGTGGACATTTATAGCATATTTGAATAAAGAATCAGGACCTTGACATATTTTGCAAGTAGCTTTTTGTTGCTACTTAGAACAGTCACCAAATATGTTTCCAGTAGTATATCTCAACCATTTCCATTTAAGATTTTCAGATCTAAAATTAAAAAAAAAAACAAAAACCCAGGAAAGACGATTGACCAACACAAACAGAAATGAAAATTTCTGGGTTCATTTGCTAATATGCTTAGCAAGATGACAGAATTAAGAAGGCATCCAATGGACGTCTTCGTTAAAATCATGAAGTTACTTGAATCAAACGCAACGAGAAGACGAAATAATGGCTAAAACCATTTATACCTCTCCCGTTCTGGCATTCAAATGCTCAGAGCAGGTCATAATTACCAGCAAAACCATTAATCGAAATGAAAAAAGAAAAAACAAACTAACGAACTAACTAAAGAAGCTGAAGACCACGATTCGAGACCTTCACAGATCAATCCCTCGAGCTAAACTCAAACATCCATCAGTAATCCAAACAACAAAGAAAAACTATTCCATCCAAAAGCTCAACCCAATCAAGTAACCAAAACAAACGAGGTAATGAAATGAGAACCTGAGGCTGCTCCGAGGCAGAGAAAAATGAGCTGCAAAGAGAAAGGCAATCTGAGAATCGCCGTCAATTGGAGGGAAAGAAGAGGATGCGATGAAGAAAAGGAGGCCTTTGATTTTGAACGGAGGTTCCTTCGAACTCCGTTTTCGAACCAGAGAATATAATATATTACCAAAGAACCAAAAAATGAAAGAATTAGAGGGAGGAGCTGGTAACAGAGTTACCGTGGGGGTGGGTTTGTAAATACCTGTAATATGGGGGCTGATTATGGGAATAAATAAAAACCTGGGGGCCTTCTTCTTATATATATTTGTGTCCGTTGATGTGGTACGGGTAATCGTGATCCATCACGTACCACCGTTCCAAATTAGGACCAAGTCCCGTTACAAAAACATTTGTTTTTTTAACTTAAAATAAATAAATAAATAAATATATATATATATATATATATATATACAAATTTATTTATTTATTTATTTGGGTATATATATATATATATGATAATAATATAAGAATATGGAAGATTAAAAAATATAAATAGACATGTATTTTATTTATTTTTCAATATTTAATAATAAAAAAAATATTATAATAAAAATAAAATGTATCAAGTGTAAATAGAGATAAAATTAAAAATAAATTATTTAAAAAATATTTATATGTAAGTTTGGATTTGAAGCAATGCTTTTCTTGGGGACTTTAAATATTGGAGGAAGTTTATAATTTACAAGGCAAGTTAAAGTTTTTTTTTTTTTTTTTGTCGTCGTGAATTTAATAAAATTTGCTTACCGCTTAATTAATTAAGATATATATTCTCGATTAAAAAATATTTTTACTTTAATACGATTCTTTTATTTCATACTTCGTTAATAATGTTAGGAAGGTATATTTCAAAAAGCATATTCATGTTTATTAAAGCTCGTGGTGTCGTGTTCAAATCCAGCTACAAAACGAGCATACATATAAAATCTTGTAGGATCAATAAAATGAACGATAAAATTTGGTCGGTTCACAAACAAAATTATTATCCCCTATTTCACATGAGATGTTTTGGTCGGCTTGACGCTACGAATTTTGGGTTCCATTAAACGAAAGCACGTGTGCATCTCGTAATGGGGATTTTTGTTCGAGGCGTTGAGATACTGCCTACATTAACGTATTTAATTCTTAATGGCTTTAACCTCGTGATCATATGTTAATAGTTATGTTGGTCTACATTCACATGTAGGAGAGATGCAGGATGATAGTTGTTGTCCCAAGGGAAATGATTTGAAATGTACTCGAAGTACATCGTGCATGATACTAAAAATTAGCAGGGATGAGAATCGGGTGAGCTCGTAAGAGCCGTTCCTAATAAAAAAAAAAAGACTTAATAGACTATTGGAATAAATGTTTGGTCAATCTTAGGACCTTAATTAACCTAACGGTTCAACAATGAGTTATCTATGGTCATCTACGAGAGCGAGAGGAACCCTTCAAGCCGCACGAACTACATGGGTTGTTTTGAATGTTTCAACGCCGTAAACTTGGAATTTCATCAAATGAAGTGTCCGTAAACTTGGAATTTCATCAAATGAAGTGTCCTCATGTCTCATAATGTTGATATCTATCTGAAGTGTTGTGACGCTGCCTAGAGCATCTTCACGTTTGTCTTGAGGGTCTCAACATCGTAAACTTGAGTTTTGTCAAACGAAACGCTTGCTCCTCTCAATGTTGATTTCTACCTAAAATATCGAGACGTCCCCTAAAGCATCTTAACGCTCGATCTTTGACCATTAAAAATGTTCATGTGGACAATATTCTTATTACTCAAAATCACTATAAAACTTGCAACGTGCACAACAGCACGGCCAGTAGTAACTGTTTGAAGAAAAATCTCTGCTATGTTCCATGTCTAAATAAACATCCTCATCAAAACTCAGCCTTCCATATGATACTGAAACAATCACTGTAAACATGTTCTACCTTCACCTCAGTTAGGTTTTGATATCCTGTTTGGGGAATTATTAGGACCCTCACTGAAAATTCCCCAGCTTTTCGATCCCTTGTTCGCATTGTCGTCGGATTTTGTTAATGAAAACTTCAAACTTTCTGAAGCTCCAGGCACGTTCGGATCAGTCGATGGAGGGTACGGAGGCCCTTGATTGCCTCGATAACTTGTGGATGCTGCATCTTGCTTTCCTGGAGCATTGGCATTTAGAGAACTGAAGATACCAAAGCTAGTTTTGGATCGATCAGGATCGGTATGATGTGATGGACCAGACTTGGATGTCTCATTGGAAGGATGCTTAATGTTTCTTGATGCAGAAGAATTGTTGTCATCTAGCCTGGTTTCTCTCATGGAGGGCGATAAGTTTGTGTTCGTAAGAGGTTGCCTCCTCTGATTGCGAATCTGGGGTTCTGATCGGAGTGAGTCTCTAGCACCTCGGCCCTTGTTATCCATTACATTTGGTGGTTGGAACCGGTTTGCAGGTTCGATCTTTTTGTATCTGTTATCGGCTTTGGTGGAAGAATCTTGTCTCGAGAGTGGAACGGAGCTGGTTCTACCCGAATCAGGCAACCGTGTCGGTGGCGAAAGGTCTGAGACATTAACATCCCTGTCTGAAGCTACATTCATTTTATTGGCAGTGGTTTTCAAGGGAATCCCATTCGCATCATCTTTCAAGTCAAAAACTTCATCAAAATCATTATTACCATCAACAACTGACCACGTTGCTTCAGAATCTGATTCTTCAGGACCCCTTTCTTCTTCATCAGGGGTTGAAGAACGGGCGGCCGGAACCAGAGGGGTGGTGCCATTTTTAACCTCCTGTCTTGCATTCACAGCAACTTTTGATGCTTTTCCACCACCCCCTTTCTTCGAGGGGCCAAATTTAACATGCCTGACTATAACATATGCCTGTCCTCTTTCCACTCTTGGTCCACTTTCCACCATTGCCACATCCTCTATCTGCAAAAAAGGTTGATCACGATATGTGGTGGGAAGGATAAGACAATAGAAATTGATAAACGGGAATCGTCGAGAGAGAATGAAGTGTTTCATGAGGCAATACCAAAGCAGAGAGACGAGATAACAAGCCACCCAAGTCCTGATCCTCACCGCCCCTGGCACTGCACTGTTCAGAGAACATAAAAGTAAGATATTATTGAACAATGAACAGTATGATGTTTACAACGTCAATTTGAACAGCCTTAAAGCAGCCAGATGCAGTAATAGTACATTTCACAAAACAGGGCCTAGAAAGAGATTACAAGAACAGTACAAATAGAGCAAGCAAATGGTCATGATCTTTACACACAAATGGCGTGTTTTTATCGGCTTATCCTAAAAGATACCACATTTTAATGAGAGGAAATAAATTAAGGATAGAAAGTGACAAAATTATTAGGTCAGGGTTTGGGCAAGGGTTGGTTAGTAGATCTATAGTTAAAGGGAATTGTAACGGCAGGCAATTCTAAATACGGAAAGAAGAAAGTGGGCTAAGGTAGGCCTTCTTGTGGCGATCTTGTATTGAGAAACACACAAACGAACAACCATTGACCTCTGAAAAGAAATAAGAAACTAAAAAGAACAGAAATTATGAGTCATTTTGTAAGATGGAAAAATAATACCTTCACACGGTATCCTCGTTCCATCAATCGCTTTACCATATCAGCTTTCATCCTTAGGTCCTTCTCTTCCTGATGACAATACAAATAAATACATAAATAATTTTTAGCATCAAATATTAAGAGTCTTGTTCTAAGCTCTCATAATGGTCAAAAGTCGGTTTGGAGCTCAAGGACTCTTTTAGCGGAAAAGAAATTGTCTCAACTCTAGTGTTAACCTCGTACATACTACAACAAAATGGTGTCGTAGCGAGATAGGAACCGAATCCTTCTCAATTCTTTGGGTATGGACAACATACCAAAAGTAATGTCAATGTTGTAGGTAGTAACAATAATTGAAGGAAATTATTAAATGCAGAAAAATCTTCGTTGAATGAAAAAAATGAAACTAAATTTTATAAACAAATAGGTTAATGGTGATATCCACATTTGACTTTTCAAAGTTTCCATCCACGAACTAGGTCGAACACCATAAGAGGTTTCTTAATTAAGTAGGTTAACGTTTTTAGGTACTTGATTTCCATATAGATCTATAAAAGTGAGGACCAAATTGCTGAAGATGAATTAACAATACTTGAAGAACATTAATCTTAAACTATAATGAATCATTTTTTAAAAAGGATGGTACAGAACTAGAGTACAAACCATGGCTTAAAACATAATATTCATGGTCATAGTAGGACTTTTGTACGCAATTTTACTTTCCTGTTGAGGCTAGAATAGAAAATTCTGTTCCATCCGCAAGGCATTCAATCATATCACCATCAGAGAGTCTTCAAGTTATATTCATGGCAGCAAAAGGTCTGAACATTAAAAAATAAATTACTCACAGTTTTCCCAGTGAAGCGGACTTCTTTGTGATCTCCCTTTCTTAAACCCACTTCAGCCTGCAAGAATATGAATCTGTTTCACAACACATGAAACACTTTTCCTAATATAAATTTTAAGAGTCATTTCTCAAGACCTGAAATACTAACAGGTTTTCCTTTTGGGAAAAAGATTAACTAAAACTGGCACAATTTTTAAACGGTTATTCAGTAAATTAAGCCAAAGCTCTAGAGATTTGTCTGTCTAATACCTAAAAGTGGAATAATATTAAAATGGCTAATCATAATGAAGATTCAGACAATCAACTTGATTGTTCATTTTATTTATGCAATCATGATGGAAGTGCAAACATGTTAGATGTTTGCAATCATCCAAGTTTGTGGCTGTATTATACCCACTTCATTCATTATCAAAATGAAAAGGAATACAAAACCAATTTAACATAATTTTATGATAAAATACGGTTCGGCACTGACATGGGAACAAGTAGCAAAAGTTATACAATAAATTCTTGATTTCAATATAATATCCCGACCAACGGCTTTATCACTGTCTAGAAGACACTAACCCATATGTACATGGCCTTGAGAAACTGTTATGAAGCTTTTGGGATTTGATCTAACAACTTTATTGAAGAACAAGGCTTTTAAATCTAAATTATCTAATAACCCCAAAAATGATAAAGAATCAGTCCAAGGGAAGGTTTTGGAACGGATTACCTTGATGATCAAGATTAAGAGTAAAGAAAACTCGTTTCTAAACTCGTGATTCGAATCACTTCACAAGATAACTTGATCAAGACTACTTGAATGACTCTAGCATGCAAATCTTAACACAAGAAATGCGAAGGATCAAGCTCATGGCTTTAGAAGCATAATATGCAACTTTCATTTTAATATCCAAAATGTTCATACTAAAGCAACAACAAGAATGACTATTTATAGCCTTGAAAATAAACCTTAAAGTAACATATGATCAATTGAAAGGTTGTAACTCTCATGTCCATCGATAGCATTAATAACCACTAACTAATTGTAATTTAAAATCTTAAAAATAATACTCTAAAATTGAACAATATAATGAAACATCCCTAAATCCAAACATGTATGATACAATCTTGTCATTCACCATGAAGTTTTTGTGGCATGATTAAGACATCTTATTTCGTATCAGGAACTCACCTTGCTTTTAACACGATCCTTTTCCCTTATTTGCTGCTTGTACTTCTCTCTGTGAAAGTCCATGATTTTACAGACAGGTGGATTGGCTTTTTGTTGGACCTAAAAAATATTTGACACATAAAATGATAATAAATATGAAAGTCTACTAATTACTGAGATTGAAAGTAGAATTATAAATATAAAAGGACAGCAAATGCTGGCAACATGAAAAATGGAAGTTTACCTCAACCAAATCCAGCTTGAGCTCACGAGCACGTTGAAGAGCTTCACGAAGTGAAAGAATTGCATGTCCTACAAAAATTCATGTGCAACACATCAACAAGTAATAAACAAACACAATCCTCATTCATAGCCCAATACATAATTACACAACTTTTATACCCGATAAAATTCATTTTCAAAGAGTTTTGGAGACTGGTGATTGGGGCTGCATTGTTTCTTGCTTGGAATATGGTGAAGGTGGGTGCATTAGTTCTTGCTTGGGCTACTTGGTTTAAAGAGATAGTCAGACCCTAAGATTTTCAAGACAAGAAAATCGCTTTTTGGGATTTGTCGATGGCATCTCTTCTAAGAATTTTTTGTACTTGATCATACTTCTGACATTCAAGTCAAATGGAGAATGTTGTGCAACTCCTTCGGCTCATAAAGAGGAGACCCTCCTTTTTGTCCAAATTATAATGTTTCCTTCTTTTTTATCAAAAAAAACATTTATTTTCTTACTCATTTTTCCATTATTTTCATGTTACTACTTCTTCACAATCAAGATAGCGCACCCTATAACACGTTCCAATAGATCGATTCAATACTAGTTTTCTAGCAAATTTTATCCATGTAGTAGGTAGTTGTACGTGAAATATCAGACATGAACAAAATCAAATTCCTCATCCACCACACACCTTCCTTACCCAAATATGAGGACTTATTGTTCCATGAACCTTTCCCATTTTGTCAGAGGGGAGAGAGCTACGCTAACCGCCTAGATGCATCACTATGAACGTGATATATCAATCTCAAGAACGTGAAAAGGCATCACAACTTAGAGATCTCAAACTATGATATTAACAAAAATTCAATATTCATCTCACATACCATCATCAGATACAAGCCTCACAAACTCAGCCTTGATTTTATCATTAAGTCGTGGTCCACTCGTATTAGTCTCTTCCTTCTTCGCCTTGCCCTGAAACTTTAATAACATATCATAAAATGAACAAGATCAGTCTCACCATTTTTTTATGAATTAAACATTCTATAATTCAAATCAGCTGCCCTATTTATTCTAACCAGTAGAGCGAATGCAAACTTAACAATCTAACTAAAAGAATCTTTAGTATAATACAAAAAAAATATATGTAAGTTAAAAAAAAAAAAAAAAGAATAATTAAAATCTGTTCTATTCCTTGTCCCAATACGCAACTTTTGAAAGTTCAAGGCATGAAAATTTAGCATCTTAAACAGAACTTGAAACCTTTGAAAAACACCCCTACACAAGTTTCGATATAATTTAGCCATACACCATTGGCATCCATAATAAGGACCAGAATCAGTACCTGAACCGGGGCAGCATAAAACCTGACTTTACCGCCAAAATCAGCTGGTCCACGGGGAATTATACGCCCTATATACTCAGAAACATGTTTCGTTGTACGACCAGAATCGATCGAAGAAGCATAACAAATTTGAAAACAATGCCTCTTGAATTGATTGGAAAAGTGTGTTAGCTTGGATTGACTTATTCTACAGAAGAATGCCATCGTATCCTAGTTACTGTGACCAAACCATAGCATCGTCGCGAACTTCAACGAATATCGATGGATTTAACTCTCCCTCGAGGCTTGCTTCGAAGGAACAAGACGATGGCTCGCGCCAGTCGCAGTTGCAGAGCTCACGAGCGAAGCTCTTGCTAATGGGAGAAATTGAGAGAGCGAACTCGACCCGGTTCCGGATCCAACCTGAAATTTAGCTCAATATTCTTGGCCCAGTCCAGAGCCCATCAAGAGGAAATTGGCCTCAAATTTATGTCATATCTTATGTAAATTAATAAAAATCCCGTATTTTCTTTAGTATATGTCCTTTCCAAAAAAAAATTCAATAATATCCTTAAATTATTTTTATCGTTAATATATTTTTTAAAATAACTTTAAAAATATTTCAAAAATATCATAAATGCCTCTTTAAAATTTTTAACCCGATTTAAATATTTAAAAAAATATCCCTAAACTTTTAAAAATAGCACAAACACCCCTTTTAACTCCTGTAAAAAAGAAGTTAAAAAGTTTTTACTGTCAATATATAAATAGAAAACGTCTATCTATACATCGTAAGATCATCCCTTTTTTATTTTAAGGGTAGTAATCATTTTGTTTGAAGTTTCTAAAAATTTAATTATATTAATATTACTTTTGAAAGTTTCCGAGTATTTTTTAAATATAGTATTTTTTTATATTTTAAAAAAGTTTAAAAGTATTTTTTAATTTTTTTAAAAAATTAAAAGAATATTAACAAAACTTTTAAAAAATGAATGAAGAAAGTTAGTGGAGGAGTTATGACAAAAATGGAAGTGATTTTTTTAAAAAAAAAGTAGTACTAACAACCAATATACAAAGATAGTGGATGGATTGTCTCGATCTAACGGTAGTTTTGTGTATTCAAACCAATCTCGTTCGGTTGTAGTCGTGGTTCATTCCGTTTACTCCGACTTTTATTTTAGTTTGTCCTCGAACTACATTTTACAGGGAAAGGTTCTCGCATATACTATATATAATGCTTCGTGTCGGTTTTGTAACAGCATAAGCCCACCGCTACAAGATATTGTTTACTTTTGCCTGTTACGTATCACTGTCAGCTTCACGATTTTAAAACATATCTGCTAGGAAGAGGTTTTCACACCCTTATAAGGAATGCTTTGTTTCCCTATCTAATCGATGTGGGATCCACATGTTTTGCTCTAATATCATATGTAACGTTTCATGTCTAAAGTTTAGACTAAGATTTGAAATATGGATTCGACATCTTGTTAGAACCCACATTGGTTGGAGAGGAGAACGAAACACTAAGGGTGTGGAAACCTTTCCCTAGCAGACGCATTTTAAAGTCTTGAGGGGGAAAGCCCAAAAATGACAATATCTACTAGCGGTGGACTTGGGCCGTTACACATCTGATAGCCCCGATCCTCGACAAATTCTACTCTAATACTAACAATAATTCTTCATGTCTAAAATTTGGAATATGGATTCTACACAGAATGGTCCCGACATTTCTGATCACGTTACCTACTTGTATTGAATCATCAGTTACCAACACAAATCCTTTCAACATAAAGGAACGTCTCGAAAATAATTATTTAGTATATAATATAAAATAGGAACATGCTTGTCTAATAAAAAACCAAACATAATAAAAAAAAAACACAGTTTAATTATTTAAAAAACATGAGTTGTATTATAATGTCTTGTCGCATCTCATAAATAATTCCACATTATTTTTTTAAAGCATGGTTGATTTAATCAAGGTCATTTATTAATATTAAATTAATTAATGAAAACATTGTTGTTTCCCCTTTTTTTGGGCTCTTCTTTTGAATTTTGAATGAGAAAAGAACCTATCCCTACGATTTTCTTTCAACATCTTCAAATCATATAATAAAATAATCAATAATTTAATACATTAAAAAATGTGCTAAAATAATGTTGTTTTAGTGCACTTTTCGACACCTTCCACGTTCTAATAATTCATATCGATGTGACATAAAAGCGTTAAAGTTATCCTAATATATTTTAAAATCGTTAGATTTTGTAAGTGTTGATATTTTAATATTCTCGTACGACATAAAACTACTGGTAAAAATAATTTTTAATTAATTATATGTTTATAGAACACGTATAATGCATACCAGATTTAAAAGTTGCACCGTGTTGATATAGGAAGTAATTAAGTTTTTCTTATCTGGATTCATTTATGTATCGTTTTTAACTCAGGCCTGAAACATAGACTAAATAGAGCCAAAACGGATAATATCTATTAGCTGTGGATAATATCTAATAGATGTGCTTTAAAATCGTGAGGTTGACGGTGATACGTAACGGGCCAAAGTGGATAATATCTATTAGATGTGGGCTTGGGTTATTACACAAAAACCCGAAGAAGAAAAGAGAAGAGATTGGAAATGGAAAATGAAGAAAATGGTGTCGTGTATTTCTTTTTCAGTGGCTCAATCATTGGAACTTCAAAAACTAAGTGTGTTTGGTTCGATTTGACAACTTGACAATGGAGCAAGGCTCGATATCGAAAGAAGAATAGATAAGAGGTCCGCTAGTTACGATCTAGCACTATGCTATAGTAACTAGACTAGACTGGTTTGCCTCGTTCTACCGACGGACAACTACTAGACCGCCTCATTGTTTAATTTAGATCTAAGGAAAGACACCTCGACTTACAGACTTGTTTAATCTGCATAACTTGTCTCCACACCACAACTCGGTTCCTTTCTCTAAACTCAAACCGAGACTGTTAGAACAATTTTATGTTGGATGTCTTCTAAGAGTTTGACCGAGAACCAAACATGCTAAAATGACCCATATTGGCTCGAAATTGATTGAAAAATGGTAGGAATAGGGTTAATTAATGCTAGGTGTGTTCATTTAAATAGTTGGTGTGAAAAAGAAAACATGTGCACGTGCATGGATGAGACTGAATTAAAATGACTCATGTGCACGTGCACGTGCACGTGCACGTGCACGTGCAACAACTTCAAATTCTATTGTTTTTTTTTTCTTTTCTTTTTTTAATGCAGATAATTTATCTAAATATTAATTATGATTTAAATAATATGAGATAATTGTTTGGCTCAAATTATACTTAATTAAAAAGAATTTAACTTATAATATTCCCTTGGCTTTCCTTTTGTTTGATTATGTAAATAACAAATATGCTCTTAAAAAACGTAATAATAACAATTATTTATTATTAATTTTTTAAATAATAATTAGTTTGAAATATATTTTAAATAATGAGACATTGAAATAATTATTGGAAAAAAATGGTATTTTAGAAAAATAGGTGAATTGTATTAAAATTATTACAAAGGATTCTTTTAATTTGTAATATATGGATTTTTTTTTATCGACCGATGAAGAAGACAAAAATTAGAGGTGTTTATATGACCGAATAGCCCGACCAATCCAGACTCCCAAACCCAAACGACCATAAAAGTTAGAATGGATTGGATTTTTTAAAAATAAAAAATTCAGTTCAATTTTGAGGTTGACATTTTTTATTAGGTCAATTCTACAAACTCGAAAATAGGGTTATAATCCAATCCAATCATACTTTTAAAATATTAAAAATATTTCATGTTTGTAACCGATATTAATAATGCGTTGTGACTTATAAATGTCTGATATTTGAATTTTATGAGATTTTAGTTATTAATATAACATATACGGTAGATAAATATGATTTTTTTAATAATTAAAAAAAAAACCTTTCGCACTTGACTTTTTTTAATGGTTAAAGACTATGTTATAATATTAAAATTAAAATTTTATAAATTATGTTGGTATTTAGTAAATATATTGATTTATTCCGATTTTTTTAACAATTTTTTTAAAATGATAAATATGAAAAAATTACTTATGAAAAATTCATCTCTCTAATTTTGATTCATTTATAAAAATTTAAATATTTATTAAAAAATTTGAATATGAGAGAATTTTTATATTGATTTTTTTTCATCATCAACAAATTTTGTAATTTAATCTTAATATTTAAAACATATATATATATATATATATATATATATATTCTTTTTTTTCTTTTGAAAGCGACTTTGACTAATGAGAAATGAAAAGGTTGGTGGGTCATACAAATTAAATTAAATATTTTCAAATTTTGAAATATCGATATGGACAAATATTTCAAAGTTTTAATTACGTCGACGTGGATGAAATTATGGAATTTCAGAAAATTTGTACAAAATATTTAAGTTTTTTTAGTATTAAAATAAATAAATTCGATCTAAAAAAATATTCAAGTTAATAAATAAAATTGTAATGGCGAATATTTTAAGTTATAACTTGCCATCTGATCATCAAGAATCTAGATTTGACATTCGATGATTCCGACATTCTTCTACAGCTACTACAACATGACTATGAAGACCCTGACATTCCTTCTTCTGCATCCCCTACAACTCGACTATGTTACTCACAAACTAACACGAGTCCTTTTAGAATGTTCTGTACTAACTCACATATTTTTCAAAGAAAAGTTATACGAAGTCACCAAATATAAAATTATGCCAAATCATTCGCTTATTATTATTGTTATTATTATTATATTTTTTTTGGTGAAATAAGCATTTCATATAATTAATAAATTTGAAAAAAAAAAATATAGCAACTATATTGACCATAACGTACACTTGACGGAACATAATAGATCAGTTCCAAACAACGCGAATTCGAAAATGGAAACTAGATTTTAACGATCACGTTGAATAATTATTCAGTTGAAAGTGGGCAACACGGCTGAAAGAAGACTAAAAATACTCGACGTTGATATTGAATATTTCAGCTAATACATATCTTTAACGATTACATAGGATCGTCAGCTAGCTTAGAAATTAAAACAAAAAGTCAACTTAGAATCGAGAGAGAAATAACGTATTAGCTTAATTCAAAACCTATCATTTAGGTGTAAGATTTTAATGCTATGTGTAGATATTTCTTCGTCACTTGATTTCATGGCTACAAAGAGAGTTTTATTGTGCGGGCTAAATTGTTTTTTTCTATGTAATTAAAAATATTTTTAGGCTTTATTAAAAATATTGTGTAGGCTTGAAAATATCTTTTTTAAATATTTTTTTTTATAAGATCGTACATCGGTTGGAGAGGAGAACAAAACATTTTAAGTATAGAAACAGTAAAGTTGACGAGTGATACATAACATACCAAATTGGACAATATTTGATAACAGTAGACTTGGACTCAGTCCAATTCACTACTCCTCTTAATATAAATATATTTTCAATATATATTTTTGACATTATTAAAAAAATAAATTAATTAATTTTGAGACTCTAATTATAATATTTAAACTAAAAATTATATTATATTTTTTAATGATAAAAAGAATGTGGTGTAATATTAATTTTGTATATTTGTTATGAAATATATAGATTTATTAGAAACTTTGTATACAATTTTTTAATAAATATTATATTAAAAAACGAAAACTTTTAAATAACTATTTTTTGAAAACAATAATAAACGAGAAAAAGTTAGTCGAAGAATCCAATTCCCGCAAATTTTTAGTGAAAAATTTTCGTTCCGATCACAGTAAAAATAAATAAAATTTTTTGCGAGAATAAAGAATGAAATAAGTGATGAGTATGGGGACAGGGAAGACTTCCCTATTCCCACCCCGCTCCGTGGATATCCCTAATAGTATCGTTTAATAAAACCCGCTATATAAACTACTTTTAATGTTTAAATTAAAAAGGACTAAACTCTAATTTCCGTAAATTATAAGGACAAATTTGCAATTTAATGGTTAAAATCTAAATAGAAAAAATTGAACCATTGTAACATGGAGTCTTTGCAATACCGACGTTTAGGTATTGTATCGTCTCAACTTCCTTTGACTCTCTCTTTCTGTGTGTAGCGTAGCGGCGTGGACCCCATGGCTGGACCTCTGCTCTGCTGGCTTCAAGCTCTCCATTGTTGGTCTTTTATGGAGCTTGTCTGCCTTCCACACAGAGAGAAACACAAAGAAAGGAAGAAATTAAAGCAACAAAGAAAGAGGGGTTTTCACTTCCCTAACCTTTCCTTTTCCATCGACAACTTTTCGTTTCAATATCTGATAATCCAAACCAAACCCACTTCTGTTTCATCGCTAATTTCTATGGATCCACAGATCTAAGGCTTTCAGGCCCATTCGATCAGCGGGATCTTCTTTTTGTTTCTCCTCTCCAGCTCTAGTTCATTTATGGGAGCTTCCATTGACGTGTTAATTGCTGTAAGCCCGTTTTTCTCTCTGTTTTTGATTTTCCTCATCTGGGTTCCTTTTCTTTTTGGTTTTTTCATATGGGTTTGTTGAATTTGCTGATTAGGATGTTGAATTGTTCAAATTTAACTTGGAATCTGTTGTGGCTGAGGCCTTTTGTTTCAATGTGAAGACGTAGACTTCTCTGGATGGATAAATGAATGACTAGGAAATTGATGAAGATATAATCGTCGTCTTTGACCTCTCATTTCTTCCCCCTAATCTGACTTTTTCCTCTGTTAGCGGCCATATTCTACAGAAACGGAACCGGTTTCAGATTTTCCCAATTGAAATTTACTGTATGTTTTGCCTTTTTTGCTATGTCTCTCTCGTTTTGTTCGACGAAATCTATGTTCCATCTGTTTATGTTTTTGTTGTTCTTAATCTTATTGGTTGTTTCTGTAGCATATATAAGTTCGTGAGTTTAAACATCAGCATATCAGAAGGAATTGGAATAGGAATTAGTGAGTCTAAATTCCTTTTGTTCCTTGTATCCAGATGTGGAGATTTTGGAGGGTTGTTTGGTTGAGATGAGGGATGTTCTCAGAGTTGATGAACTTTCTGAGAGCTTGTTTTCGACCGAGGTCGAATCGACATGTGCACAAAGGTTCAGATGCTGGTGGGCGACAGGATGGTCTCTTATGGTACAAGGATAGTGGACAGCATGCCAATGGTGAGTTTTCAATGGCTGTAGTTCAAGCTAACAATTTACTTGAAGATCAAAGCCAGATAGAGTCAGGCAATTTGAGCTTGCACGAGTCTGGGCCATATGGTACCTTTGTTGGAGTGTATGATGGGCATGGAGGGCCCGAGACATCGCGCTATGTTAACGATCACCTTTTCCAGCATCTTAAAAGTAAGGCACTGAAACTTCTTTGATCTTGAATATCTTTTTTGTCCAATAATTCATTTCCCATATGCTTGATTTCTCAATGAGTTGATGTGAGTTGGTTTGCAAGTGGATTGTGCATCTAGAAAGGGACGAAAGGTGGAATTCAGATTCAATACTGTTGGGTTTTGGCTTGAAAAACTGAAGAATACTATGCTCATAGTGCTTTCACTAGTTCATAGTTTCCAAAAAACTGATTCCCGTCTCAAATAAGTTTGTAACCGCCCTAGCCTACCGCTAGTAGATATTGTCCTCTTTGAGCTTTCCCTTTCGGGCTTCTCCTCAAGGTTTTTAGAACGCGTCTGTTAGGGAGAGGTTTCCACACCCTTATAAAGAATGTTTCGTTCTCCTCTCCAACCGATGTGAGATCTCACAATCCACCTCCTTTCGGGGCCCAGCGTCCTTGCTGTCACATCGCCTAATGTCGGCTCTGATACAATTTGTAATGGCCAAAGCCTACGTTAGCAAATATTGTCCTCTTTGCACTTTTCCTTCTGGGCTTCCCCCCAAGGTTTTTAAAACGCATATGCTAGGGAGAGATTTCCACACCCTTATAAAGAATGCTTCGTTCTCCTCTCCAACTGATGTGGGATCTCACAAAGTTGTAATAATAGTGAGTTGGTCTGACTTGATCGAGGTTTAATGTTAGAAGTTAAGATGTATTCTTTTCCTTTTCTACTTCTATGTTTGGTCAAGAATTTAAAAGCATTTGATATATAAGCTTGTAATCTAATTTCCATAAAGCTTGGAAACTAAGAGACTCCAAAGTCCTTATGGTTTGTTCCCTAATTTTCAGGGTTTACTTCAGAGCAACAATCCATGTCAGTGGATGTCATAAGAAAGGCCTTTCAAGCTACAGAAGACGGGGTCGTTGCTCAAGTTTCGAAACAATGGTCGATAAGGCCACAAATTGCAGCTGTTGGATCTTGCTGCCTTGTTGGTGTAATTTGTGGTGGAACCCTTTACATTGCTAACCTTGGTGATTCACGAGCTGTTTTAGGGAGAGTTGTGAAGGCAACAGGGGAAGTTTTGTCCATTCAGTTGTCGGCCGAGCATAATGCATCTATAGAGTCTGTTCGGCACGAGCTACGTGCTCTGCATCCTGATGACCCCCAGATTGTAGTTTTGAAGCATAATGTATGGCGCGTGAAGGGTCTTATACAGGTAAGTTATTCGATGCATCGATATCGATTATGCTTGTAGTTTGTGTTTTCATGTGGCTGAATTATGTGTTTTAACTAAGCACAAAACAACTGTTCTTTCCTAGGTTTCTCGATCGATCGGCGATGTCTATTTGAAGAAAGCTGAATTCAACCGAGAGCCTCTTTATGCCAAGTTTCGCCTTCGTGAACCGATCACAAAGCCGATACTGAGTGCCGAACCATCTATTTCGGTGCTCCAGTTACAGCCTCAGGATCAATTTATTATATTTGCTTCAGATGGGCTCTGGGAACATCTTAGCAACCAGGAAGCTGTGGATATTGTCCAAAACCATCCACGTAGTGTAAGATTTCTCTCCCAGCTAGAATCAGAAGGGAATACACTCTCTTTCTTGAATAATCCACTGATTTTATATTGCAAAGAAACTGGACAAAAGAAAAATGGTCTTCTGATATGTTCTAGTCCTTCATTTTCTACATTATTCATGTCTGGTTGTAGTTTGTGAGATCCCACATCGGTTGGCGAGGGGAACGAAGCATTTCTTATAAGAGTGTGGAAACCGATCCCTAAGAGACGTGTTTTAAAATTGTGAGGCTGAGGGCGATACGTAACGAGTCAAAACGGACAATATCTGTTTGTGGTGGGGCTTGGGCTGTTACAAATGGTATTAGAGCCAGTCACCGAGCGGTGTGCCAGCGAGGACGATAGACCCCCAAGGGGAGTGGATTGTGAGATCCCACATCGATCGGAGAGGGGAACGAAGCATACCTTATAAGGGTGTGAAACCTCTCCCTAACAGACGCGTTTTAAAACCGTGAGGCTGTTGGCGATACTAACGGGCCAAAACAGACAATATCTACTAGCGGAGGGCTTGAGCTGTTACATAGTTTCTATTCCAAGAAAGAAAAGTTTTCAAAAGCCATGACGACAAAGACCTCGTGTTAGAAAAGGAATCACCGAAAGCAAAGATGCAAAAGAAACTCAACTTTCGTTGCCTAATCTCATTGCAGGGAAGTGCAAGGAGGCTGGTGAAAGCAGCACTTCTAGAGGCAGCAAAGAAGAGAGAAATGAGATACTCCGATTTGAAGAAGATCGACCGTGGCGTACGGCGACATTTCCACGATGACATTACAGTGATTATTGTGTTTCTCGACTCAAACCTCATGAGCCGAGGTAGCTCTACAAAATGTGCAAGCCTATCCATACGAGGGGGCGGAGTTAACTTGCGTCCAAACTCATTGGCCCCTTGCACCACGGCATCAGACCACAGCATGGCCTGATTACAGGGCTATATATCAACTCATGTGAATACCAGGTTAGCTTCCAACAGAGATAAAAAGTGGAGGCAGGCATATCAATCTTTTTTACCATACACTGTAACTGTTAACTCAAGAACTTTCTGATTGTAGCTAATTCCTCGGCATATTTCTTATCATTCCCATGATTTTTTTTTCTTCTTCTTTTTTACCCATTTGCTCACTTCACTGCTTAGGTCTTGTAAATTGTATGTACGATGTTGACTATGGAGATTCAGTTTTGGTTGTTTACTGAACTGGCCTAATCTTGCCATAACATCTGCACTTTCTTATTCAATAGAATGAATGAATGAATGATTGATTGATTGTCACTTTCCCTCGACTTTCTTGTAGATCCTGAAACATCTTCGTATACACTCACTCGACAAATATGTGTCGATACGGGTCTCGAATACGTCTTTTTGAAGCTATGTTTGGAGTTGTTGTGTTTGCAGGTGGAGGAGTATGAATGGTGGTGTTTATACTTGAAACTACAAAGAGAAGGGAGAAAAGGAATGGTGGGAATTTTGAATAGAGTATAGTTAGTATAGTATAGGAAGAGGAGAGAGAAAGAGGAGAGAGAAAGGGTGTCAGAAGAGAGAGAGAGAGAGAGGGCATAAACAGTTTAAAGCAGACAGAAAAGGGGGAAGGTCCCTATGTAAGAAAGGGAGTGTATGCTTGTCCTGTTTTAATTGTCATTTCCATTTCCATTTTCCATCCCCAAAGTAAAAATGGCACACTTCTCACTGCCCCTCACCACTGCCCACTACCAACTCACAACCCCTCTCTCTCTCTCTCTCTCTCTCTCTCTCTCTCTCTCTATCATGTGAATAAAAGAATACATACACGAGAGTACTAGAAATCTTCTACCCTTATTCTTATTCAACTAAGTGTAGCCCTTGTGCCCCTATTATTACATAGTGCTAAAACATCGCTCATTGGGCCAATTAACATGCCTCCCATTGATATAAATAATAATTTAAAGGGTAACGACGTCTTATAATGTATCGTACTAAAAAAAGACTCATCAAATGAAAACCGAAAAAGTCGTGAAAGAATTAAAAAATATATAAACCCAACAATAAAGCTTACACCTTAATCATAATAAAGAAAAAAGAGAAATTTTTAGTCAATTTAAGCATAACTCAATGAATAAAATATAAATTATCATTTCAAAGAACGATGATTTAGTCTACTAAGAATTAACACAAATGCAATCTTAGATTATTCATCAAACATTTAAACCTAAAAGGGAGGAAAAAAAAAAGGGAGAAAAGAAGAAAAAAGTAGAGAGTTCTTGTGTAAGGAGACAAGAGTTGTCTGTAAGCTACAAAGAGAGTGACAGTTGAGACTTTCTGGATTCTCCAAACCAAAACCCTAAGAGCTTATTGTGTAATGTTGTGTTTTGAGTTACAAATAAGAACACAAATCAACCTTCCAACACAACAAAATCTCTCTCTCTCTGTCTCTTTCTCTCTCCAGAAAGAGAGAGAGAGAGAGAGAGAAGGCATTAATCAATGGAAAATAAAGTAATGAGAAGTGGATAATATGTAAAAACCAGGTAAACCAAGCTCTGAACTTTTTCCTATTTCAAACTGTTTAACATTAACACGCTAACAAATGGAGTACAAAATTTTACACAACACTTCCCTCTCTCTCTTTCTCGAGCCCCTACCTTCTTCCTCGCCTATGTTTCTCTCTCTCTAAAAGTTCTTAGCCCCAAAAGAAGAGGGTTTCTTCCCTAATCTCCCTCGAGTCTAAAACACTGCTAAACCAGAGGTTTTTTACTCCTTCTAACTTCATGAGCTAGCTAGCATTTAGGAAGAACCTTCTTCAAAAGCCTCATTTTTCTTGGTTTGTTTTTTATTTTGAAGCAATCCCACCATTTTAGTTGCAGGAACATGAAATGGGTCGATCGGATTTTTCTCAAAAGGCTGCATTTCTACACTTTATGTTTCTGAAGCAAACATCTTCCTCTTTTTATCAGTAAAGAATATCAGTAAAGGAAGAAGAAGAAGAGATGGGTTGTGTTGCCTCAAAGTTAGAGGAAGAAGAAGAAGTGGTTTCCATCTGTAGAGAAAGAAAACGGCAACTAAAGTTAGCTGTTGAGAGAAGGTATGCTCTAGCAGAGGCTCATTGTAAATATTGTCAAGCTTTATATGCTGTTTCAGCTGCCATTAAGCTCTTCGTAGCTCGCCATTCTTCTCCTTCCCCTTTTCTCATCACATTCCCTCCTCCATGTTCTCCTTCTTCTCCTCCCCCTTCAGAAAAAATGGTAAACAATCCAATGTTTCTTCAGCAAACACCTTCTGATTCCGCCCATGAAGCCATAGCTGCCTGCCCTTCATGTGCTTCCTCTTCTTCAACCTCTGCAGAGTCCTCCATGGATGAAGGAGAAGAAGAAGAAGAAGAAGAAGAAGAAGAAGAGGAGCCAGTTGAGGAGAGGATAGAACAGGTCCCTTCATATTTCTACATGCAAATGCCACCACCAATGCCATCTCCTCAGAGGGAGTTTGCATGGGATTTTTTCAATCCATTTGACAGTATGAGGACTGATGTCGTCGCTGTCGCTGCCGCCGCCGAGTATCGACAAAGCTCGGAGGACGATCTCAGGATGGTGAGGGAAGAAGAAGGCATTCCAGAGCTGGAAGAGGCAGAGGAAGAAAGGGAAGAGCAAAGGCAGAGAGTTGTGGCTGTTGTTGAAGAGGAAAATGTTGGTGTTCTTAAAGATCCAAGGAATGGAGTTGAAATGGTTAAAGAGGAAGGTAAGTTGAAGCAGAAAGGGCTAACAGTCATTGACACACCAGTGGAAGGAAGGGAACTTTTGGAAGCATTGCAGGACATTGAGGATTATTTCATTAGGGCTTATGATTCCGGAATTGATGTTTCTAGGATGTTAGAGGCCAACAAAATTCAGCTCCAGTCTGGTTTAGAGGAGATCAAAGGTGGGCCATTCACTATTTAAGCCCTCAAGTTTGCTTTTTTCTTGCAAGCTTCATTGAAATCATTGGAGTTGATATCAATCTCTTGTTAGCTAACTTAACTAACTCATTTTACTGCAGAGAACTCGACAAAACTCATCCAAGCGATAACTTGGCACCGGGCTGCTACGGTCAAGCCTTCATCATGTAAGAGTCTAGTAGCATCCAGTTCGAAGAGTTCTTCGTCGTGGACAGAGTTTAAGAATGAACTGTTTGATGATTATGGCGTAATGGACTCGGGAAGCCATTCATCAACTCTTGGACGGTTATATGCTTGGGAGAAAAAACTCTACGAAGAGGTTAAGGTGAAGTACGATCCTCGAGCCGTTACAACACAGTAAAAACATTCTGGTTTGATAGGGCTAGATTATCAATCATGTTATATCAGGAATGGGAAATAAGAGCATATCACTTTCTTTATCTTATTGAGACTCATGTCAGCCAAGCTAAATTTGAAGATCATGTAGATTTGTTGTTCTTTCACTTGGTCAATTATCCTAAACCTTATTAGTTCTGCAGAAAGAAAAAAAGGGTGTCTTAGCTTTCGTTATCCTCGTAATCTTATACCGCTTTAGTTACCCGAGAAGTGATTCGAGCCGACTAGTTCTCGTGTTGATTGCTCGACCTCGTTAGCTTTGTTTAGAGATGTAAACAAAATAAATCTTTGATCCTTCCTGACTTGATAGCTTCCTGCTTCACTGTAGATTTATCCTCTGTTAGCAAAGAAACTACTTTTATAGATTTTTAGAAAGGGTTGGTAGATTTTCGACTAACAAACTTCTAATTCTTCCTAATGGATGTTGGGTTGTGTTCCTATTCTTACACTCAGGCTGGAGACAGTATGCGCAAACTGTACGAGAAAAGATGTTCACGCCTAAGAAACCAGGACGTTAAAGGGAGTAATGGAGTCACAACCGATAAAACTCGAGTTGCAGTAAAAGATTTATATGCCAGGATCTTGGTCGCCATTCGGAGTGCCGAGTCTATCTCAACAAGAATAGAGAAACTGAGAGATGACGAGCTACAACCTCAGATCATCGAGCTATTAAAAGGGTAAAACTTGGAAGATATCTGCATTTCTGATGTGAGTAATGTAGGCAATGTTGCCAGTTTGTCACATGTTTTTCTTTCCAAATGGTTTTGCAGCTTAACAAGAACATGGAAAATCATGTTGGAGGTTCATGAAACCCAGAAAAAGATTATTCTTGAAGTGAAGACTTATTCCTGCCATTCTTATCTGAAATTCTGTAACGAATCTCATCGTCTTGCAACACTTCAGCTTGGGGCCGAGCTTCTAAACTGGCGTTCGTGTTTTTCAAAATATGTTGAATCACAAAGGGCTTACATTGAAGCTCTCCATGGATGGCTGACCAAGTTTGTAATGCCAGAGGTCGAGTTCTATTCTCGAAGTCGGGCTTCGTCTGTACCTTATGGGCTGCACGGACCTCCATTGCTTTCAATCTGCCGTGATTGGCTATCTTCCATGGAAAAGTTACCAGATAAAACAGTAACCTTTTCATTGAAAAGCTTTGCAAAGGATATGAAGGCTCTATCAGATAAGCAGATGGAAGAGCAGCAGCAAAAGAGAAGAGTTGAAAGTCTGGTGAAGGAACTCGATCGTAAGATTCAGTCATTCCAAAAAACAGAGAACAAGTTCTTGGAATTCAACTTTACTGAGACGAAATCAGAGTTGGAAGTCGAAAATGAGAACGAATACTTGACAGAGAAGAAAGATCAGCTGGACATGTTCAGAAAGAAGCTAGACTTGGAGAAGGAAAAACACCATAACTGCATTCAAGAAGCACAAAGGATCACATTAAATGGAATCCAAACAGGGTTTTCTGCAGTTTTTGAATCCTTATCAGAGTTTGCCAAGGCTTCCCAAAAAATGTACAACGACCTCGTGACTCACAGCGAGAATGCCAATAAACCCGAAAATATGAACTATATCGAGGGCTCCCAAGCAGAAGAAAATGTTGGCAGATGATAGGAGGGGGGACTAAAAAGGGGTATTTTTTTTCCTGAATTCTGTAAATTATACCTAGTCAAAGCAGCTCGCTGAGACATAGGTTTTTATTTTCCTTCCAGCATTCCATCCTAGAAAATTGTTAAGATTTTGTTTCAGGCTTTCATTCCCACAATTTTGTTGCAGACAAGGTCAAGTTATTGACTTTCTACATTATTGGCAAGAGGCTAAAAATGTAGATTTGGATTCTAAGTGGGCAATTATTGTAAGTAGCTTCAATGTTCCTGAAAAACAAAGAAGCTTGGGACCTAAATTTAATGGTCAACAGCTCTATTTCAACCCTTTTCAGCTTTCCAGTAATCAATTGGTCTTCTCTATCTGGAGAAATGCAGAAAGCACATTCATAACAGTGTGTTGTCTTTTGATCTGGTGATGTTAGGTTGCAGTTCTGAAACTCGAGGAATCATCAATGGCAGTTGCAAAGCTTTGTCTTCATGTATGTGTTTTTTTTCCATTATTATGGTGGGACACGTGAAAACAGAATCTGAATCTAGCAAAAAGACAGATGATGTTCACGTGGCCGTCAAAGCTTTAAATTCTCTCTCTTTTTCTATTTTTTGTGGACGTCTTTTATAATTATCCTCCCTCTGTATGGCCCTGCAAGCTGAGAAAGCTGGGGTATCTCAAGAAGCCATTCTGCAATGCAGAAGGAGCTCAAGGATCTCAAGAAGCCATTGGCAAGTCCTTGCCACCTGACATGAAGCTTTCAACAAAGCACTACAGGAGGGAATTTGGGGCGGGGGACCATTCTTACCATATAGCTCGAGAAAATGCAACAAGAAGATATGTCTCTTAAACAGTAGGGATATCCCAAGTGAATAGAAACCAAGTGATTGCAATGGAATGAAATTGAATAGAAACCTGGAAGAACAGTAGGGATAGCATGACTGAACTTCATGACCTTCTGGCCATACTTCATTTTCACTTTTCTGTTCTAAATCATGAACTCCGTATCAAACCAATAAGGCTGAATCGCCATCGGCTTATAGTAATGACCTGTGAAGCCTATAAAATCTACAAGTTGAGAATATAAGAAGATGAGAACTATATAATGAAATTGTGACAAATGGACATTTTGAACACTCATATCCAACATGGAGAACATATGATGATTATTATGTTCTTCACTATAAACACAAGTCATTCCCAACAATTCATTGAGCTTTTGTGCATCCAAAAGCACACAGCCTTAAAGAGCTAACATGTGATAGAGCAAATGAATAATTACAACTCCTACAATGAAGGGGCAGTTACAATATTCTATTAGCACTATCTAAGGTATAAAGAGACCAAGAATTGGGAGAAAATTAGGAATTCGCTTACTACAGTAGCAGGAGAGTGTATACCAAGGAAAGGAACAATGTCAACCTGCAGCCAACTCTCAACTGCAGAACCCACTACCGCACCAGCCACAAGGCCACCTAGTGTTATCGCCGTCGCCTTTCCTGCAATGAGAGGGAAAAAATTAACGTCAATTATGTTCTTCTACGAATAAGAGTTTCAACTTATGAAATTCTGAAAGCTTGGGCTCCAATTAATAACAATAACAATTCTGTCTCATAAAGTTAAGCATTATTGTTCTTGAAGTTGTGATAACGGAATCATTTTAGACATAGATTACAGAACTAATAACGGAATCATTATCAGAAGAGACCTCTGTATGTAACTTTCACACAACCAAGAAAGCTAATTGCTCGATTATTCAGAAGGTCTACACAGTAAAAAAAAACTTCAGATAACCAATAAGCCAATCAATAGAACATGGAAACTTGATTTCGAAATAGCAATAAATCTAAAAGATCCTCCCATATTTCAAATTATGTTTAAAAAGAATCAAGTTACATTCACTTTTTTAGCCACGATTCTTGCAGGCTATATATAACTTCAAAGATAAATAGTATGGTTTTTCAGCCGGTCTCTGGACTTCTCTAAAACATTAATCATAATGGGTTGCAATGGAGAATTCTCAAGTTCATGATAATCAAACTCTTCTAATACTTATAAGCAATTTAATGTAAACCTTCTTTGTCAAACTCCTTACCTAATTTTACGTTCTTTTTGGTCATAAAGTACAGGGAGGCTCCAAAGCTACCAGCCAAGATCAGTCCAGGAACATCAGCACCTGCATAAGGCAGTGAAGAAGATGAAGCAGCTCCATTTACATATGTCAAGACTGCTAATGCCCCATATACACCAGCTTGTATGCCCAAGTCACCAGTAGATGGTGTTTCTACAGAAACAGGCACGTTCCGCAGCCACTGAGACATTGAACCTACACCAGGAGAATTTACTGGTTTAACATCAGCATACCGGATGCGACTGTTCTCAACTTTCCCAGCTCGACGCCGAGTTAAGCTCTGCATCAGCAGTATGTCATACGCAGCTTCAACCTGAAACACATTTGGCATAGCAACAAGGAGATGTTTATGGCTTTCCTACCATATAGGCTATAATGGATCAAAAAATGCAACGAGTTACGGAATGGAATCGATGCATAGCCCTTGGTTCTTCAGTTAGAAAACCTTCCAAATAAAATATAAAACAGAACACATGAAATCATTTGTAACAAATAAAAAACCTGTCAGTATTAGAACCTTTGAGAAATATCAAACGTTCACCCAGGAAATGTAACAATTTTGCCCAGTCATCCATGAAAAGTGCAGGATATATAATATCGTGCTTTAGCAACCAGGCAGAGGTTTTTCTCCAAATGACAAATAACTCTCCTTCCTAATAAATTATTAACAAAACAGCAAAATGGAATGACAAGTACAATGATCTATGCCATAGAAGTGATAAATGACAAACATGGCAGAACAGTAGGCAATGAAAAACCAAATATAATCATACTTTTAACTAAAAGAAGGTTGAATCCTCGGTTTCTCCTTCTTTACTTTTGAGGGGAGAAAGTTGAAATTGTTTCTATATTTGCATGGCGTTCAATATGATAGACTTAGGTTAATTAATTCAGACTCTAAGAGAATTTATTGCGTAACATACTGATACTAGCCTACTAGGTTCCACTGATCGAAGTAAGAAATACAGAAACTATCAAAATTGAGTCACAAAACAACCAAATTGACCTCAACGCATGAGAACGAGTATTGAAATCTCCAAAATTAAGACAAAACTGGCACTCAAACCACGATCAATACACCACCTGAGCAATCCCCTTGTCGTCGCTGCAAGTAGCAAGAATGGAATTCTTGGCGCGGAGTATTTCATCGAAGGAGGCTCCTTCGGAGACTCCAAGAAGCTTAAGCGCGTTCTCGAGAGACATCTCAGACGGCGCCGAGTCGTCAGCGCGAGAGCTCGCCTGAACCGGCAGCAGCAGCGTCCTAGCATATTCACGGCAGAGAGGAGGGACACCACCGGTCCAGGAAACAGTTTTACCGGGAAATGTTGAGCCGGATCGTCGGAAGGGCGGTCGGGAGAACGGTGAACCGGCGGCAGGGGTGTTGGGCCGGACGGAGAGGGTGGCTGCCATAGTCGAACTGATTTTCTGCAGAAGCGTGAGGCTGGCCTTCGTTGATATGCAAAATCAAGGAATGTTATGGTATGTCATTCATAGAACAAGTTCCGGTGAGCTCCTTTTATTGTCTGATCTCCATCGCATATCCAGCAAGGGTTTTTTTGGTCTTCGTGATGTACGGTCCAGATCTTCTCTCTTTCTCTAAAGCAGAGAGTTTTTCTTTGACGGGGCTTTAATGGAAACTGACAAAATAGTGAATGAGATTTGATAAGAAAATAGAATTAGGAGTAGCGACAAATCTTAGCTTAGATTGGTTTACACGTAATTATTATTTTTAAATAATTTATAAAGCGTTTCAAATATATCGTTAATATTAGTATATGGACGGAACGATTAGTACATGTTTCAAATATAACTACGAACTTTCTATAGTAAAATTAATATCTTCAACATTTTAAAAAAAATTAAAAAAAGTTTAAAGATAATATACGAACGGTAATGTTTTTATCTAAATAAAAAAATTTAAAACTTTTTCTAATAAAAATTAAGGACGTTAATATTTTTTTTTTCAAATTTCGACGAGTATTTTTTAAATATAGTATTAATAATAAAAATATTTGTAATTTTTAAAAAAATATAAGGATATTAATAAATTCTTTCGACTTTTGCAGCAACTTTTAAAAAGTTTTATGGCTATTTTTATTAATTTAGTTTCTAAATTAAATATTTTAATATGTTTATTAAAGTTAAATTATTACTTTTTAGTTAAAAAAAATAGTTTAAATAAATAAATTAATTTTTATTTAGAGTAAACTTAAACTTGCCGATTATATCTCTAAAATATATATTTATATATATATTTAAAAAACCACTCCGACCGGCGACCTTATGGATAAATCGACGGCACCCGCCTAGTGGCGACGGCCGTCGTCGCTGCTAATCTGCAGATGTAGAATTGTTCCGTACTGCAATCCATCCGTACGTTCGATGCCCTAGCCGCCACAGAGTCGTCCTGTTGTATTCTCATTGGTGACGAAATGCCGATCTCAGGTGACTTTGGTTTGCATCTTTATAGGGCTTTCTTTATGTATTCGTTTGCAAGAATATTTGATAACGTATGATTGCGTCACTCCTCTGTTTACTTGTATCCTTATCGCTGAGAAAAAGTGCCAAGAAAGTTTGCTTTTAGTTCTACATTATTGAATTATAGTAACTACTAGTCGCATGTTCTAAATCTATCTTAGGGAAGCTTCTTTGCTGTTAGAATGGGAATCTAGATGTAATATAGGTCCTTATAGATTTATATGGTATTGAGTGAGAAGAAGGCGACTAGGTCTTGAACTTTCAATAGCATGTGTTGGAAGGCTGTGGAGGAAGGGTATCGGGAATTGTACCCTGACGATAGAAGTACAAATCATTCTACGAGATTCTCGGAGTTCGAACAGGACAAATTATACGGCGATCTTCTGTTGGTTCTGGCCTTAGAAAAAGGAGAGTGATTCAGTGTTATGGGCCAGAAAACTCAAAGTTAAAGATTAGACGATGGTTCTGAACTGAGAAAATTTAGTTCCATTTCGAACTTTTGGAAAAGTATGGTTCTTCTTTATGCAACTTCCATTGAAAATTGTTGGAATACTACATTGCCTAATTAAGAAGAAGATCATGAACATGTGAGTATCGGGTCTTTTGGGGAAACTAAAAGCGAAGCCATGAAAATTTATGTTCAAAATAAACAATATCATTACTAATGTGGATAGTCGTTGTTCCTAACACTTACTACGTAGTCCTGCATGTTCTTATGTACAATTTTTTGAACAGGGAAGATATTTGAACCCATTTTTTATATTCTAAACCATTCCAAAATACAATCAAGTTCTGTGGCTTTTGGTTGCTGCTGAAAACTGTTGATGTTGGGCTTTGCTTTCTAACATTACTCGTGTTTCTGTATCTGTCTGCTGGACTTGTTTTCACTGACAAAACAAACAGGCTCTGAAGCCAAGCCAAAAATTGAGTTACTTACTTCTCATTAATCAACATTCGTACGTAGAGTCTGCTGGTTTTGAAACCAGATCTTGCAAGGTTGATATGATTAAAGTACTTCCTTCATATCTGAGAAAGTTGATCTGCTTAAGATTTTGTTGCTTATGAGAGTTTTTTCCTTTAGACCAAAGCTGAGTAGCCTGATTTGTGATAAAATACCCTTCCCATGTGGGCCTAATTTTTCTAACTTTAGTTGCCACCGACATTATTGGTCACTGCAAGCAGATATTGTCTTATTTGGAATTTGCTCTCAAGTTTTTTAAAACGTGTATGCTAGTGATAGATTTCTACACCCTTATAAAGAATGTTTTGTTCTCCTCCTCAACCGACGTGGGATCTCACAATTATTCTGTAATGGAATCGACTCCACATCAATTGTGCTATTATCTTTTCTTTTCCCTTTGTTTTTCTTTTTCATCATTATCATCTCTGCTTAAGTTTTTATGTTCTTTTATGGCTATTCTAAATCAAACTGTCATCTGGGATGGTGCATAATTCGTCTGGCTCCCTCTTAAACTAAAACTTTTTTCCAAAATTCTCATATTTTCAGGTGTCTTATTTGATCTGTAAACGTGTACAAAGTATGTGTTCATTTCGTTTATAGCATGCTAAAGTAAAATCATTTCAAAGTATACCAATTGAACAAGAAACATCACATCACTTACTACAATTCAATAAAGTGCTTATCTACAGAGAAAAAGGCAAGAGAGAGGATAGCAATCTGCAAGTAATTACACTTTGAAGCTCAGAGCTATGAAAGCAGCAGCCCCATCTATTGAAAGGAAAAATGGAGGTACAGATTTTTACAGTCTCCTATTCCTACTTGCGTCACATCAAACATATTACTGCCTTTTGTTTACTGTTTTCCCTGGCTCTTCCTTATCATTCATGTGAGATCTCACATAGAACAAAAACTTCTTTATAAGCGTATGCAAATTTTTTCCTAACATACGCGTTTTAAAAACCTTGAAGGAAAAACCGAAAGGGAAAGCCCAAAGAGGACAATATCTACTAGCAGTGGGCTTGGGCTGTTATAAATAGTATCAGAGCCAGACACCGGGCGATGTGTCAGAGAGGAGGCTGAGCTCCAAAGGGAGGTGGACACAAGGCGGTGTGCCAACAAAGACATTAGACTCCGAAGGGGATGGATTTTGGTGGTTCCACATCGATTGGAGAAGGGAACCAGTGTCAGCGAGGACACTGGGCCACGAAGGGGGTGGATTATGAGATCCCACATCGATTGGGGAGGAGAACGAAACCTTCTTTCTAAGTGTATGAAAACTTCTCCCTAGCATATGCATTTTAAAAACTTTGAGGGGAAGCTCCAAAGGGAAAGGGAAAGTCCAAAGAAGACAATATCTATTAGCGATGAGCTTGGGTTTGGGCTTGGGCTCTTACACTTTCTCTCTCTTTCTTATTGTAATTTCCCTCACAGGAATGATAAATGAAGCCTTTTCAAGCTGCAGGTCACTCCCAACCCAACTAACAGTCATTATGCAACATCTCAACCTTCTACAGCTTCAATGGCAGCTTTTGCAAGGAAAAAGAGAGAGAGCTAAGGCGCTGTTTGACAGTCCCACCTATTTGTCTAAAACTTGTTGTGCCACTGCCACCCTCTATGGATGCTTGGTTGTTCCTCACTCACCCACCCACCGAAAGAAGGGTGAATCAAATGTAGATTCTTTTGTACGGACGGCGGCAGTCCAGAGGTGAGTATTAAAACAAAGTCTTTTGTTTTTCTTGCTTTCACTGACTGATAGGACCTAACCCATTCTTATAGGGACTGATTGTTGGGGTCTGGTGGTTTTCTCTCTTTTTCTTCTTGCTAATCTAAGTGGACATGATTTTGCAAAAGTTTAGTGGCTTTTATTTAGTGAAGTAGTCAATCATTCCTTCCAAATCTGATGAAAAGTCCCTTTTACTTTCTACTTTCCACTTTTTTCAAGTTTAAGAAACTTAGATAATGCTAAGTTTGTAGTTAAAGAGCGATTTAAAGAACTGGAAAGTCTTTTTAGTTAACATTTTTCTCTTTTATATTTAATCATTGTACTTACAATAAACCTTAAATTAGTTCATATTGGGCGATGCTTTTATTCCCGGTTGAATATTAACGATGTACATAAATTTTATAATGTTGTTGAATGCTCGTTGTTGTAGATTGAAGAAGCCTTATGTTTTTCCTCGATCATACTCCACCGCACAAGCGGTGGAGCATGTGGTTTAATTCGATGCAAAGTGAAGAACCTTACCAGGGCTTGACATGCCACGAATCCTCTTGAAAGAGAGGGGTGCCTTCGGGAACGCGGAATTGCCTCCTAGGATCTATAATTGTCTCAAAAGGTCCCAGAGGGGCTGGAATGGGTAAAACAGTACTCATTATGGTTCGTAAAAAGAATGTGTGACAATTCCGGAAATTGCGTTTCAATTGATCCTATTTTTTTCTTGTCTTTCGTCTTTTCATTGATGGATTCTTACCAAAATTCACTTTCTTCTTTGATTTTTGGATTTGAGTACTCGTTTTACTCGTATCCTCAACCATTGACAGATTCTCCCTTGATAAGGTCTCCAACAAGTCTTTTTTTTCTTTAGTACTTACTAGATAAGTTCGGTTGTTTAGTATTTCCAAAATACAAGTGAGATTGTGATTGATTTCAATCTTTTCTTAGGGTTCGCTTAAACCTAGGGTCATCTCAACCTTAATCTAGGATTAGCCTTGAGCTTAGTTGAGGGTCGACCTTAGGGTCAATTCAACCCTGGTTTTGGCTTGGATTTCAGTCGGTTTTTATATCATAAGCTTATTGGAACTTTGAAGTTTTGAGAAAAATAAATCTCTAGAGGTTTTCTATGATGTTCTCAGTTTCTTTTAAATTTTGAGAAAGCTGACGTTCCATGGAGGGCTTCGTACCTTAACCTTGGTCTCGCCCAGTTGCTTTCGATTCTCCTCAATCACTTTTTGAAACCCTTTAAAAATTCGAGGGTATTGTTTAGACTTTTTTCTAATTAAATATATAAAAATATTGTTGAGAGTTAATTATCAAACATAGACTTGTCTATAAACTAGGTACTCCATACCCTCTATCTCACCATATATATATATATATATATTTTACGGCATAAAACCTTTAACTCATTGTAAATAACGTCTTGATTTAGCCTCAACGAGCATATTTCTATATATATCTTGAAGATAATTAATCTGATTAACTCTTATTAAATCAAAAGTGATTAGTGGCATAAGCGCAATGACTGACATCTCTTAACAGGAAAAGTGTCTGCTATCTCAAAGAGTTTAGCTTTAAAAGAGAATAAATAAACAGAGTTTAGCTTTAAAGGAGAATAAATAAATAAAGTCGTCAAATAACATTGGGGATCTCATAAAGAAAAAACCCACATTTATTACAAAATTGAATAGAAGTTTACAAAGGGTATGATTGGAAATGTGTGTTTTTTTTGGTACGGGATTCATTCTGAATGTTACTTTAAGATATTAATTATTCATTGTCTTTTAAAACTAAACTCTTTTTTAAGTAGCGGTCCTTCTCCAAAGGTTAAGCCGTTATACGGAGTATCAAAGAATTTGGGACTCGATCAAAGTACAAAAATAATTTTTTTTGGTTTAACACGTGTGTGCGTCGGATAACTAAAGTTTAAACACTTTTGATCTCGTGGTCGATGATACATGTTTTAACTAATCGAGTTAAGTTCAAGTTGAACAAATAGAAGAACGTATTTGACACAAATCACGACGTTTTAACACTTTTTATCTTTTTAGGTAATTTACTGTCACACGTTATCTTCCTCGTTATGTAATATCACAGTATCAGTTCCGACTAAACTATCGCCACATTATTTGTAAAATTACTCCACATCTCGAACATTTATTGGTTCGAGAGAAAATTTAAAAAGAGATGAAACTAAATTTGGAGCAAAACATTGGAAGAAGAATACAAAAGTGTTCTTCAATTTACCAAAGAAAACGTTAAAAGCTCCAATGTGTTAAAGTTAAAAGACAGCGGAATCGTCCAATTCTCGTCGTCTCCAATCATTTTGACGACACTGGCACTCGCGCCTGATATCGTAACCCGACCCACCTATATAGCTCGCTCTCTTTCTTCCCTTATTGGCCGCTTCCCAAAACCCTTTCATCATTGTTCTTGATTTTTCAATTCAACCAAGCTTCGGCGCCTCTCCGCCTACGCCACGTTAAACCCTTTTGATTTATTAATCTTTATACGTCTCATTGATTTCCAGTTTTGGTTCTCTATTGGGTTTGTTTTATTTTTGTTCTAATCGATTGATATGGCGGCGAGTGTGTCATGGCAACCTCAGGAAAATGGGTTCAACGAGATCTGCGGCTTGCTCGAGCAGCAGATTTCCCCTTCATCGAATGCTGATAAGTCCCAGATTTGGCAGCAACTTCAGCAATACTCGCAGTTTCCTGACTTCAATAATTACCTCGTTTTTATTCTTGCACGCGCCGAGGTTCTTCTTGTTCTATCTTCTTTTGCGCTTTTGTTTATATGTTTTTGCAATTCGCTTAACGGTACGTTGATGGGGTTGACTGGATTGGACCAATGGTTTCTCGAGATTCCTGGGTTTGAGATTGTAGAGTTGGGATTAAAATTGGTTGATTAGCTTTTTAGTTGTACTCTTGATGCGACCGGAATGCTTGTTTGCTCCCCAACGTGTGCCCTTCACGGATAATTGTCATATTTGTTCTGTGGAAGCTTGATTCGCGAGGACAAAGGGTTTTTTTTGGTGGATTATTATCTTAATTTGTTGCAACCGATCTGCTGAACTTTGCTCTTGACTTCAGTTCATCGCCACTAGCCTTTTTAACTAGTGTGCCTTCTGTTCTCTGCTATACATGTAGCCACACGCAATAAAATTGAAAAAAATTTGAAGCTCTGTGTTGGTTTTAGAAATGTCTGATCAAGACTTTCTTCATCATTGTTGCTTTTAGATTTAGCCTGTCATTCATTTATAAAATTCTTGTTCTGGAATTCAGAAATCGAGTTGATAGATTGGAGCTTTCTGCAGGGTAAATCAGTCGAGGTTCGACAAGCTGCAGGGTTGTTTTTGAAAAACAACCTTAGAAATGCATACAAGTCGATGTCTCCTGTCTTTCAGCAGTATATTAAATCTGAATTGTTGCCGTGCATGGGAGCTGCAGACAGACATATCAGGTCTACGGTCGGGACCATCATCAGTGTTGTTGTTCAACTAGGGGGAATATTGGGGTGGCCTGAGTTGTTGCAAGCACTTGTAAAATGCTTAGACAGTACAGACCAGAATCACATGGAAGGTGCAATGGATGCTTTGTCCAAGGTTTTACTCTTTATCCTAAAATCTTACCTTGTTTATTTTTAAGAGGTATAAATGCAAGGACTACAATTTTGGTCTCATGATTGTTCGTTCTTTATTCTATACGAGTATGGTGAAGTTCAATGTTTAGATAAGACTGTTCCTTGTGGAAGGTTGGTTTTGTTTGTAAATTGAATAATTTGGTTTAGGCAAATTTAAATTTTTCAGAGTACACTTTGATCTTTTGGTTCATACTAAATCGGGTATACTAGGACAGTTCAATAAGTTCAATTGGCATTCAAATTTCAATCTTTTATGCAACCTCTTTTAATGAAGATCAGCAACATAGCCTTATATTGAATTTATGTTGCAGCAAGTTGATAAGGTGAGTGTTATCAAGGTTTGACAATTATATTTCTTTTTTATAATTTCTGGCTTAGATTTGTGAAGATATACCTCAAGTGCTTGATTCAGATGTACCTGGATTGTCTGAACGCCCAATCAACATATTTCTTCCTAGATTATTTCAGGTATGGTCATCTTGTACCCTCTTGTGTATCTCTATTTTTCTATTCATAGTTTCCTTACCATTGATTCAATTGGCATTGAAGCATTGTCTATCCGTAGCCGTTAAATCCTTTCAGTTCATTTTTCCTTTTTTTTTTACCAGTTAAAACTGTTTCCTGATTCTTGTGCTTGGATATTCTTTGAACAGTTCTTTCAGTCTCCGCATGCTACATTGAGAAAGCTTTCCTTGAGTTCTGTGAATCAATACATTATGCTGATGCCCACTGTAAGTAATAATTATGTGAGATATTTTGTTATTTTACTTATTTTGAACCTTG
Organism: Cucurbita ficifolia; assembly: GCA_033971965.1. Lineage (NCBI taxonomy): Eukaryota > Viridiplantae > Streptophyta > Magnoliopsida > Cucurbitales > Cucurbitaceae > Cucurbita > Cucurbita ficifolia. Next base: position 1,277,714 of record CM066963.1, read on the forward strand.
TTCCGATCCTTATGTTGACACTGGTTGTTACAATATATATGATTGTAGGCTCTATATGTATCCATGGATCAGTATCTTCAAGGTTTATTTGTTCTTGCTAATGACCCTACGTCAGAAGTGCGAAAGCTGGTTAGTGCTTTATTCTGTGTGTCTGGAGTATATTTTATTATAGCTGCTTCCTGCTTAATCATGGTGTTTTGTCTGATCTGTTTTGTTTGTAAATTAAATCCTTTGGTTTCTTATAGAAGAATGTCAATGCAGCCCTAGGATGCTGCATTAAATTATCTGTTTGGCATCTATTACTGTGGGCTTTAAAGTTTTTTTCTTTTTTTCAGATTATGAAGTATGTTGTAGCAGTAGTAATATTGTTAGCTTTACACCCTTTTCCTTTCTTTGTGTCTATGTTGAGCAGGTTTGTCAAGCATTTGTACAGCTAATTGAAGTACGCCCAACTTTCTTGGAGGTTGGTTCCTCTTTGTCCTTGTTTGAATTATGCGCCATATTTTAATCACTTCCTGCTTTTTGTTCCTTGGACTGAAAATATGAGATGGTTTCTGTCTAATTCCTCATTTTTTAGACAACTAATTTTTCCGTTCTTTAAACTACATTGATGTCTTTTATTGCTGCATTTTTTTACTGTTTATCATGTGATTCTGCAGCCACACCTGCGCAATGTAATTGAATACATGTTGCAAGTCAATAAGGATGCTGATGAGGAAGTTTCACTTGAAGCATGTGAATTTTGGTAATTGTCACCTTGTTAACTATGCACCTCTGTATCTTGCCTGGTATAGTTTAATACCTATCGATACAGCTTTAATTTCGTATATGAGGTTGGTTATTGTTACAACCTTTTTGATCATGCACCTTTCTTCTCCTACTTTTCTTCTGCTTCTTATTTTGATCATTTTTTTTTTTTTTTTTTTTTGTGATCTAGTCTTAATATCCTTGAAAAACAAGAAAATTTTGGCTTAGAGTTTATATGAAACTGGTTCTCAAGCTACTTGCACATTTCCTACATTATCAACCCAGATCAAGAATTTTGGGTTTTAAGATATTATGATGCTCAAAAAGCATTCATACCCATGGTATCCCTGGCATGGTTTTAATTAGACCGTTTGAGACTCGAAAATTAAGATGCTTCAGTACATTGTTTGGTGGTTTTGCTTAAGATATGAAAGACACGTTCAAAGTTGTTACCTTTCATTTTTTCTTAATCCTCATAATATGTTTTGTGTGGAAAGGTGGAAAAGAGTTGGATTCTCTTTACATTTAGTCCATTTTTGCCGAAGATCTCCGGGGATTTCGTTGGAATACTTTAAAGTCGCATTGTTCCCCCTTTCAATGAGTGGCCCTTGTTTTTAAGGGAAATTGTTATCCAAGGATACACTATTATCTATTTTATAGGAAACATGTAGCAAAATATGAACAATTTATAGGATAAAAAGGAAGACGTGTGCGTGTCTTGGATTAAGGGGAAGTTTTGTTTTTAGATTGTTACAATGGGCATGAAAAAGGGTGGAACCTTCAGTTTAGGAGGCTGCACTTAGATTGAGGATGTGGAGGGGACACTACCTGGTGGTCCTTGGAGGTAATTCCACACGTCCATGAGGTTTCAGGATGGTAAAAACTGGATGTCTGGTTCTACAGAGCCTAACTAGAACCCGCAAGCAAATGAGTCTCGGAATCCCAAAGTTTCAAAGGAGATACCTTAATGTGTCATACTTTTCCTATAGTTGTTGGTTGAAGTTGTTAAGCAGCTAGTCCATGAAAAGGTTTATTCCTTAGTTTTTTAGAATTAAGAAGATGAATCTTTTTGGCGTCTCTTTGGGATGTCCACCACCCAAGAGCTTTGTACTTTGCCTATTCTTTTGATTATGGATGATTGTAGCAATAGCCTTTTATTCTTCTCTCCCATCTTTAACACCTGTTTTTATTTCTAAATATAATTGTCTCTTATCTATGCAAATATTTCTTTTCTCACATTTCATTTTCTTTTAGAAGACCATTGTAATATTAATTAATATCTTTTATCAATGTAGCACTTTAATTTGTGAATTGAATTTAAATATTACTTAATTTATCTAGTTAGTAAATATAACCTGTTAAAAATAATTTAGACTGCAGAACAATGTGGTTTAACTATTTGTTAAAGTTTCAATTTGTGAATGTCTATGGCTTCTTCTTCTTATTTTTTTGAAGTCCTACGGCTTTCTATGAATGATGTACTTCAATTTCAAAATATTTTATACAAACGTATTTTTTGATTTCAAAATATTACTTCATTATTTTTGTACTAGAATTCCTCCTCATTGCAATATTTTTGGCTGGAATCTTTCCCTTTTTTGATATCATTAGAGGGTTGCTACTTCGTTTTTTCTTCTCCCTATTGTAAATTCATGGTAAATCATGAACCTGATGAATACTCGTGTTTCTTCCATCCTTGGCCTTTGAGACTTCTGTTGGATGATGACTCCTTTTGAAAGCCACCCCCGTCTATTCTCATTTGTGTTGGTTATTTTCATTGTTAGATCTGTTTCATTTTAAGTTATGCTTGGCAGGTCTGCATATTGTGATGCCCAATTACCTCCCGAGAACTTAAGAGAGTTCTTGCCACGTTTAATTCCAGTATGGCACATGCTCAGAAAATATTTTCTTCCTTTCAATACCTTGCTGTTGAGATGTTTGTAATACTTTTTACGTGCATGTTTCAACTTCTGTAGGCACTATTGTCAAATATGGTTTATGCTGATGACGATGAATCACTTCTTGAGGCTGAGGTGAATTGTCATACTTAAATTTGTTTATTTGTGTATGTATGATTGCCAATTTTATGGTTCATGATGTGTCTTCCATCTACTCGCTTTTGCAGGAAGAAGGATCTCTTCCAGACCGGGAGCAGGTACGATTTCTCTCTTTCATTGTTAATTTTGGAGGTCTTAACTGGAAAATGCCAGTGTTTCATTACCTTGATGGCCTTTTTGATGAATTCCTGTGCTATCTACAATTACTGGCGCCATTTTCATTATTATTTTGCCTGAATTTATGCACTGCAGGATCTAAAACCCCGGTTCCATTCGTCAAGGTTACATGGATCAGATAATGCAGAAGATGATGTACGTTGTCTTAATCTTTTTCTTATGTTGTGCTTATGGGTTCCAATCAACAGATAAAGTCTTCTTGTATGTCTTACTTTCCTCTGTTGGATTAGGAAGTTAAGTTTTCCTCCTCTAATATCAACTTCTTTGCATAATTCAGGATGATGACATTGTGAATATATGGAACTTGCGCAAATGCAGTGCTGCAGCTCTTGATATTCTCTCAAATGTGTTTGGGGATGAAATTCTTCCTATATTGATGCCCATTGTTGAGGTAGGCAAATAATCAGGCAAAGGAAGCAGAACCTCTGTCGTGGATTATTTCCTTTTCACTATTTTTGTTTCTATTTTCTTTCTATTCATCAGTCGGTCAGGCCATCCGATGTGAACCCCTTATCTTGTATTTCCCCTCGTATTGTTTCTTTTTGTGGTATGCTTGTCCCAAACTGCTTTTGCTTAGCAGTTTAATCACTGAAATGAGTTTTAGGCTTTTGCTTATTTACCGAAGCTATGGTTTGATGTGTATACTCATTATACGACATTTATCATTAATATTGGCCTTTATCTCACTTCAATGCATCGGTTAAAATACTTGGTCTAAGGGAGTTGTAAGTGCTGTAGACTTATTGGGTTTGATATATTGTGCCCATGAATTCTTCATAGTCTCAATTTCTTTCTTGTTAGATATTTCATTCAGATTTATGAACTTTTCTGAGATTCCTATTAGGTCAATTTATCCGCAAAAGGTGATGAAGCCTGGAAAGAAAGGGAAGCTGCTGTATTGGCTCTTGGTGCCATAGCTGAAGGTTGCATCAATGGACTTTATCCTCATCTTCCACAGGTGATATATTTTAATCAGCCAATGTTCATGACTTACAGTTCCCATAATATTCTCATTGAAGGTTTTTTAACGGTTACGCTCATTGTTTTCAATAGTTCCATTTCCTCCTGTAATTGGCAGGTTGTGATTTCTAATAATTTGATGTTGCTCATGTGCTTTCCTTTTGACCTAGAAAGTAGAATATTCAATAATAAGTTGTGTTGTATTGCAGATTGTCACATTTCTTATTCCTCTTTTGGATGATAAATTTCCTCTAATAAGGAGTATATCTTGTTGGACACTTTCTCGTTTCAGCAAGTTTATCGTGCAGGTATGTGTTTCTGGGTGTTTATTTATTTATTTTTCAATACTTTTTAAATTTTGTAAAAGATACTATACTTATTTTTTCTAAATGATTTGGTAATATTAATCCTGTGGTTTGACTATTCCATGCCGAAGATAGAAAACTCGATATTTTTGGGACTGAAATTGAAATATTTAGAGTGTTTTGAGAAAACTTGTGGTGCTGTGGAGTTCTTAGGGCCCGAGAGGATTTGAACAATTTGATAATGTTCTCGTGGTACTTTTATGAAGCAAGATTTTGATGTGTATCATATTTCACTTTTTCTCCCATCTTAGGGCATTGAAAATCAGAAAGGCTACGAACAATTTGATAAAGTTCTCATGGGACTTTTACGAAGATTATTGGACAACAACAAGAGGGTGCAAGAAGCAGCTTGTTCTGCTTTTGCAACGCTGGAGGAGGTTCTTTTATTGAAACTTCATTACACCTGCTAATGGATTATTCTGTATATAGTTCATGATTGGGGTTTAGTAACTTGCAGGAAGCTGCAGAGGAGTTGGCACCACATTTGGAAAATATATTACAACACTTAGTATGTGCCTTTGGAAAGTACCAGGTAACCTAACTATCTTCATGCTTTCCTCTTTGAATGATTAGATAGAAAAAGAGACTTGTGCTGTTGACATTTTAAGCTCTATTCCTTTCTGGGTTGAAAACTATCTTTTGTTGAACTTGTATGCATTTGACTTGCTTATATGTGTTATGCAGAGACGGAATCAACGGATAGTGTATGATGCCATTGGAACCTTAGCAGATGCTGTTGGAGCGGAGCTAAATCAGGTAACATATGGTTTCACCCTATCATCTCCTTTTCTTTTGATGAATTTGTATCTCAGACACTTGTTGCGTGTACAATAATTTTTATGTTCTGCATGCAGTACATCAAAGAATGATTTCACTTGATTTGTTGTGATTGCAGCCTGCTTATCTTGATGTTCTCATGCCACCATTAATTGCCAAATGGCAGCAACTTTCGAACTCGGACAAAGATCTTTTTCCATTGTTGGAGTGCTTCACATCTATAGCACAGGTTTATTCGTGTTTTGGTTTATTGGCTCATTGTTTTTTTCATGCTTAATCTCATTTATTAGCATTTTCCATAGAACTCCTTTGGATTGGGCTTCCTTACCCCCTCTGTTATAAATTTTATACATCAGTCAAATTGTTCCTTATAAAAAAAAAATCAGCATTTTGGTTTTTGGCATTAAATGTGAGCTGGGTGATGGATGGTCCCTTTATCATTGATCCCGCCCCCCCCCCCCCCCCCCCACTAGTTTTATGTGCCTCCCACTAACACAGAGAAACCCAAGGGGGGAGGGGGAGGGGGAGGGAGTTTGAATGTCATATGCTAGATACTGGACCTTCAAATTCTGTGTATTGAAATTCAAGATTATGTATATATATATCTTGATTCAATGCGTGAGAAAGCTTCATTTCTTGAAATGTTTGTACTTCTTGGATTCAGCCAGAGTTGGATTACTTATCTATTAGTCATCGTAACAATACTCTTGAGAAAATGATTAATTTCTTTCCTTTCTCTAGGCTTTGGGGGCTGGATTTGCCCAATTTGCTCAGCCTGTGTTTCAGAGATGCATAAGCATCATCCAGACCCAACAAATGGCAAAGGTTTTCCTCATCACTGATTTTCAATAAATATGTATTTTACTCTTTAATGTATGCTTTAGTTTGCTCTTCTTTTCTTTGTGTTTCTCTATGCTAAAATATAATGGAGCTTTATCTCATATTTGTGCTTAATCTTTACTAATTGACCATTTTAAAACATAGAAGACATATCTTTTGTAATCCAGTTGCTGTATTTAAGCCATCCAACTGTACCAGTCATGCTGACATTTGAACTTTTCTCCAAATTTTGAAGATAGAAATTGCGTTAACAAACAACAAAATGAGAAATTATTATGTTTTTCCTTCAAAATCGTTTTATCAACTCTAGAGGCAAGAGATATACCTTCCAATAATTTTAGTAGACATCTAAACCCCTCACTTTCTTCTTCCATTAGATTTCTTATTGCCAATTTTTTTCAAGACCGAGATTTCAAGTCCCAAGCCTCCAAAACAGATAGAGATTTCTGCTAAACCACTGCAAGTAACTTTTGGTTAGATTGATAACTTAATGATCGTTTTTTTTTTGTTCTAGAAACAGATTAGAACCTAAATGATAGCAGCCAGATATTTTGTTTCGTTTATATCAGTGCTGATATGTGCGATTAAGTTTGAATTAAAGAATTTATCACTGCTGGTTGCAATACTCTGCTTGAATCGCTTGATCCATCTTCCTAAGATGTTAACTTGATTTCCTATTGCAGGTCAATCCCGCTTCTGCTGGAGTTCAATATGATAAAGAGTTTATTGTATGCTGTCTTGATCTTCTTTCAGGACTTGCCGAGGGTCTTGGCAGTGGGGTAGAAAGTTTGGTAATTATATTCTAAACAAAGCATTTGCTTCTTCTTCATCTTCTGTTTTCTTTTTTTAAATTTTTTTGTGATCCATCTATAAGAATTAAAAAAGGGTTGATGTTGTCAGATGTTGATAAATTTTGTTGGTGCTTATTGTCTGTTTCATTACTATGCTATTGTATATTTCTTAGATAAAATGTGAATGCTCTGCCTTCTAATAGTAATTGAATGAACTATGCCAATATATTCCGAACTTCTTTGCATGTGACATTTGAATTTCCATCAGGTTTCTCAAAGCAATCTGAGGGACTTGCTCCTGCAATGTTGCATGGATGAAGCTTCTGATGTCCGACAGAGTGCCTTTGCATTGCTTGGGGATCTTGGAAGAGTAAGAACTTGGATTGATCTCTTGGATTGTTTTCCCTTTGCTCCTTTAAGTTTAGTAGGTTATTCAAATTTTGAACCTCAACAAACTCCCCACAAATATGTACATGTGTGTGTCAGTACAAGTGTGTGATGTGTGTATTCTCCATTGAAAAGTTCATCCCATTATACTTATTTGTTTTCAAATGAATGTTCCATTATTTGCTTACCCTTTGGTGGAGGAGATTGCACAAGAGTTGTTGACTGCTCAGTATGCCATGCCCATTTGCAACGTCATTTGCATGGATGAAGCTTCTGATGTTCGAGAGTGTCCCTTGATATTTTTCTGTTGTGTTTATGCTTTATTCATATTTTTGTGGTTAGGTATGCCACGTTCATTTGCTACCACGTTTGTCAGAATTTCTTACCGCTGCAGCAAAGCAACTGGTAAATAATCTACGTTATTATTTGCGTTTATAATTTGAAGTTATTGTACTAGTCTGATGCGTTTTCTGCACAGGACACTCCCAAGCTGAAGGAAATTGTTTCTGTGGCTAACAATGCCTGCTGGGCAATTGGAGAATTAGCTATTAAGGTATGTGTAGGTTTTCATACACACACACACACACACAGTACTTCAAGCACGTATGGGCATTTATCTTCTCAGAGGCTTCATATTGTGACTATTTAAGTATATTTTTGGCTTTGGGCAAAGATCATGCCTTAGAAAAAATGTTGGAATATTTTTTTTTATAAGTTCGATGTAATGCATCTGATGGTAAAACATCCTCAACCTGGAAATTCAACACTATCCTCTACTGTAATGCTAAAAGTACTCGTTAAGGAATTCTTTCAAGCAATAGCTTGAAGAGAAGCCCAAAATTCACCAACTCAAACTGGTTCTTTGATCCTATTTGCTAGTTCTGGTTGCACTACCATAACCTTAATTGTGTTCTTCTAAATGTCTAGGTTTCTGAATTATGATATCATATTATTTTATATTCCTGTATGGTGATTAAGATTAGAAAATCTGGTATTGCGTTGCACGTACCATATCAATCTTCTTGTTGGTAAATGGAATTTGTAAGCAACAATTTTACATTAATTGACATTGTTATTGGTTTAGGTACACCAAGAAATTTCTCCAGTAGTTATGACAGTGATTTCAAGCTTGGTCCCAATTCTTCAACATGCACAGGTGATAGTCCCCTTAATTTTGCACTAACATGTCTCATTATTTGTGTGTTAATAAACACATACACTTTAGCTTGGTTAGCGTGTCTGTGTCAGACATTTGGATAGGCTGACACTTATTGGCACATATCGAACATAATAATATAGGACAAAAATAATAAATTTTTAGAGTAAAACACACCATACTCATTTTTAAAAAAATATATAAATACATAAACTTATTCATTTGGAATTTTTATGTATAAAATTAATATATAATTTTAAAAATGTATATTTTAATAAACGTGTCCTTGCTGTGTCTATGTTCTAATTTTTTACAAACGTCGAGTCACATATCCGTATCATGCTTCTTAGTTTGTTTGTTATGACACTGATGAGCCTTTAAGAACTTGAAACATATGTGACAAAGGGTAGATTTTTTATATAGTTTCAGTAAAATGAGAGAAAAATTGAGCTGTGTAAAGATTGTCCCTTGCATCCTGAGGAGGGTATTGAATGTGTGTGCTCGCATGCACGTATATAGCATTCTCATTATGTTTAATTTAATATCTTTGAGCTATGCAGGAGCTAAATAAATCTCTGGTAGAAAATAGTGCAATTACACTTGGAAGGATTGCATGGGTTTGTCCGCAGCTAGTGTCACCACATATGGAACATTTCATGCAACCATGGTGCACTGCTTTATCCATGTAAGGTTTTCTCTACTTTATGAATGTTATGTTAAAAGCTTAACGATGCTTATATAGTGGATATAGTTGCACCTAAGACACGGCACCACGACCCCTTTTTTCTTTTTAATCCAATGTATTTTTTAGCATGGATTGATGTTTCTATTATACTGACAGGATACGTGACGATGTAGAAAAAGAGGATGCTTTCCGAGGTCTTTGTGCTCTGGTAAGCCCCTCGAGTTTATAGCATACTTCATATGTTTCTGATTAATAATTATTACATCTTTGCTACTTTCAGACTAAATCAAATCCGTCAGGGGCACTAAGTTCACTTGCTTATATGTGCAAAGCCATTGCTAGTTGGCATGTAAGCATGGAGACTTTGTTTATCAATATTTGATATTACTTGATCTTTGTTATGAGGGACTACTTATTCCTAAACCGAACTTATTTCCCGCAGGAAATAAGGAGTCAAGATCTTCATAATGAAGTGTGCCAGGTTCTGCATGGTTATAAACAGGTTGGTACTAAGCTACTTCTGACCATTCCCCGTCTCCCATTTTAAGGCAAATATTGTTTAAATCGTCGGTACTGAAAGAAAGACCGAACTATGGAATGCGTTATAAACTGGTAGATTTCCTTTATCTGATTTAAGAGTTAAGATGGAAGCTATGGATTAGGCTGGCAAAGAGAGCTTCATAGTTAAAGTTTTTTGTACTTCCCACTTCTGGCTGGACCATTCTTAGGGGCCCTTTGTGTTCTTTTCTTTGTCTTGATAATTATGTTCCTATAACTTGTAATAGTATAATGATCATACCAATGTCTATTTGGCAGATGCTGATAAATGGTGGTGGATGGGACCAGTATATTTCTTCTCTAGAACCTTCTGTGAGGGACAAACTATCGAAATATCAAGTATAGGACGGCGTTTATCAATTTACTTCAGCAACCATTCTTCGCAAATATATGCTTCAAATTCTGTCTCGAAACCAATGGACGCTTTGTGCCTTGTCTTGTGTGTCATAGCTCTTACTAAAATGCCTTATTGGTTGAAGCTTGAAGATAATTGCACATCCTTATACAGGTTGAGACAGCACTTGAAATGAAAGCAGCTGAAGGGGAGCAATCAATGATGTACAGGGGAGATATGTTGAGATAGTGTGTTGGTGCCCATATAGTTCCCAATCCTTTCCTTTCATGTGGTCTTTTCGAGTACCTACCCGGATTCATTATATCGATTTTGGGGGTAACGGTTTGTCTTACAGAAGTTTATATGGGTAGAGTAGAGTCAATCACTTGTCCTTTTTAGTTTTATGATTTTTCCATTAATGAAAGAAAAAGGGTTATATAGGTTTTCATGAAGGATAAAGGTGAGTTATTCTTGTGGCGATTTGGGATTCTTTTTGCTTTCGAAAGCAATAAGGAACTGTCATGTACTTTAGTTTTTTCTTATTTGATCAAACCATATCATGTTTGTACTGAATCATCTTGCCCTTTGCTGCTGAGTGAAGTTTTTGAGAGAGAGTTCTTGGTGTGAAATGGTAAAAGTGAGTTATTTGATCCATTTTACATGGGAGTTTTTTCTTCCACTTTGTTTTTGGTGCAGCCATTACAATCTCTGAGCTTGGGTTGCTTGTGTTATTTGAAACCCATTATGGTGTAGGATTTTGTGGTAAAGAAATGGATTCATTTCTTCAAGTAAAGCCTTCACATTGTGAGCCAATTCCTTGACGTTGTCGTTCCAATGGCTATGAACAATCTCTTCCATTCCTTGTATGATTACTGGAAACACTTCTTCCATGGCTGTCGATACCATCTTCACGAATGCTTCGCTATTCCATATGTATAGTGCTCGTTCAGCCACCTGAATGCAAAAGAAAGCCATTGTTGCTTACTGATATTGATAATCAAGAGCTTATGCTATCTTTTCTTTGTTTGTTATGGTCAATCCCCTAGATATATAAAAGTAACAATAAGTTCCATTATTTTTTTTTCGATTTCTATTAATTTAGGCATTAGGGCATGAAAAGTTGGATAGTATAATTCTACATTGGGTGATTTTTGGACAAACTCGATTGAGTGGGCTGACTATCTAAATGAACAGAACAGATTCATAATTCAACCCTACCCAATCCAGAGTTGGGTTGGGCCACCTAGTTGGTATAGAGAGTCACGAGTCCAGAGGGACGTTGAGACTTGAGAATCTAGAGAGACGAGAGGCAGAAAGGGTCAGAGAGAGTGAGAGACATAGAAGCGAGGGAGAGAGAGCGTGTGAGATGGTGACAAATTGCTTGAGGTCATAGGAACACAGAGACGGAGGGAGTTAGGGATGGAGAGACTCGAGAGAAGCGAGACTTGAGAGGGACAAAGATGGTTGAGAGAGGCACGACGTGTGAGATAGACCGAAAAAATCCATAACTATAGATTTAAATTCAATTCAATTCGGTAAGCGAACTGTATCGAATTTTCAATTCTCTAAAAATCAAACCCATCCAATTTGAAAAACACTCCAACCAAACCCAACCTTTATGGATTGAGTTGGTATTGGAGATACCTAATCATTTGAATACCCATCATTCTACTAAAACAAAGAAGGAGAAGAAGAAGAAGAAAAATAGCCTCCTCCTTTGTTGCCCTTCTCTAATTCATTAGTGTTTCATCTACGATGTTCTCCTTATATGGATATTGGCTTGCTTTCATTCTATTTCCTGGAACCAAACCAATGTTCATCCAGCTTCAGAATCACCACACCACACCCCACCCCTCTTTTTCCTTCTTTCTATACAAGTTCCTAATATCTCCTCCAATTTCAATCGCACAAACCAAATATCTAGAAAATCACGAGCAAAAATTCAAGGAAAAGGACACCCCAAATGGATTTTCTAGGAAGATGAAATTATTGCGTTGAATCTCTTTCGGGAATTCTTTCTTCATTGAAGGGTCGATCTCATGAAGATTCAGAGGAAATGGATTTTAGATCTTTCTGGTATGTTTTCCATCAAATCTTTATCTAAGCACCTTATGGCTTCTTCTCCTTTGTTCAAGGAGCTTTATAAAGCACTCCAAAAACTAAATGTTCTACAATGGCAGCCTCCATACCTTAAATGTTCTGCATAGGAAACTTTCTTCATTTATTCTCTTTGCCTTCGGTTTGTTCTCTTTTTTGTGCAGATGGGTATGTTCTTAATCTCGTATTTTTTGGTTGTTCATATTCTAAGTGCTGGAATCGATTACTTTGCAATATTTAATGTCTTATGGGATACTGTTCGTTAGCTACTTGTAGGGTTTCCATGGCTTCTAAGCCTAAACTTGTTATTGTTATGGGTTATAAATGGTATCAGAATTAGACATCGGGCGATGTGCCAACGAGGAGGCCGAGCCCTGAAAATACAAGGCGGTGTGCCAGCAAGGACGTTGGGCTCTGAAGAGGAGTGGATTAGGGGGTCCCACGTCGATTAGAGAAGGGAGCGAGTGCTAGTGAGAACGCTGGGTCTCGAAGAGGGTGGATTGTGAGATCCCACATCAGTTGGGGAGGAGAACGAAACATCCTTTATAAGAGTGTCGAAACCTCCCCTAACAGACACGTTTTAAGAACCTTGAGGGAAAGCTCGAATGGGAAAGCCCAAAAAGGACTAAAACTCTGATATCTACATACTCATAAAATAATGAGGAGTAATTGAGGGATTCAACGTTACCTGGGAGTTCAAACTGTTGAAGCATTTGTTCATGTGAGAACAAAAGGGCATAGCTAAATCCCCATGTAGTTTAGGGTCCAATTTCTCCACCAAATCCTCCAACTCCTCAATGAGTATTAGCTCCTTCTGGCTATTAGCCAGCGGCCAGTACCTTATGATCCTCCTCACAACCAACCCACCAAGCTCAGGCTCCTTATGCACGAACTGATACACACAGTAAACCAGCTGCTTGTTAAAACCTTGCATTCCTTTAGCCTTATGCAGTGGAATTAGTATCCTTTTCAGAAAAACTTTATGTTCTTCCTTCAAAGGAACTGCAAAACCATTAATTATGCTCCCCCATAGCTCAAGCATCTCAGCAATACCATTATGCCGCTCCGTCTCGAAAATATAGTCTAAGAACACCGTGCTCATTGCCTTGCGCATGAATGATCTGTACATGGTGAATCTGTAATATATTTGGTGATATATATTCTTCAAACTCTCTCGTTCCCTCGTTTCCTCTGAATCGAAAAGTGATAGAAGACCAAGAAGAAAGCTGTTATGTATATGTTTTTCAAGTGTTTGTGGATCAACGTTGATGAGTAGCCATAACAGCATATCATAAACAATTTCAAGTTGTGGCCATGTTAGAGAAGGAATGGGAATGATCACTTCATCATCAGCTACATTTGAGCTGATTGCAGCCGTGCACGGTGGCGGGAGTGGTCGGAATAGATTAGCCGACACTAAAGACATCAGGGACGATAAAACATCGTCGTGCAGTATATTCTTTGAAGTCTTGATGACGTAGAAAAGATGAGTGAGCTTGAACCGTTTCAGTTCATGAGAAGCCGGTGCAGACTGGCTCGTCGTGGCGGTGCAGAAAGAAATTATGGAAAGAACTTCGTCTTCAAGATCATTGTTGATGCTAAAGCTTTTGTTGCTATATGGATCTTGATCGAAAAGATGTTTTAATGTTGGAAGAGGCTTGTTGCTTTGAGCTCCCATGACTGTTTCTTGTTGTTGTTCTTCCTGCTTGGAATGTTTCAGTGCTGATGATCTTGTAGCTTCCAAGGTTGAACAGACAGGCAATCCGGACATTACTAAATATGACAGCTTCTGTCATCACTGATCCTCTGGGTTGATGCCACGTGTAAGAACTTGTCCGTTGTTGTCCCAAGTGGACATTGGCAACTAGACAAAATTCTTGTTGATCTTATCATTTCTTAGTATGCTTGAAACGATTCCTCAGCTGACTCTGACATTATTTTATTTGCAGGGACCTTGTCGCTTACATAAACTAAATCCGGCCGACTTTTGAAACAATTTTACAGGTGGGAGATGGAGGATAAAGTATGAACATATTGAAACTCAAATGAGGAATGGAACAAGAACTTGGATAGTCCAAAATGGTGGTTTGGTGAAGTTTAGTATTGAATATGTGAGATCCTACGTCGGGTGGAGAGGGGAACGAAGTATTCCTTATGAAAGTGTGGAAACCTCTCCCTAGTAGACGCGTTTTAAAACCGTGAGATTGACAGCGATACGTAACAGGCCAAAGCGGACTGTTACAAATAGTATCAGAGCTAGGCATCAAGCGGTGTGCCAGCGAGGATGTTGGGCTCCCAAGGATGGTGGATTGTGAGATACCACATCGGTTGGAGAGGGGAATGAAGCATTCCTTATAAGAGTGTGAAAACCTCTCCCTAACAGATACGTTTTAAAATCGTGAGGCTGACGACGATACATAACGGGCCAAAACGAACTATATCTACTAGTAGTAAACTTGGATTGTTACAAATGGTATGAGAGCTAGGCATCGAGCGGTGTGCCAGCGAGGATGTTGGGCCCCCAAGGAGTTGGATTGTGAGATCTCATATTGGTTGGAGAGGGGAACGAAGCATTCCTTATAAGGGTGTGGAAACCTCTCCTTAACGGACGCGTTTGAAAATTGTGAGGTTGATGGCGATACGTAACGGGCCAAAGCGGATAATATCTGCTAGCTGTGTGCTTGGACTGTTACAAATGGTATCAAAGCTAGGCATCGAGCGGTGTGTCAGCGAGGACGTTGGGCCCCCAAGGGAGGTGGATTGTGAGATCCTACATTGGTTGGAGAGGGGAACGAAACATTCCTTATAAAGGTGTAGAAACCTCTCCCTAAAAGACATGTGTTAAAATCGTGAGGCTGACGGCGATACATAACGGGCCAAAATAGACAATATCTGCTAGCGGTGGGGTTGGACTGTTATAGAATAGGTTAGAAAAGTTTCGTTTTTGTGAAATATTGTAATAGCATAGGGAACGTAGATGAGTGATCTTTGGGATTGTCTCCGTAAATCATGGCTGTCCATTAACCTCAACCATCCTTTCTTCTCAGCGTAATGAACACAGCAAAGAGGCTTAAAGCCATAGCCTTCAACCATGTAAATACCACAAGAAGCAACAGATTTGGAGCAGTGCAGATGAAAATAGCACCAGCTGAACCAACAGAGTATAAGAACTTGAAAGCTAAGGTAACCCTTAAGTTGATTTAAATCTTTTTGAGCACGGAACATGTTCATGATCTTTCGAGTACGTTATAAGTAGAGACACGTTTTCTGCTGATGTCAATAACACGAGCTCGGTTTGTATCAAGATCCAACTCTACCTCGAACAAAATGCTAATATTTTGCTCTATCACTAGAGATGTTCACAAGGTGTGGTCTTTCCTGTCCCCGTCTCCCCTGTCTATTTCATTCCTCATTCCTGCCAAAATCTCAATTATTATTATTATTATATTTTTTTTTGGAGATTAGGGCGGGGATTCCCCACGGAGAATTTGCGAGGATCAGGCTATCCACGGGTAATTTTTTTCCGTTTATTATTCTTTTAAAAAAGAGTTGTTTTTAATTTTTAATTTTTAATTTTTCAATATAATCTTTATTAAAAAATGCTAATATTTTGCTCTATCAGGTGTACCTCCAAGAAAATGCTAATATTTTGCTCTATCACTCGAGATGCCCATAAAGTGGGGCATTTTCCGTCTCCATCTCTGCCACCTATTTCATTCCTCATTCCGCTACATTGATCTTAGTAAAAGGTGCTTTAGATGCACGTGGTTCCAAATTAATGCCGGATAAAAAGGATTTTGGTTATAGTTTTCCTTGCGACGGTCTGGGACGAGGTGATACTTGTGATATTTCAGCTTGGGACGCCTTTTATTTGGCCGTTTTCTAGATGTTAAATACCATTGGATGGGTTACTTTTTGTTTGCGCAGGAAGCACATCACATTATGGCAGGGTAACGTTTCAGAGTTTAATGAATCTTCCACTTATTTGATGGGATGGTTAAGAGATTATCTATGGTTAAACCCTTCACAGCTCTTCACATTCCAGGCACCGGGCTCTCGGAGGGTAATTTCTTTTCAGTTTATTATTCTTTTAAAAGATGGTTATTTTTAAGTTTTCATTTTTCAATATAATTTTTAATTTTTTTTAAAAAATTAAATTTTAATATTACATAATTTTAACCTTTTTAAAAAAAAAATCAAGTCTTTTATTTAAATACATTAGAGTCTAAAATTAACTAATTTATTATATATACGCGCCCGATGATCCTAATAATTTTGTTACAAAAATTATATAAAATTAAAAAGTCAAATGAAATCCGAACAAAGCTTTCATTTTCTAACTTAGAAAATGACAAATATATCCACAAATTAATATAAAACATGAACCAATATTCATTTACTTGAAAAAAGAAGAAAAAAAAAAGTCCCAAAGTTTGATTGTATTAAATAATTATACCAAACACACCCAAATCCAACTTTATAGCATTTGTTTTAAGCATAATAACAAACAAATATAATTAAATTTTATTCTATATTATACAAATTCTTAAAATATTTAAATTCATCCTTAAAAAGAATATTATTAAAGAAAGAATCAAATTTATTTGACTAAATTTCAAAAAAAAAAAAGTTATAAAATTTTAATAAATTTATTTTTAAAAGTGGTTAAAATCCACCTCTTTGGAGGCCTAGGGTTCTCGCTGGCACACCGCTCGGTGCCTAGCTCTAATACTATTTGTAATAGTCAAAGTCCACTGTTAGCAAAATTATCCGCTTTGGCCCGTTACATATCGCCGTCAGTCTCACGATTTTCAAACACGTTTATTAGGGAGAGGTTTCCACACCCTTATAAGCTTCGTTCTAAATAACTTATTTTTATTTTTATAAGTGGTCAAATAATTCAAATAATTTTAAATTTGATCGACTTGTAGAGATGTCTATGTGGTGGGGCCTGATGAGAAAGTCGATCTTAGTTCGATCACTTAGTTCAATCTCTACTCTACAACAAAAAATTTCATTTATTTAAGTGGAGATTGGAGATGGAATTTACCGAGGATTTTTTTTTAATAGATAATTAAATATAATTTAGATTAAAAATTTTAAAATCTAATAAGATTTTAAAATCTGCTCTGAAAATTGTAATTCAGTCATAATTTAAACATCACAACGTCTCTCCTCTCATCTCACAGCCATGGAACAATCTCCTCCCCTCATCCACTCCCACTCTCCGGCCAGCCACCCTCTCACCTCGCCGGAACTGGAACTCTCCGACATCGAAATGACCCCTCTTCAATCCTACACAAGCCTCAAGGACCTCCTGCTCGACACCCCCTCGCCGCCGCCCTCCACCGCCTCCGCCTGGAACGAACTCCCCATCAAGAACCCACTCGTCAAACACGCCGCCTTGGCCTACCTACACCCCATGCTCACACCGCCACCCACCACCGATGGCGGCTTCATACGGAACCTCGTGAAGCATGGATTCGGATGCGTCCAGTGGATCGGTGCCGTCGCCAGAAATCTCTCCGGCCGTGGAGTCCGACGGTCGGAGTGCAGCAGCTTCCGATGAAGCTTCTCAGTTGACTGTCGGATAGGAACAAAACCTTAAACCATTTTTTTTTTATTTTTAAAAATATATATTAATGTAACCGCCTTTATTTTCAGTGGGGTGACGTGTAATTATGTGGACGCATATGATTGGTTGAAATTATACTGCTTTGTTTGGTAAAATATTTATAATGTTTTCAGACTTTTGATTTTTTTAATAAGATAAATAAAAGGAAATAAATGATCGACTAGGATTTAATTTTCTTTTTTTTTGGAGAAAAATATAAATAGTATATAAAAATCATTAATTTAAAGTCCAAATTTTCCACGTGTCAATTGAGTTTCGGGCCAAAAAAGAATAATCAGCCAGGCGTGGGCCACCACAAATGCCAGGTGGATGGTGAGGCAAATTGATGGTAATGGAAGGCGCGTGAGCCGTGGATGGACCACAATAAACGGCAGTTTGTTTGGCCGTTTTAAAGATTTAACGGCAGTTTCTTAATTCAATAAATAAATAAAAATTATTTATTTAATTCAGGTGTTAACGTGGTGTAGATTGTACACGCGCTGTACGGTCGATAGTAGGAAGGCGCCACGTGCACACGTATGATCTTGAATTCCTTTCCGGCAGCAAGATAACTTCGGCACGTGCGTCAAATTCTTGTCAGAATTGAAGTATAGATATTTAATTACAAGCCTCATATCTTATAGTTTTTTTAAATATATAATCATTAAAAACTATATGGAAGTGAAAATAATAATTAAATAATATAGTATAGAATATTTATATTCATATGTCTCTATATATATGAATGACTTTAATCAAATAATTTATAATAATTATAAAGTAAGTCGTATCCGTAGTATTATAAAGATAATACATCCAACTTTATCTATATTATTATAGACCACCGTTATAAATCATACTAATAAATATAAATTTTTCATATAATAAATAATATCATATTCCTTATAAAATATTTAAAATATTTCTTAATTATTAATAATAAATAATTAATTATAAGGTTTAGAGCATAAATCATAACAACCACTCACCTACTAACATATTGGTCGGCAGTCAAATTAATTCAACAAGGGGAATGACCGTTTAAGGTGTTTAAATGACTCGATAACTCGACCAACTCGGACTAATCAATCCAAACTATGGAAGCTTGAACAAAGGCTAGTGCCGTGATTGTTGGAGGTCGTTGTCATTGCTGTCATTGCTGTAGCGAATGTTGGAGGTCGATGTGTTACAATCATTGGAAAAAATAAAATAAATAATTTAAAAATAATTACAATCATCACATGAAAAAATAATATAAAAAAAAAAAAGGAAAGGACCATATAATTATTAAATAGGAAAAGATAAGGTAACAAAACCCCCAGCCCCACTTCTGCTCCTTACTCCACTTTCCTCTGTTTCTTCTTCATTATCAAGAGCTCCATAAAAACCAGAGAATCGGAGATGGAGGAGGTAATAAGCAAACTCCGCCACCTGTTGGCGACGGTGCTTCTCGCCGGATTCAGCTACGCGGTGGTTGTTCCGACTGTAGTGGACGTAACCACCGACGCTCTGTGTCCCGGCCACCAAGACCAGTGTCCCCTCGTCTTCTACCTCACCGGCTTCCAAGACGCAGTGAGTTTATAATTACATTTAATTTTGCGTTTTTTTAAAAAAAATAACAGGAAACAATTGCAGATAATTGGATTGGGAGCAATGATCATGACGCCATGGATTGGGAGCTTATCCGACAAATACGGAAGGAAAAATCTGCTAACACTTCCCCTCCTTCTCTCTGCCATTCCAACAGGTACCCAAAACCCCACCAAACCTCTCTTGTTCTTCTTTTTTAAAACTTTAAAGTAATAATTCAGCTTTTTTTTTTTTTTCGTCGTCAACTAACTCAATTTAGATTGAGTTAGATTTTTTTTAGTTGGGTTGAATTTTTGGAAAGTAAAAAATTTGGGTCAGTTAGTGGAATTGACTTTTTTAGGTTGAATTAATCAGACCTACTCAAAAATAGAGTTACAACCCTATCATACCGTAAGTAGATTGATGTTAATGATGAGTGGTCACGTAATGTTTGCACAACATTATTGGAGAAATAATTCAAGATTTTTTTTTTTTTGTTGGGCTGAATTTTTTAAATCTAAAATTTGGGTTTGTTTGTGGATTGATATTTTTTAGCTAGGGTCAACTCAACCAACTCAGAGTTACAACTCTATCCCATCGTAACTAAATTGATTTGAGTTGGGTTGAATTTTGGGAAAGTAAAAAATTCGGGTCAGTTCGTGGCGTTGACCTTTTTAAGTTGAGTCAACTCGACCCACTCGAAAATAGAATTACAACTCTATCATACTGTAAGTCGATTGATGTTAATGATGAGTGGTCGACGTAATGTTTGCACAACATTATTGGGAAATAATTTAAGATATATATATATATATATATTTTTGAGTTTGGATTGAGCTGAAGTTTTTAAATCTAAAATTTGGGTTTGTTGGTGGGTTGACATTTTTTAACTCGGGTCCACTCAACCAACTAGAGGGTTACAACTCTATCCTATCGTAACTAAATTAATGCTAATAATGCGTTGTGACTGTGCATATTTGATATTTAAATTTTAGGATATTTTAATTATTTAGGTATGCTATTTACGCCCTAATTTTATTAGTAGGGAATAGATCAAATTTGAACCGGTGTTATTTTAAATTTATTTTGAAAATAGAATAATTGAACCACAAATATATAGATAAATATTAAAAAAAAAACGACAAATAAATCCCTACAAACGGTCAAATAATTAGGTTTTAATTTTTTTAATTATAAATTTATTATGATAGAGTGAGTTTCAAGTTAATTATAAATTTCGAATAAATTCTCTAAAAGATTATTTATTTTAATCTTAGAGAGAATATTCTAATAGATGATTTATTTTAATATTAATTTTAAAAAAATTTAAATAAAAAAGAAAATAGTTATTAAATATAATCTATTTCAATCTCTATTTTCACAAATATCTTATTTCAATTCGGATACTTTTAATAAAATTTAAAACCAGCTTGTGTTAATTTATTGTTAATATTTTCTTTTCTAAATAATTTTTTTTCAGAAGTTAATATTATAAATTACGAATCTTTTAATATATGATATTGTTCATTTTGAATATTGATATTTTATTTTTTAATATTAAATAGAATAAATTTTTTAAATAAAATTATGTTTAGATGTCAAAGTCAAATTTAATTCGCGAGACACATATATATTGACAAATTTTCATAATTATTAGAAGACAAAATTTAATGAATTAATAAATTTGAAATTTGAAATTTATCCTAACTTTTAAATATTTATTTAAATTCCAAATTTTTTAAAAAGAAATGGTCTTAAAAAGTTTTAAAATATCTAATTTATTCTATAATTTTTTTTATTTAAAAAATGTTATTTTAAAGTAAATAAAAAATTATTATTCATAATTAGTTTTTTAGATTAATTCTTTTGAATCTTATAAACTCATTTGTTTGTTTAGCGATATTGGCATTTGGAAGAAGTAAAAGTTTCTTCTACGCATACTATGTGGTGAGGACTTTAACCGCCGCGCTCACCGGCGGCACCTTAATCTCCCTCGCCCTCGCTTACGCGGTACTTGAATCTCAGTCTCCGCCAGATCTTCCATAGCAGGAATGTGACTGAAATCGAAACTCTCCTCGCTTTTTTCTTCTCAGGCCGACAAATGTTCAGTGGATCAGCGATTAACTGCGTTCGGAATCGTATCGGCAGTTTTTTCTGGCTCTTACTTGTGCGGAAACTTGGCGGCTCGATTCCTTTCAATCGACACGATCTTTCAGGTTCTTCGTTCGATTAAGTTTCGTTTTAGATCGTTTGATTGGGATTTGAGTTCTGATTTAGTGTTTCGTTCGATTAGGTTTCGTTTTAGATCGTTTGATTCGGATTTGAGTTCCGATTTAGTGTTTCGTTCGATTAGGTTTCGTTTTAGATCGTTTGATTCGAATTTGAGTTCCGATTTAGTGTTTTTGGTGATGAATTTGGCTGTTTCGTAATTAGGTCGCTGTGTGCGCGTCGTTGTTTGCGATTGCGTATGTGAGGATTTTTCTAGAAGAAAGTGTTTCGAATAAAATGGATCTGTTGTCTCGGCCGATTTTGAAGACGGAGGAAGACGGCGACGGTGCCGATAATGTTCCTCAATTGCCTCCGTCTACGGCCAAAACAATCCCCTCTTTTAAGGAAATCACTTCGTTGCTTGGAAGAAGGTAATTAATTCTCAATTTCCTCATCTTTCATAGTTTATTTTTTTGTGGATTTAGGTAATTTAAATTTGGAAATTGTCATGAAATATTCAATACTAAATTCTAAACATGAAATTTGAATTTCATATCTCATATATTTTGGCGGGAATGAAAAAAAATTATTTTCAATCATAATAAAAATTCTTTAAAAAAAATTCTAAATGAATAATCCTAAATTTAATTTTAAAATATTCTATAAACTAAAATATAATTATAATGTCAATAAATTATTTATTACTGCATAAATAATTTTACATTGTTGTTGTCGTCTTACTCTTCGTTGTTATCTACTTACATTAATCTCGCCATGTTTTAAGTAAAGTGTTGTGTTTTTAGCTCAACATTTTCACGAACATTAGCAGTCTGTTTCTTCAACAGCATAGCTTTGGGTTGGACACAAGCATCGTTGTTGGTATACTTTCTTTCTTCCAACTTTTACAACTAATACAACATTAAATGTTACATATTTTAGAAAGTTAGGAAGTTTTGAATGAAGTCTACGTATTTCTAGATACTATTTGAGTTTGTTTATCTCAATTTGCTAAGTTTAAAATGTCTTTGATTACATCAGCTCAATCCTCCAATTGTGATACTATCTTATTTTTTGAAAACTAAGTCTATAAATACTCTTTCTGCCGGTGAGTTTTCAAATTTGAAAACTAAAAATTTAAATTTAAATGATCATTGAACATAACCTAAATTTTTTACCTATAAACTTGGTAAACTCATGAATCATACATTTTCTTATTAGTTTTGTTAAATTGAATTATGATAAATTGGTGTAGTACTACTTTAAGGCTCGTTTTCACTCCAACAAAGATCAATTTGCTAGCTTATTAATACTCATTGGGGCTTTTGGAGCTATTTCACAGGTACGTTTTTTAAGGTCAAATTATAAATTTAGCCTCTCAACATAGGAGTTCTCCGTTGGTAACTTACTTAAAATATAAAATTTTGCAGTCGATTGTTGCATCATCCTTATCAGCTGTGATTGGAGATAAAAAGTTGCTTTCAGTGGCTCTCTTTGCCACCTTTATAGATGTATATGGACTATATTTGCTTAATACTTCATCTTAAACTTCCTAATTTTAGTCATCTGACCATTCTGCCCTTTCATGCAGTTGTTAATCTTAAGCATTGCTTGGTCATTTTGGGTAATTCCTCCCCATCTCTATTGAAAGTATATTATAAACGAGGTGTTTCATACCTAATCTTAAACTTTTAAGATCGCACCTATTATTTAAGGATCGTATGACATCTTATCTTAAGCAAGTTTCGTGGCACGTGGGACATGGTCCAGAGAAAATTATTTATTGTATGACCTTTGAATAATTTCTTGTGGAGGAGAGGATTCAAATCTCGAGTATATTTGTGAGATCCCACATCGGTTGGAGAGGGGAACGAAATTCCTTACAATGGTGTGGAAACCTATTCCTAACAGATGCGTTTTAAAATCATGAGGTTGACGGTGATATGTAACGGGCCAAAGTAGACAATATCTACCAGCGGTAGTCTTGGGCTATTACAATATTGGTCAAGTATATAACATTTTAATAAGTTGAATTATACCGATAAGAAAGACTTGAGGATTCAAATCTCACTTTCTTTCGAATTGTTTGTGAATTTCAAAACGTTTCCAATGAATGCAGGTTGTTTATGCTTCATCTACACTTTTTCTCCTTTCTTGGTGCGTAATGCCCGCAGTAAGTTCAATATAATTTGCTATATATTTCCCATATAATCAACATTAAATATTGGGTTTTAATGTATGGTTCTTAAACAGGCATGCAGTATTGCATCAAAGCAGGTTGAGGCTGAAGAACAGGTAAGTAAATGCTTCATTAAACAATATTTTTCTTATTTGAACAAACTTTGATCTAAAAAACTTAATGTTTCCATCATTAGGGAAAAGCTCAAGGTTGCATTTTTGGCATTCAAAGCTTTGCTTACGCCATATCTCCATTAGTTTTCAACCCTCTAGCAGGTACCTAAAGTTGTAGGCTAAATCAATAAAAAAAAAAGATACTTTATTTCAATATTTTAAAAAATGTTCGTAGACGAGTTTGTATTATACCTTTGAATTTTTAAAAAAAGCTTAAAAAATATGTTTATAATTAATGTTAATGGTCAATATTTTGTTTCAAAAATACCTTTGAAGTTTCATTAATACCTTTTAATTTTTTTAAAAAGTTTATCAATTTTTAAAAATAGAATTAACACTCTTAACATTTAATTTTTAAAAAAATTAGCATCATAAACGAAAGTCGTCTATCTGCATTCTATAAATCGTCTCCCTCTTTAATTTCAAAGATACTAACCGTAAAAAAGTCTTTTAATTTTTTTAAAAAATTTTAAATAGGTTAATGTTATTTTTGAAAGTTCCTAGGTAGTTTTAATAGTTTCATTCATATACCAAAAAAAAAAAAAGTATTTTTGAACTTTTTACAAAAGTTTATAAATATTACGGAAACTTTTGAAATTTCAATGTATTTTTAAAATACTCGATAGTTAAAATGTATTTTTAAACTCTTTTGAAAGTGGAAGAGTATTTTTTAAACAAACTATTAACGAAAATAATAGATTTTTTTTTCAACTTACAAAGTACTAATGAAAATTTTGAAAGTTTATAGATATTTTTTTTTAGATAAAGTGTAAAGTTAACGGATATACTGCAACAGTTTACTGACTCCTTCAATTTTCTCAGCTCTTTTCTTATCCAAGAATCCTCCATTTCAGTTTCCTGGGTTCACTATTTTGTGCCTCGGATTTTTTACAGTAAGATAAAATAAAATTTCACTTCAAAGTTCTGCAGTTTATTACTATGCTTTTTACTTGAAATTCTTTTCATGCATTATTTTGCAGTTGGTGGCCTTTGTATTGAGCCTTACAATCAAAGAAAACCCATCCATTTCAAGCGAAGAAGATCCTTAATGATAGCCTCTCCAAACAATGATCCATTTGGTCTTGCAGCATCCTCGTCTATATATATATATATATGCTACAATGGTACGTCGTTTATCTGTTTTTTTTTATTAATGCAAATTATTTTATTAAGGCTATATAAAGAATCCTAGCTTGTATGCTCGATTGTTTGTACAATCGGCATGTAGATATATTCGTAAATTACAGGGTTCGATATCATTAATGTCTTCGACATCTTTTATAAATATCATAAAATATGAATAATTTTTATAATTTATTTATTTACAGAAATATTGGTTGATATCGATATTGTGCCATTACGTGTATTGATATATTTGTAAAATTGAAACTACCCTCGAATCTTACTTTCTAAATTTTGAAATATTTTATTTTATTTCTTATGAGTGGGTGTTGAATTATAATCACTCTAGGAAGATATTGTACGTTATAAATTTTTTATAAATTATGTAACTTAAATATATTATGTTATGCATATACTTATTTTGTTATGAATGAAATTAGTTTGTAAGATGAAATTAGGTAGACTCATCAATTTGTTAATTCCTGTTTTGTCATCTAATTTTAATTATTAAGAAAGTGTGAGTGCTAATTTATTTAGTCAAATTTGAAATCTATTTAAGATGGAAAGATGTTTAACATAAACCACTTGTGTAGATATGGGTATTTTGGAAAATACGGCTTAACAATAATGTTAGGTGGTTAACGATGGCTCTAATGAGTAGAGTGATGTTGACTCATTTAGTTCTAAGACGAGTTAAGATGGATAGAATGTTGTTGACTCATTTAGTTCTAAGATGAGTTAGAGTTCTAAGACGAGTTAAGACAGATGGAATGTTGTTGATTCATTTAGTTCGAAGACGAGTTAAGACAGATAGAATGTTGTTGATTCATTTAGTTCGAAAACGAGTTAAGACAAATAGAGTGTTGTTGACCCATTTAGTTCTAAGATAAGTTAACACGGATAGTGTTGTTGACTCATTTAGTTCTAAGACGAGTTAAGACAGATAGAGTGTTGTTGACTCATTTAGTTCTAAGACGAGTTAAGACAGATAGAGTGTTGTTGTGTTGACTCATTTAGTTCTAAGACGAGTTAAGACCGATAGAGTGCTGTTGACTCATTTAGTTCTAAGACGAGTTAAGACAAATAGAGTGTTGTTGACTCATTTAGTTCTAAGACGAGGTAAGACAAATAGAGTGTTGTTGACTCATTTAGTTCTAAGACGAGTTAAGACAAATAGAGTGTTGTTGACTCATTTAGTTCTAAGACGAGTTAAGACAAATAGAGTGTTGTTGACTCATTTAGTTCTAAGACGAGTTAAGACAAATAGAGTGTTGTTGACTCATTTAGTTCTAAGACGAGTTAAGACAAATAGAGTGTTGTTGACTCATTTAGTTCTAAGACGAGTTAAGACAAATAGAGTGTTGTTGACTCATTTAGTTATAAGAAGTCATTTAGTTCTAAGAACGACCAATAGAGTGTTGTTGACTCATTTAGTTATAAGAAGTCATTTAGTTCTAAGAACGACAAATAGAGTGTTGTTGACTCATTTAGTTCTAAGACGAGTTAAGATAAATAGAGTGTTGTTGACTCATTTAGTTCTAAGACGAATTAAGATAGATAGAGTGTTGTTGACTCATTTAGTTCTGTTAAGATAGAGTGCTCTATTATGTCGACTATAACTTGTTGACTATAAGTTAAGAATTAAGATGGTCTATTATGTTGACTATGTTGACTATAACTTGTTGACTATAAGTTAAGATGGTCTATTATGTTGACTACAATTAAGATGGTCTATTATGTTGATGTTGACTACAAGTTAAGATGGTGTTGGTGTTGTCGGTTCTTGTATTTATATAATAAAATGAAATTAATGGTATAAAAATATTTAATAGAAAATCTTTGTTTTTTTTTAAATTATTTTTCTTGTTTTAAAATACTACATTACATATAATGATATTTTTACACAAAAAAAATATTAATTTTGTTATTTATTATAGATACTTTCCTGGGCTCATTCGGTAAAATAACGAAAGAGAAAGCCCAATGAAAAATATAAAATTTAGGAGTGAAGAATTGTAGGGCTTTACCCCGAAGGGAGCCCTTCCAGAAATTCTCGAAGGCCTGAGCAAAACCCAGACCTAAGAGGGGGTTTGGAAATAGTTTTCAACCAGCAATTGACGCGCCTCGGTTAGAACCTCACTAGCTGCGTCATTGCCCCAAGCGCAAAGATGCTTATTCCATTGGCCCACGGTTTCCCTTTATAGCCATAACAGGCCTTTTCATCTTCCAATCTTCCGATGTGGGACTCCAAAAATCCGAAAAACGTTTTTTTTAATAATAATTTAGAAATGTCTATTTATGGAGTAGGTTGACTATATTTTCCTCTCCATTCCGCCTTTTTTTATTTTTTTTTTATTTAATGAAATATTATTAGATTTATTAGGATGTTTTGTATTTTTAATAGAATTATATTAAAAAATTAAAATTATCCATTAAAAAGTTTTTTGAAACAAATATTTTTTTAAAGAAAAAAAAATATTAAAAATTCTCACATGAACTCGATTTCCACTATTTTTCAAAAAATCTCTGCCCTAATTTTTGTAAAATTAAGTGAAATTTTTTACGAGAATGAAAATTAAAATAAGAGTCGGAGATGAAGAACGCTTCAATGTATGACTCGTGGACATCTCTAAAATTATTAATTTGATAGTATCGGTTATGGATACATTTGTGTAATAATTATTTTGAAAGATTATTGATAAAAAAAAATTAGACTTTAATGGTCGTCACACAAAGTATGGTGGTACAACGTAGTCAAAGTTAAAATTAGGATTAGGTTTTTTTATTAAAAGAATCATAACAACATAGGTTTAAAAGAATATATAATTAAATGTAACGTGTCTTCTCATTTAGTTCATCTCTCTCCAAGTCGTACGACTTGTGACTAGCATTGAAGCTTCATTCTCTCTCGATTGAGTCTGCTTACCATTGTTCATGTTTTTATTGAGTCTGCCTTGTAACAGCTCAAGTCCATCGCTAGCAGATATTGTCCATTTTGGCTCATTACGTATCGCCATCAGCCTCACGATTTTAAAATGTGGATGCTAGAGAGATTTTCACACCCTTATAAGAAATGTTTTGTTCCACTCCCCAACCGACGTAGGATCTCATAATCCACTCCCTTTGGAGCCAGCATCCTCGCCGGCACATCGCCCGGTGTCTAGCTCTGATACCATTTGTAATGGCCCAAGCCCACACTAGCATATATTGTCCACTTTGGCCCGTTACGTATTACCATCAGCCTCACGATTTTAAAACACGTTTGTTATGGAGAGAATTCCACACCCTTATAAGAAATACTTTGTTCCCCTCTCCGACCAGTGGGTTTGGGCTATTACATGTTTAGCATCATCAGCTCCTCCAATCGTCCTGGTCACACTCGTCAAGTCCCATGTTGTTAGCCTCCTCACACACTGACGATTATCACAGCTTCTCTGATTACCCGATCGTTATTCTTTCTCCCTGATCCCAGCCTCCAATAGTCTCGACACACAATACTCAAACTAAACTATACAAATGGACTTAAAATGGTTATTTCGTAAGCCTTGTTTAGTAATCTTACATAGTCTATCATAATCGCTCGTCTATACAAATGGACTTAAAATGGTTATTTCGTAAGCCTTGTTTAGTAATCTTACATAGTCTATCATAATCACTCGTCTTATTCATACAATTGATCACCCGTTATAGCTTTACTTATTTCGATCATAATTCATGACCTACAAGATAACCCTAAATCCCCAAATCTCTTGATTAGGCCCTAAAGTCACAATAATAGAAATTCATGCTTCCAATCCTGACCATCCCGCCCAATGCCATCGATCGGCAACCGATGGTCAGAAACCTATAAAATGGGACTTCATCACGCACACTGTAAGTGTTTCTTCATTAGCAATTTTCGTTCTCACCTTCCAGATTTTAATCAAATCATCCATGGCGGATTGGTCTCTTCTCCCCAAGGATCTCCTCTATCTCATTGCCGAATGTTTCGAAACTCCTTTCGACACGATGCGATTTCGATCGGTCTGTTCCTCCTGGAGATCCGTCGTCTCCCCCAGACGCCATAGATCACCAGGTCGATTCCCATTTCTTCCAAATCACGGCATTTCAGACACTACGTGGGGTTTCTATCTCACTAAGCGCTCCGTATTTCGTATTGGTTCTCCTATGGATCGATCAACAGCGCATTCAAACGACTGGTTGATCAAGGTCGAAGAAGATGTGTACGGAAGGAATAAGCTAGCAAATCCGCTGTCTAAGTCTAACTACACTCCATTGCCGAAAAATTTCCCCAAGGTATTGGACTTGTTGATTTTTCCGGCTTTTGAACTCTGTCAGGAATATGTGTTGCATTACCTTAATTTTTGGCCTGTGAGTAATCGGACTGGCGATGCCAGTGACTTGTATAGGGAGAAGGTCGCTTATAAGTGTTTGAATTGCGATGGCAGTGAATTTGTTTTGATTACTATTCATGTTTCTGGAAAATTGGCTATGTTTAAGTCGGGGGATGGGCGGTGGAGTATGATTCCTCACTCTGTGTTGCCTTATGATGATGTGATGCTGTTTAAAGGGGAGTTCTATGCGGTTGATAATTCTGGGGCCACCTTCCTGGTGGAATCTCAAGATAAAATCACTTTGGTGGCTGAACCTGTATTTGGTGGTGACAAGAAGATTTTGGTGGAATCCAATGGTGAGCTGTTCTTGGTCGATATGTACTTAACCATAGACTCCAAAGAGAATTTTGTTTTGGATGATGAAAATCCTGAAAGTTTTCTACATGAAAAAACAGTTGGGTTTAAGGTTTTCAAGCTGAGAGATGATGGAAGTAAGAAGTGGACTGTGGTCCGTGACTTGGGCGACACGATACTGTTCTTGGGTGAAAATTGCTCTTTTTCTGCATCAGCTTCAGGTTTATCTCGTTGTAAAGGAAATTGCATAGTCTTTATTGATGGTTTCCCCTGTCCCTGTGAGGAAGACGATGGTGAGTTTAAGGGTAGTGACATTTCTATATTTTACTTGGAGGATGGAAGCATATCGCCTTTATCTCGCCACGCCGAGTATTCATTGTTGTTCTGGCCACCCCCATATTGGATCACATCCATGTCAGGAGTAAGTATCGTTCAATCTCAAGCTTCATTGCGTTTTTTCCATCCTGTTTCAGTTTAGTAAATCTCTTCTTTTTTTCACTTCCCTACTGAAACATTACATCCTGCATAATGATTTTTGTTGAGTGAATAAGCTAGTAGCTTGGCTTTGAAGATTGTCTCAATATATTGAATCTGATGATTATTCAATTGATTTGGAATTTAAAGATGTTGGATGTTTGATGAACTTTTGTATGAGTGACGAATTGGGTAATGAAGATAAACAGAAAGAGGAGAGGAGAGACCAGGAATCTCCCTCTACCATGAAAGAAGATTGTAAAAAAAAAAAATCCCCTCAATCGATATGGATATGAAAAGAAGAAATGCTGCAGAATTCTATATTTGAATTATACCTTCTATAGGCCCTTCAATTGGTATGGATGGAGGAAGGGAAGTTGTAACAGTCCAAGCCCACTGCTAGCAGATGTTGTCCTCTTTGGGCTTTCCCTCAAGGTTTTTAAATGAACGACCCAGATCCACCACTAGCAGATATTGTCCTCTTTGGACTTTCTCTTTCGGGTTTCCTCTCAAGGCTTTAAAACGCGTCTGCTAGGGGAAGGTTTCCACACCCTTATAAAGGGTGTTTTGTTCTCCTCCCCAACCAATGTGGGACATCACTTTAAAACACCTCTGCTAGGGAGAGGTTTCCACAGGTTTCCACACTCTTATAAAGAATGTTTCGTTCTCCTCGTCAACTGATGTGGGATCTCACAGGAGTTTTGTTTGGAGATGCTCTACATCTTTTTCTATGAAGTTCTGCTTTCTCTATATGTTGGATCAAGAGGGGGCATTCCTTAAGCTAAGTTGTGTAAGATAGTCGGTTTTTCTCTGGACACACTAATGATAAGATTAAACAAAGGAATCCTATCTGCTCTTTCCAACTTAATTGCTGCGCTCTTTGATTGCATGCTTCTAATTTTATAAACACTTATACGTTGATTGACAGTTTGTGACTGAATGTTGGTGGAATCTTCTTAACTAACACCTTTGGGGTTTGCTTTGTTTTTACTAACTAGATTCAAGACATGTTCTCTCTTCGGTGGTGTTCTTTTCAGATAGAAACTTCGTTCTAATGTTGTCAGACTTGTTTTGGGAACATTTGGTTGGAAAGAAATGGAGTTTTCTCTTAGTTCCTAATCTTCATTTTCTCAAAATTGGAGTGTTTTTTTGTAGCTTATTTGGAAGTTTTATGTATTTGAATTGCTTTTTATAATCAAATATTTCTATTTAGGGGGGAAAACTTATTGGATGAAAGAACTTCAGAGTTGAAGCAGAATGAAAATACATGAAAAGTTCTGGGTTTAAGAAATCCTCGTAACAGATCAAGCCCACCGCTAACAGCCATTGTCCGGTTTTGCCTATTACGTATCGCCATCAACCTCACGGTTTTTAAAACACGTATGTTAGGGAAAGGTTTCTACACCCTCACAAGGAATGCTTCGTTCCCCTCTCCAACCGATGTGGGATCTCACGATCCACCCCCCTTAGGGACCCAGCGTCCTGGCTGGCACATCGCTCGGTGTCTGACTCTTATATCATTTGTAATATCCCAAGCCCACTGCTAGCAGATATTGTCCGTTTTGGCCCATTATGTTCTACCGTTAGCCTCGCAGTTTTAAAACACATCTACTAAGGAGAGGTTTCACACTTATAAGGAATGTTTCGTTTCCCTCTCCAACCAACGTGGGATCTCAACCAACGTGGGATCTCACAGTTCATCAACCAAATTGTTTTATGGAACTAAGCATTACTTATTCAAAATATGTTACCAAAATAGACTTGAAAATCTGACCTCTTCCCTCGAAAAATAGTGGTCTTCTAGCCAGTGTTTAAGGGAGATTTTGCACCTTTTCTTCTGCTTTTAGAATTCATCTCAGTAGCAAGAGGGAAAACGGAAGTAGCTGTGCAGTTATCAGAAGAGCTCTTGCCTTCGAAAGTGGATGCTTCATGTAGACTCTCTTAGGATCAGATATGAGAAATCAATTTCTTGTTCTTTTAGCTAAAACGTGATAAACCAATTTCAATGTAATTGCATATTGATATTGGGGTACCCAAACAAGTAACGATTCTTGCCTATCTCATGTGTTGTCAGATTTAGCAGCAGTGGCCTACAATCCTGCTGCAGTCTATTCAATCTGTGCCATGGATGTCATATTTCATTCCAGCTTTCATCTAAAGGTGAAACCTGAAATTTACACGGCAGTTTACAGGTAAGCTGTTCATAAATAAAGTGTTTACTTCATTAATTTGAATACAGTTGCTTTGGAGTTCGTTGCTACTGCTTTTGCTAACCTTCCATGGATGTGGATAGAGGTCTTGATGATGAGCCTGTAAATTCCTTTTCTTTGCATTAGACAAATTGAATCTTGTAATTGAGTCTGATTTGATACTTGTAATTGAGCCTTCCTCCTGATGTGAACTTTGATGATATGTGATCCATTTTCTTAACTCCTTTGGTGTCAGTGAACTTATCTATTGAAAAAATGGAGATGGAAATGATTTTCATTTCCCATAGTTTGATATCTCACGAGCCACTTTGGTAACCAAACATAATGATTATCTCGTGAAAAGAGCAGTCAATGATATGCATGCAAGTTGACTTGAACATTCATGGATAGCCATCAATGAAATAGCCATAAATTTCATTGATCAATAAGATGTAGAATTTACATGTCAAATGGTTAAAATTTGACCATTATGATGATTTTTAACATAAAATAGTATTAAATTTAATAAAAATAGTTGTATAACTCGTTGATATTATATTTCGTTCATCGTGATTGAATATTTTACGTGTTTAACATATACTACCTTCCTCACATCGTAATTGAATATTTTTATGCTCAAAAGATGTGGTGGATGGTTCATTGATATGTTAGACAATCGAACAAAATCATATATGATTTGAATTTCTTCGAGCTCACTTTGTTATATGAATGGATTCTCTACAACAAAAAGCCTTGATACTCCAAAGAAAAACAATGAAATGAGAGTGAGAGTTGTGAATAGAGCTGAGCAAAAAACAGGCCAAGAACAGACTAAAAACTGGAATGTGGGCTGGAGGAGTTTGCAATGATTTCCAAGGGCAACTCCAAAAGCTTCACAAGAGAACAATTATGATCATCTTGCTTCTAAAGACAGCCATCCTAATAGTTTATAGTGGGAAGAAGAAGAAGAAAGAAAGCCATTCTAATCCCAAAAATATTCCCGATGGACTCCGTCAATCGCCTCGTGCTTGTTCCTAAGGCTGAAAAAGCTGACACCAAATTCACTTTTTTGGACACATTGCAAATAATTACATTAGAGCATATAAGAAATGTATAGCAAAAATCCTCTCTCTTCTTCTAAAGTTGTCCCTTCTACATTTCTAATGGCCAAGTAATTTACAGTAGGGTATGCAGAGTTTCTTGTTTAGATATTATAATGGACCACTGTCAAACATTATCAGTCTCGTTCTGGAGTGACTCCAGAAATTCTTCGACCACTGAGATTCCCAGCATATGACCAAATTTTTTCATTACCAGCAGCTTGGCTGTGTTTATCAGGTCTTAGAACATCTGGTGTTTCTTTGACATTGCTTCTTTTTACAGTTGGGGATGGGGAGAGTCTTTCTGGGCTTCCTTCAATGGGAGTAGAGGAGCAGAAAGTTGGAGTTCCAAATGGAGATGCAAATGGGCTGTGGTGGATTGAGAAGGGGCTGGGAGACATACGTTTCTGGATTGGAAGGCCACCCAAACCTCTATTGAAAAGGGAGATCGACTCTGCTTCGACACATTGCTTGATTGCGTCGTCGACGTATAGAACGTCGTCGATACGTGCCATGATGTTGAAAGCCAAACTCTCCATCACCCTTGAGTAGCTTTCAAGAATTGACTGCCCCACATCCTGCAGGGAAGTTCTTGGCATTAGACAAGCCCATTTTCATTGGTTTTAGTATTCCAGAGAGTTGCAGAGAGCTAAACTATAAAGGAATTGAAAGAATTACTTTGTTATATTGGATTTTGGCCATGTCCAATGCTGTCTGTGGTAACCCTGGAAATCTTAGTCTTAGACTTTCAAGCAGTGTCTCTGCTCTCCGGGACATATTGTGACTTTTCCCAGGGACAGCAACCATACCTTTCACCTTCCCACTCCAAGTTGGTCGTCTTCCCGTGCTGCGGTGACCACTTCTTTTTTGGTCTTTTAGCCTCCAAATATGAACTGATGCCTCGATCCTGTTCGCTATTTCCAGCGTGTGATGCTCGGACGAAAGGTCTAAGCAATCGAGGAGACATTCGGGCGAGAAGTGGTCAGCGGTTATGTAGCGATAAACGATATCTCCCAAGCAAGCTTTTCCACTCTATTCAACATGTGGAGACCAAAGAAAAGGAAAACTAATCATCATATACTTGTTTCTTAATCAGATGAACAATGGGTATCAGAGGTACATGAAGATCAGATTATTTGTTCTTATAAAACATTGAATCATGCTAATGGTGAACAACAGGAGCAGATATGAATATATGAAGGGCTAACATAGAAATTCAAGCTGAGTTGCAAACGCTTACCCTGGGCAAAGTTTCCATGTAAGCAGTAGGAACTTCCATTTCTGCAAGAACATTACTATTGATTGCCATGGCTGCTTTGAGTATTTGATTAGTACAATCCCTGCATTGCTGCAGCCTCTTTCTTGCATCTTCAGACAGACCATCAGCAGGAACTTTAGGGCATGGAAGCCACCACTTATCTTCTTGCCTAATCGAAGGCCTCCCACCGGGCAAGAAGTCGTCGTTACAGTCATTCAAGTCACCAAGAACTATCCCTCGATCAACATACCAAAATTCCGTATGGCAAAACCCATCAAGCATAGCGAGAAGCATCGCATCGAGCTTCTTCAACGCTGGGAGGTTCATATGCAAGTCCGAGCGTGGTTTCGACATCATTACTTCATAAGTACCTCCGCCAGGGAAAGGCTGAACCGTAGGAACAAGCTCCACAATGGAATCACAAACACATAGAAGCCATTCCATTTCTCTATGCCACATTGCCCTTTTTTGTGGCGCCAGTGGCTCCAATCTCCATAGTTCACCAAATACAGTAGCTGAAATTGGTATCAGAAATGTTCATAAGCACACTACAGAATGAATACATTGTTACAATTACTTCAAAGAGGATGAAATGGAAGATCTACCAGAGAGATTGGTGATGGCATTTGAGATAGCCAGGGCGGTGCAAACCCCTTTCCCTCCTCCTGACATGTCTTCACCAAGGAGGAGTTTCGCAAATCTCTCCTTCATCATCTCAACTTCTGCATAAAATACAACGAGAGATAAGATTGAGATCTCCAATTAAGAAAATGAGTGAGCTCTGATCTTAATAGAACATTCCCGATCTGATAATGCAGCTAAAAGAGAGAAAAAAAATTACCAGATAAATCATCGTCTCGTTTCTTAGCCTTCCCATCCCAAACAAGAACATCCTTCCCTCCGATCACCGGCAAGGAAACCGGCGGCGGAAAGCAAAAATTACCAGAAACAGGATGTGGCGAGGACGCTATAGAACTGGAAGCCCCTTCTCCATCAAACCTCCTGCACGAGAAGCTACTACAACTCTCCGATTCACTCACATCCGCACTCAAACTGTAGCTACCACACCGGTCGCTCAGTTGGTCGGAGCCGTCGTCGGAGGACACACTAGCCATCTCCAAGAGCCACTCTCAGACGCACATTCGTTGATGCAGAACAAAGAGACGAAGAAAAATGGATGCCGGAGTCGTCTGAAACTGAAACAAACAAAGAATAACTTACAGAAGTTACGATAATGGATCGTTAAAAGAGAAAAAAAAAGAACAAAAAGGAATGGAAACTCGTCTGTGGTTCTTACTCCCACTGAACTCTCTCTTGAAAAAAGCTATCGGTGTGATGATGACGATGGAGGAGAGAGAGAGAGAGAGAGAGAGAGGGAAAAGCAAAAGCGACGCCGTTTGGAGCAGCTTTGTCTTTCCGTAACAGTAGGTCTTTGCACCCGACACGCCTCGTTTACTCCTGGCCCCACTGTTATAATTTCAACCATTCCGTTTTTTGCCAGGCTGGACTCTTAGCGATGACGTGGATTTTTTTTTTATAAATACTTTTTTAATGCTCGTGATTAGCATTATTTAATATTTCATATATCATTTGATGAAATATTATTTTATTTTATCCACTTCATATTATTCTAAAAAAAAATTAGAAAGTGGTTCCAAAGGTGTTTCCGTCCCTTAGTCTTGGATATTTTGGTGTAGGTTGGAGCCAATCTCGCGACTAAAGTAGTCGCGCCAGAGGTCACGCAACAGCTTCCCGTAGAGCTTCTTGTTGATCATTAGGTCCGCCTGATTGAGCTCCGAAATAAAGTTAAAGATTATTTTTGAGATTTAT
Organism: Cucurbita ficifolia; assembly: GCA_033971965.1. Lineage (NCBI taxonomy): Eukaryota > Viridiplantae > Streptophyta > Magnoliopsida > Cucurbitales > Cucurbitaceae > Cucurbita > Cucurbita ficifolia. The sequence goes on from CM066963.1 coordinate 1,314,046, forward strand.
TGAAAATAAAAAAATTAAATTCACCTTGAAAATTATTTTTGAAATTTGTTGAAGGTATAAAAACTAAATTTTAAAGAATCAAAATGATATAATTTTTTATTTTGGTGCATTAATTTTTTTATATAACTTTTATAATATTATATAAAAAAATTATTATTAAGTTAACGTAAACTAACAATAATAACTCATTTTAAGGTTTATTGAAACTAGATACTAAATTTAAATATTTTGAAATTATAATAACTAAGATAAATATAAAAAAAATGATTATTTTTAATTTATTCATATTACATTATTCTATTAAAAAAAAACTATTTTTCCATGAACGAACTCTAAATTGGAAGATTAAAACTTTAATTTTTCAGGAAAAAATAAATGTTATCCAAAAGCATGCAAATATAAATGATGTTTCATTTGAATTATAAAAATCGTCAATTACCTCTAAATCGATGATGATATTAAAATTTAAATTATACCTCTATATATAGTATATGATGTCACAAACATTAAATACATATTTTTGAATTGAGCCCAAATTTATATATTCATGGTAATGAAATAAATTTTATTAATCTAAATTTATTTGTTTATTTATTTATTTTAAATATCCGTAACGTTGCCAAGTATAACATTAAATTTGGGCCCGCACCCAATTCAATACGCGATTTATTAGAAACGGCAGTTTCCCATCCCATGATCAGCCAATTAATCGGCAATCAAACCAATTATGGACCGCTGATATTTTGCCGATCCGACTTCGCATCGCCGTGGAGTGGCGGAGAAACCGCTCCGTTACGAGTTGTAGCATATAATAGACTTCGTCCTAGAAAGTTAATCCGCCACTTGTCGAGATCAGAGTCATCCTACGGGAATCAGACGGCTGAAAATGAGCCGTTTCGATTCGTACACATTATTTATACGTAACGCTGCCGTACTTGATTTATAATGTATTTTATTTTATTTTTTAAAATAGGAATTTATAAGAGATTATTAGTGTTTTTAGGCTAATGTTTAATTTAGGTTATAATAATTTAAATTTTATGAGGGGAGAAAAGGGTATTTTGTCTCCACAATCAACGTTTTATAAAACAAGCTGATATGGCTCCAAATTAGTTCGAGACTTGACCTGCAACGACTATCAAGTCAAATATTCACTCACAGTGTGATATCGTCCTTATTGTGCTATCATCCGAGTAAGAAATAAAGGAATTGAATGTAACAGTCCAAGCCCACCGTTAGCAGATATTGTCTTATTTGGATTTTTCCTTTTGGACTTCTTTTCAAGGTTTTTAAAACGCGTCTGCTAGAGAGAGGTTTTGCTTAGTTTTCCTCTCGAACCGATGTGGGATCTCACAATCCACCCCTTTCAGGTCCTAGCGTCTTCGCTGCCACTTGTTCCCCTCTCCAATTAATGTCGTTCCTCTCTCCAATCGATGTGAGATCTCACAATCCACCCCCTTCGGGACTCAACATTCTCATTGGCACCCCGCCCAATATCTAGCTTTGATACCATTTGTAATAGCTAAAACCCACCCCTAACAGATATTGTCCTTTTTAAATATTATCCAATGCTGAATTAGTAAGTGTGTCTACCTCAAGTTGACCTCTCCACATGACATCAATGAACGTTACATGTATGGAGACATTCATATCCATAACATTGACTCTCCCGACTCTCGTTTTGGGTCAAGTCGACGAGCTTACTAGGTAAGAAGGTGCACTCGTAAGTCTCGTTAGTCACCTCAACTTAGTTAGATTAGCTCAAAGTCCGTCTTTTGACATTCGACCATGATATTAGATACTGTCAAGTTGCTCGAGAGGTGGTAATAGACTAACGTGATCTATAGAGCTCCTCGATAATAACTTATTAAAAAAAGAAAAATAAAAATAGGGGTGACGTATAGGACCACATGGACAAAGTGGGCCCAAAGGCCAGGTCGGATGGTCTAGGGGTGCCGTTTGTCCCTCTTTCACTTGTGAGTTTCAGAAGTTGGACCCACAATGTTTTGATCCGTGAGATTAAATCACAGCCGTCCATCTCTGCTCCCCCAACGTGGTGGGTCCCATTTTCATTCATTGCTCATGCTCCGTCGTCTTATCGCTATCCTTCTCTTTTTACCAATCGTTGAATAATTATTATTATTTTTCATTTCTTTTTAAAGGTTTGGTTAAATAATTGTTTATTCATTTTACATCCAAAGTTATTAAATTTTTATGAATATATCAAATACTTTTATCATATTTTTCATATTAATAATTATCTTTATATTATAAGCACTTTAATAAGATGAATTTCTAATGTCATGTAAATAAAATTTTAATATTTTTAGGCGTATTTTTTAAAAATTTAATTCAACCGTGAAAATTAGAACTTTTGACTTTAAGATCGATAATGTAATGATTTGACAGAGTAGTCGAGTTAAATTTACTCATAATTTTGATTCTCGGACTTTTTTTTAATGAAATTCTGATAATATTTCATATGCAATACCGAACACAAACACAGTTATTTGATTCTCAAACATTTTTTTTTTATCTTGAATCAAACCGGTATTAAAAATTAAAGACTAAGAGGTGTGAGTCATTATCTATAATTGTCGTAGGTCAATAATTACTTGTCCCAACTATTTAAGAAAAGTGATGTGTTAGGTAAGAATTCGAGTTAATTTCGTCTAATTAATATTATTTTGAAGTACGCTTTTTATCTCCCTACGGAAAATAATTATTGAACTTTGAAACATCAATAAATTATATGTTTGGTTAAATATATTTGAACACTACGTGCTCTACAATAACCTAGATCGATCAATCAATAGAACTATCTCTTTGCTCAAGCCTCGAGTCATGAAAGATGTTGACCTTCATCCTCCTTCATCGTGCATAGAGATGTTTGTGGAACGAGGCGGGATAGGGACAAAGAAGTCTTTTTCGTCTACGTCATCGTCCTCGTTCCTGCCTCCTATTTCATTCTTCGTCCCTGCGAAATTCTCCATTTATTTTTGCAGAGACCGGGTTGGGATTCTACGCAAAAATTTGCAGAGATCGAATTTTCCACGAGAATTTTTTCCCATTTGTTATTTATTTTTTAAATATTCATTTCAAATAAATTTTAACGAAGAATATCTATTAAAAATGTAAAACATCTTAATAAATCAACAAAATTAACTTATTATCTATTTAACCGTGGAGCGGGGATGGGGTGGGATCGGGGCCGGAGATGGAGATGGGGAATGTAATTCCTCTCCTATCCCCGTTTAGCTAATAGAGAATAATCTCTATCTGCTCTCTAAGGGTGCTACCATCGAAAAGAAAATTAGAGTATTGACCATTTAAGTGAACCACTAAGATGGCAGAAAAACAAACTTTCGAGATAATAACTTCCGCCTCGATAATTACATGTCGAGAGAGAAGAAGTCATCTTTGACGATATTCTATTCCTTCTTCTCTTCACCATTTGAAGTACTAACGCTGCCTTCCCTTTCGAAAACATACTAGTCCCCCTATGCCCCTTGCCAACAACCCGACACTTAGCCAAAATACACCATTCACCATTTGAAGTACTAACGCTGCCTTCCCTTTCGAAAACATACTAGTCCCCCTATGCCCCTTGCCAACAACCCGACACTTAGCCAAAATACACCATAGGTTAGTCAAATAAGACGTGGGCTCCTCGCTGCTGTTCAAAGTAAGTAGATAGTCCATTCCGTGCAAGTTTACCGATCGGTTTCTTTTATCCTATTACAAAAAAAAAAAAAAAAAAAAAAAAAAAAAATCATTTTTAGGGCAACTCTTCAACATGATTATTTTCTTATATTTCGTAGTAATTGCACATTAAGAATAAAAAATATGGGTGATATATTAAATACAAAGATTAGTATCTTAATTAATAAAATGAAGAAGCAAAGTAGTAGAAGAAGAAAGCACGTGCGTCACATGCGTGTTCTGTTACTGGTCATTGGTCAATGACCAAAATAAATAATTTACAATTCATTATTTGCCTACTCCAAATATATATATATATATATATATATATCAATCTTTAAAAATACCCATAGAATTTTATATTTTATCTAAGAAAATACTCTTAAAATTTTAAATTTTTAATAATACCCTTAAATTTTTAAAAAATCTAATATTCTGTTTAAAAGATATTTCAAAAATACCTTTTGAAAAAAAAAATCATTAATACCTTTCAATTTTTGAAGTTTTAAAAAAGAATTTAAAGATGTTTTTGAAGTTTTTAAAAAAAGTTTAAAAGTATTGAAAATTCGAGTATTTTAATAAATCATTTTGGAAGTTCAAGAATATTTTTGAAACAAAATATTAACGGTTGCCCCTCAAAATTAACGGTAATAATATATTTTAATTATTTTTTAAAGTTCAAGGGTATTTTTGAGATAATAAGTGCAAAATTTAATTGATCCCGTCACAAATTTTTTTATTATTATTTAAAACGACGAATGATTTATTATTATTTTTATACAAAGTTAAATAGCATTATTGAAGGTGGTATGCAGGGTTTGGTATAATAGAATTTATAGGGACTAACCACTAAAAACATTTTTGACCGTTGAGACCAAAAAGAAAAAAAAAATAATAATTGAAACCAATGATACGAGGATAGGATAAAATTTTATAGTAATGTAATGCGGCCTAAAATTAATGCATGAAACAAATATTTATGGCTGGAGCATCCAACATTATTTGTCACATTATAATTTCATTCATTATTCTAAATACCAGTAACTCTATTAATTGCTTCATATTCTCGTCAAAGGGTATTCTTGTAATTTCCATTTCTAATCCGTACATTTAATTAATTTAACTTGATGTTTTGCTTTTTTTTTTTAAATATGAAGCCCACTTCTGCGTTGAAATGGGCCAAAAGCCCAATGGAAGCCCAAAAGTTTTCAATTCAAGAGATTCATTTGTTTCTAGTTCATTCTTTTTTTTTTCTTTTTCTTTTCTTTTATATTAAATAACCATAATAATATATATATATATATATATATATATATTATATATATATATAACAAACACATTTTTGGTCGTAGAAACCATACGGTGAAACTAATAGATCCACCGAGTATTATAAGATTTGACTTATTTCTAAATGGTACAAATCATGAGAAGACTTAGATTTCAAAATATGTTCTTATTTCGAGCAAGTGTTTTTCTTACCAATATTGTCTCACACAATTTCCCTACAGCTTGATGATTTAATTGAAGAACTTTAAGCCATTAATGCTCGTGTGATCGAGTAAACTACTCACTCATTAAAGGATTTGTAGATTCCTTTTCGATGCCAATGCTCTTATTTTGTGACAATGAGGTTACTGCTCACATTGCATCCAATCCGGTGTTTCGTGAACGTAGAAATATATTGAGTTGGACTGTCATTTTGTTTGCAACATAGTGGTGGGCGAACTCATCGGATTCCTACCTCGTTTGGTAGGCTCGTCTGAGTGAAACTTAGTTGGATATGTATATAAGTAATATTGCTTGAAGATGAATAAAAGCACTTTTGCACTTCACCCCTAAACAGGTGAGGAAATGAATGTGCTATCAATGTAGAGTGATTGTTGGGGTAACCCTTTTAATGGAGGGTGTTGGCTGAATGAGACAATGATGATAATGCCATTACAGAAAGAAAGAGAAAAAAAAGAAGGCTTAATTACCACTGCCATTGATGCACTGTCTAGATTTGCTTGTCCAGTTGGAAGAATTATGTATCTCCCTTTTTGTCTCTCTACCTACATCTAAACTGTTCTTCAGATAACTTTTGTGGAGATTTCTAAATTCATTTGTGTTCGTTGTTTGGTACTGTTCATTCCATGTTTCATAAACGTTCTTAAAATATATATCATTGTAATAGTCCAAACTCACCGCTAGCAGATATTGTCTGTTTTAGTCCGTTACGTTTCGCTGTCAGCCTCATGGTTTTAAGCCGCGTTTACTAGGGAGAGACTTCCACACTCTTATAAGGAATGCTTCGTTTCCTTCTCCAACCGATGTGAGATTTCACAATCCAGCCCCCTTGGGGTCCAACATCCTCGCTGGCACACCGCCCGATGTCTGGCTCTGATACTATTTGTATTTGTAATAGCGAAAGCCCACCGCTAGTAGATATTGTCCGTTTTGGCCCGTTTCATATCGCCGTCAGCCTCACGGTTTTCAAACGTGTCTACTAGGGAGAGGTTTCCACACCCTTACAAGGAATGTTTCGTTCCCCTCTCCAACCGACAATTGTGAGATCCCACATTGGTTGGAGAGGGGAACGAAACATTCCTTGTAAGGGTGTGAAAACCTCTCCCTAGTAGACACGTTCGAAAACCGTGAGGCTGACCGCGATAAGTAACAGGCCAAAGCGGACAATATCTCCTAGCGGTAGGCTTGCGTGATTACAATCGTTGTCTCTCTCTCCCTTCCTGTCTAGACAGTTTCGTGTCCTTTTGGGGACTCCCGCGCACTACGAACAATGGTGTAGCTCGGCTGGTGAACGTACTTCTCTATTTTATCATTGCCATCTAGCCAGAAGCTGCTTCCTTCCTCCTTTTTTCCTGCAGCAAAACATCAATGACAGTCACCATAGACAATATCCACCTTGATTAGCTCAAAGAGATCCAGACAGGTGTATAGTTGCCTTATCATTCCATGACCAATAAAAGGAATCAAAACTATGGAGAGATGATATGAAAAAGACAAGATGTGGGGTAAAGGAAGGTGATGTGATGTGAGAAAGACAGAAGAATAGAGGGGTACCCTTCAAGCTGTGATGGAATGGTTCATATGTAATCTATATTTGAAGTCTTTTAATGCTGTAGAGACAAGATCAAAAAGAAATCATCAGAGTTGCAATCTAATGAGGTCTATTGTTCATTCTGCTTAGAATAGGGATCAACTTTCTGCACTATCTTCTCAGAAATGTTGTCACTCATCAAGCCCAAGACTCGAAAGAAGAGGACGATCATCGTCGGTCTAAATTCTGACAATGGAAGCAGAGACATCCTCCTTTGGTTGCTTACGACACTCGTCAATCCGGGAGATTACGTTCTGGCTATTCATGTTCAAGAGCCAAATGATAGTTTCAATCCAAATACTTTCCACATCCATGAAGATATTTGCAAATCCAAGCAGGTATTTATCACCATTATCAGTCTACTTGAATTACAGGAACTAATATGCTAGCCTTCTCTATTGGGTTTCAACTGATTAGTCTTTTGGTTTTTGCAGGTTGATTTACAGGTTAAGGTAAGCGAAACCGCTCCTTATATTTCGAACTTAACCCGTCAAGTACGAGAAAGCTATGCCAGTATTTTGGTACTTGGATGTAGCCTTTCAAGGTATTGGATGAAACATATGAACTCTCCCTTTCAACCCTCTTTCCTTCTTCCTCTTAGTTTCTTATAAGGTCCTTTGCTGCAGACCTGATTATTCAGTTTTCAGTACCTGCCTAAAAGGCTTGCCTCCTACTTGCACTCTTATGGTGATGGACAATCTAGGGAGAATTCTATTTCAAAACCAAGGAACTTCACAACAAGGCTCCGAAAGAGCGGTTTTACGATCTTCGCATTCAGGATATCAACAAACTAATATCCGTGACCTACAGAAGAGTTCGACGCTACCCTCTTCACTACAAGCAAATGAAAAACAGAAAATCTCCAAGAAAGTACAGCCATTTCTCAACTTTGCACCTCATGAATTGTTACCTAGTTCTAGTTCACAGCAACATCCAAAAAGAATCAAAAGGCAGTTTACATCAGAACAGCTCAACTATGTAACCAACAATTTAGATCCTGCAATGGTGATTGGTAAAGGTGGGCATAGCAAGGTGTATAGAGCTAACCTCGAAGACGGACAAGCAGCAGCAGTGAAAATTCTAAGCTCGGATTCTCAATCCGACAACGTTGTTCAGGAAGTTGAAATCTTATCTAAGATAAAACATGAGAACATAGTTCAGTTTATTGGGTTTTGTAGTGACAAGAACATGCAGGCAATTGTGTACAATTTGCTTAAAGGAAGCCTAAATCAATATCTAAGAAAAATGGAGTGGAAGGAGAGAGTGGGGATTGCAATTGGAGTAGCAAAAGCATTGAATCATCTTCATCATTCTTGCAACCCTCCAATCATCCACAGAGATGTAAAATCTTCAAACATCCTCCTCTTTGATAACTTCCAACCCCAAGTAAGTCAATCACATTTCTAACTGTTGAGAATTATTGGGAGGGAGTCCCACATTAGCTAATTTAGGGGTTGATCATGAGTTTATAAGTAAGGAATAGATCTCTCTTGGTGTGAGGCCTTCTGGGGAAGCCCAAAGCAAAACTATGAGAGCTTATGCTCAAAGTGGACAATATCATACCATCTTGGAGAGTCGTAATTCCTAACATGGTATCAGAGTCATGCCCTTAACTTAGTCATGTCAATAGAATCCTCAAGTATCGAACAAAGAAGTTGTTAGCTTCGAAGGTGTAGTCAAAAGTGACTCAAGTGTCAAACAAAAGGTGTATTTTGTTCGAGGGCTCCAGAGAAAGGAGTTGAGCCTCGATTAAGGAGAGGCTGTTCGAGGGCTACATAGGCCTTAGAGGAGGCTCTATGGTATACTTTGTTCGAGGGGAGGATTGTTGAAAATTGTTGGGAAGAAGTCCCACATTGGCTAATTTAGGAGTTGATCGTGGGTTTATAAGGAATAGATCTCCATTGGTACGAGGCCTTTTGGGAAAGCCTAAAACAAATTCATGAGAGCTTATGCTCAAAGTGGACAATATCATACCATTGTTGAGAGTCGTAATTCCTAACACTAACTGTCTACATTTTCAAAATCACTAAATCACTGCTTAAATTTGGTGTTTCCATTCGTAGTTAGCAGATTTTGGGGAAGCAACAGAGCTCAAACAATCTCAAAATGAACAATCCAACACAAAGCCATGCAAGATCGTTGGGACATTTGGATACTTAGCTCCAGAGTACATCATGTATGGAAAAATCGATGAGAAAATAGATATCTACTCCTATGGAGTTGTTCTTCTAGAACTCATCACAGGCAAAGAAGCGATTCAAACAGATCAGAACAGCCATGGAAGCTTGGTACTCTGGGTAATAACGAACAACAATAATTTCTACTGTAAATTACTCAATGCGATGAACAAAAAAACACAGATCAATCAAATTCATGTTCGTCTCATTCACTTACAGGCAAGACCTCTACTCAGTTGCGGCCAAGGAAATCAACTGATTGACCCGAATTTGAAGAACTACAACAAGGAAGAAATGGGGGCAATGTTGATGGCAGCACGCCTCTGCCTGCTGGATTCTTCTTCGAGAAGGCCAACGATGAAAACGGTAAAATTTCTGTTTTCATCGGGGATTCGATCAATGGGGAATTGTGTTTAGATTGATTTTAATGGAGTTGTTGCTTGTTTGTTTGGTAGATATTGAGGCTGTTTGAAGAACAAGGGTACCTGTTTAAGATGCAGAAGGTACAGAGATGAGCTCTTTAATGGCGGAATTACAGAGGAAGAAGGCCGAAGAATCTGATAAAAGAAGAAAATCCTTTTTGTGGAAAATATTTGTTCATCGCCTATGTAATTTTATTAATTTAAATTATTAAACTAATTTTAATTATTTAAATTATCTATTTTGTAATCAATCCTAATATTATCCTCAATAATAATTTTAACAAAATTATATAAATTTGTAATGGTAAATATTTAGTACAATTTATATTTTAAAAATTAAATATTTTATACGGTATAGGAATGAAACAATAAAATAAAATTAAAAAAGCCAAAAAAAAGAAGAAAAAGAATTATTAATTAATTTGTTACAATTTGAAATTACGACCATTAAATTGCTAAAATTGAGAAATTAAATTGTTATAAAATTTCAAAATTTATTATAAATAAAATTTTTAAAACTAAAATTAAAAAAAATAATTAAAATTTGGAGAGCAGTTTTGTGGGCTCACGGTGCCCACACTTCCATTTCAGCTTCTTCAGCTGAAGCTTCCAAAATGTCTGGTCCTCTCAATCGAACTTATCTTCTTCTTCCTCCTCAATCTCAATTCAGCACATAAAATACAAACCATACTTCAAAAATCATACTTCCTAGGATTAAGTTCTAGGAATTGGGAGCACTGCTCGTCAATGGAGTTCACCTTGAAGCTCCCAAATCATCTGCTTCGTAGTCATGGCCATAACTCTCTTACTCCACTTCAACGTTCAAGCTTGTATGGCAACAAACCTGCCTCCCTCGCGCGACCTAGGCGGAAAGTTACGTTCTCTTCCGGTACTTCTCCGATTTTGTTCTATCTTTCTATCAATTTAGAGCTTGAGAATTAACTTGCGGAATGTTTTGAACCCGTTTGAGGGAAACCGTGAATTTCCGTGTAGCTTGTTTGTTTCTGAACCTGGATTGATTTTTAAGTATCTGGGTCATCTGAAAAGGAATGAATTATCAATGATTAGTTCCGTTTTCTATGATATTTCTGAATCTGGGTTTCGAAGGAGCCCCCCCGCTCGAACAATGGTTGAGTTATTGGATTCTTGATATGCAATGTCGCTTGATTGTTCTGTGTCTTTTAACTTCATTGCTCTTATTCTTGGGTGTTTTTTTGTTATCAGTAGGTTACAAGTTGATATCTATATATGTTGAGGATTGTTGAGAGAGGAGTCCCACGTCCGCTAATTAAGGGGTTGATCATGAGTTTATGAGTTAATCTCTATTGGGATGAGACTTTTTGAGAAAAGCAAAACTACGAGAGCTTATGCTCAAAATGGACAATATCATACCATTGTGGAGGTTCGTAATAGACTAACATGGTATCAGAGCCATGCCCTTAACTTAGGCATGTCAATAGAATCCTCAAATGTCGAACAAAGAAGTTGTGAGTCTCGAAGATGTAGTTAAAAGTGACTCAAGTTTCGAACAAATGGTGTACTTTGTTCGAGGGCTCTAGAGAAGGAGTCGAGCCTCGATTAAGGGGAGGCTGTTCAAGGGCTCCATAGGCCTCAGGGGAGGCTCTATGGTGTACTTTGTTCGAGGGGAGGATTGTTGAGAGAAGAGTCCCACATCGGCTAATTAAGGGGTTGATCATGAGTTTATAAGTTTAGGAATACATCTCCATTGGGATGAGGCCTTTTGGGAAAACCAAAAGCAAAACCATGAGAGCTTATGCTCAAAGTGGACAATATCATACCATTGTGGAGGTTCGTAATTCCTAACAATATCTAATTTCGTTTCTTAAAACAATCCGATTCTGATTGTCTTAACCTGCAAACACTATTTGCTTTCAATCCAACAATTTTTTTTATAGCCAAGCAAACTAGAGGTGAGTTTTTTAGTTTTAGTTTTAGTTTTTTGCTTCGTTCATCTTCTTAAACCATTTTTTTTTCTTTTTATTTATTGATTTGATAAGTTCAATATGCTTTTTTGTTCTTTCTTTTTGATTCCTTCATCTTCTTAAACCATTTATTCTTTTTATTTATTGATTTGGATAAGAATAATATGTTTTTTTTCCTAATCTGTTTTTATACCTTTTTGGTTTTATGTTTTTGTACACTGGTTGAAGAAGAAATCAACAAAAGAATTGCTTCTTTTGATTTTCTTCTCCACAGAAATCAATTTCAGTGAAGGGCCAAACGATAAAATGTTATACTTTCTTTACGTATCTCGAGAGGATCGAAACAAGAAATTTTGATTGAAGTGATTCCAAATCAATTTGGTTCGAAACACAAGTAGGAATTTGAAATTATTTCGTACCAAATCCGTATGCCAAATAGAGCATAAAGGATTCACCAAGAAATAACTGAGCATAGTCTATATGCTTGCTAGATGATCTAGCTTTGTTTCATTGACCATGAAATGATTATTCTGATTTTACATGAACACCAGAATTATAAACCTTCTGGCCAGCCCCTTCGATCGTGTAGTACTAGTCCAACTGCATCGTAGTATTGTTGGTCGTGTTCATATGATACTAGACTTGTTACAATTTCATTTTCATGAAGAAATATTGATGCCCCAACATGCTATGAGTTCTATTAGGATCGTTAACTCCTTTTTTGTTCTTCCGGCTGACCTATTATGTTCTGAATATCAGCTTTCGGGATATTACAGGCTATATTACAAGGAATTCTGCCCCTTTTCCTTCCACCATGGATTGCCACAGACATTTTCTTCCAAACGAAGCTCGGGGCACACAACTCAAAACAAGAAGTATATCAGTCAGTTTGATTAAAATTATATTCGGACTTGCAAATTTTTCATTTGTCGTTTCAACGCTTCACCGAATTCTTACCTTTTGACTTTTCACTGTTTCAGCATCTGTGAAACCAGTGAATGAGGAATTAGTAGAGGATAAGTCCAAGGATCTCCAAGTGACTGGGGATTCTATTCGTCGTAGGTTTCTTCAATTTTACGCTTCCCGTGGACACAAAGTTCTTCCCAGTGCTTCTTTGGTCCCAGAAGACCCCACGGTTTTGTTGACAATTGCAGGAATGCTTCAATTCAAGCCAATATTCCTTGGAAAGGTATGGCATGCACGTAAGCTCGTGTTAAATTCTATTGCATTAAAATCGACTTAACTTTCTTTCACCATCCCTTTGCTTGGAAGAAGCACTGGATTAACATTGTTTTGGTATGCGTGTTGTGTTCTCTCTTTGTGATAAAGACTGTAATATTCAGTTGCTCATGGGCTATCCTTTCAAAGAAAGCACCTAGGCTCTGGTGTAATGTGGTTAGGGTCACTCTTTGAGGGATACTTCTAGGGAGGAACAAAAGAAGATTAAGGGGGCTGGATAGGGAGTTTTTCTTCACACCTTCTGTGGCTTCCGAATCTTATGGAAAATGGTGTCATGTCGTCCTTGTAGTGACTTCTGTGTGAGATCCCACATCGGTTGGAGAAGGAAACAAAGCATTCCGTATAAGGGTGTGGAAACCTCTCCCTAACAGACACATTTTAAAACTGTGAGGCTGACGGCGATACGTAACGGGCTAAAACGGACAATATCTGTTAGCGGTGGGTTTGGACTGTTACATTCTGTACCTGGATGTTTAAGAAGAGGAACTATTGGAGTAAAGATACTTAGAGCAGCTTAGTAATATACTTTTGAGTTATTTTGAAGCTATTATTCTCTCTTTCTTTTCTTTAGTTTGTTGTTTTTCTTCCTGAAAAATAATTGTTTATGTTATATCTTGAGCTAGTCTGAATTTCAAAATCTTCACTTGTTCTTTATGTTCATTAATTTTCAGGTACCTAGACTGGTGCCTTGTGCTGCAACTGCACAAAGATGCATACGTACAAACGATGTAGAGAATGTAGGTCGAACAGCTCGGCATCATACGTTCTTTGAGATGCTTGGAAACTTCAGTTTTGGTGATTACTTCAAGAAAGAAGCGATTAAGTGGGCATGGGAACTGACAACCATCGAGTACGAATGAATTACATTATCACAATATTTATCACAATATTTGGGGATTCTAGCAAAAGTTCTGAAGTTTTTCAAGCTCATTTGAAACTGAAGCAGGACGAGATTTCTCATCAAATAAATATTATATTTGTGAGATCCCACATCAGTTGGAGAGGGGAACGATCGTTCTTTATAAGGGTGTAGAAACCTCTCTCTAGCAGACTCGTTTTAAAACCCTGAGGCTGACGGCAATACGTAACGGGCCAAAGCGGACAATATCTGCTAGTAGTGGGCTTAAGTTGTTACAATATTGCTGCTTAAGTACATCCAAGCTATAAGCTTCTTGAGCATAAAATTCTAATATTTCTTTCCATATTAGCAACTTCATCCTAAGAGTTGAATGTGTATTATCATTCTCTTTTTCTATCAGTGTTCCATCGCCCCTCGAACCTTCTTGTAACAGCCCAAGCCCACCGCTAGTAGATATTGTCCTCTTTGGACTTTCCCTTCAAGGGATTCCCCTCAAGATTTTAAAATGCCTCTACTAGGGAGAGGTTTCCACACCCATATAAAGAATGGTTCGTTCCCCCCTCCAACCGATGTGGGATCTTACACTTCTCCTTTTATCTTCTCACAATTTATAAGTATGCTGATCTAATATAGCGTGATCAATAAATAAACATGTCACTGAGTCTACTGCTTTAAATTTCATTGGATAATGGTTTTTGTCCCTCCAGATTTGGGTTGCCAGCCAACAGACTATGGATTAGTATATACGAAGAAGACGACGAAGCTTTTGCAATATGGCATGACGAGGTTGTATACTCGAAATCTTTCAACTTGTTATGCTTAGTGAATTTATGCTCTTACTCGAATCTTATGTCTCTTCGATTGTATATTTTTTGTTCTTAAATAAACGTTCATTTAATTACTTGCTCCTGCAACCTAAAGCGGTAACTTGTGCAATGAAGTCGGGGACTATCGTGCTTTTCATTTTCTGCTAATTTTCTTTTATTGAGGCAAGAAAACAATTTTTGAAATGTAGGCAACCTTTAATGTACGTAATACATATCTAATCTTATTCCAGGTTGGTGTTCCTGTTGAACGTATAAAGAGGATGGGCGAGGATGACAACTTTTGGACGAGTGGTATTACAGGTCCATGTGGTCCGTGCTCTGAGATTTATTATGATTTCCAGCCTGAAAAGGGGCATTCTGATGTTGTATGTAGTTTTTTTCTTTCCCTTTGTTGATTATATGGAAGGCTGTATAGGAGTTGTCTAGTTCATAGTAGCACTTCAATGTTCCATTAACTTTTGAAGAGTTGGATTATTTTTGCAGGATTTGGGGGATGATACAAGGTTTATGGAGTTCTACAACTTAGTTTTCATGCAATACAACAAAAAGGATGATGGTTCCCTCGAACCATTGAAACAGAAGAACATCGATACAGGGCTCGGTTTAGAGCGCATGGCTCGCATTCTCCAGAAAGTACTATAGCTACTCATTGTAAAGTTACTTATGAAGTTCAACATGAAGTACTAGAACTCACTGAACTAGGAAGATCTTATATTTCATTTTATGTTGCAATCACTTGCTACTCGTGTTGGTGAACGTTTTTTTATTATCGTTTTCTTGCAGGTTCCGAACAATTATGAGACGGACTTGATCTACCCCATTATACAGAAGGCCTCAGAATTAGCTCATGTGACATATGACACTGCTGATAATCAATCAAAAACAAGCCTTAAAGTATGTGTATCTTAGAAGAAACTAACATTTCGGCTTCGTTTCACTTGGTTTCTTCACGATTTCAATGCTTTTTATTACTTCTAGATCATTGGAGATCATATGCGTGCAATTGTATACCTGATATCTGATGGATTCAATGCTTTTTATTACTTCTAGATCATTGGAGATCATATGCGTGCAATTGTATACCTGATATCTGATGGAGTCGTCCCATCCAATATTGGGAGAGGATATATTGTTCGTAGGCTTATCCGAAGAGTCGTTCGTACTGGTAGGCTGCTTGGAATAAAGGGGGATGGAAGAGGCAATACTGATGGGGCGTTTACACCACATATTGCAGAAAAGGTCATTGCATTAAGCTCCCATATCGACGAGGACGTGAAGGGTAGGACAGGCCGCATTCTGGAGGAGCTGAAAAGGGAAGAACTTAGGTTCGTACAGACACTAGAGCGAGGGGAAAAACTGCTTGAAGAGATGCTAGCTGATGCATTGGCAAGTGCTAAAGAAGATGGAAGATTTCCTTGCTTGGCAGGTAAAGATGCGTTTCTGTTGTACGACACGTATGGGTTCCCGGTGGAGATTACGACAGAGGTTGCTCAAGAGCGTGGTGTAGTAGTTGATATGAAGGGCTTTGATATCGAAATGGATAATCAGAGGCGACAATCTCAAGCTGCACACAATGCTGTCAAACTGGAAGTTGGAGAAGGTGCAGATATCATGGAAAACATCTCAGACACAGAGTTTCTAGGATATGATATGCTCTCTGCTAAAGCCATTGTAGAGAGTCTTATTGTGAATGGTAAATCTGTATTACAGGTCTCAGAAGGACACGATGTCGAAGTTTTGTTGAATAGAACGCCGTTCTATGCGGAATCTGGTGGTCAGATTGGAGACCATGGTTTCATCTATATTTCAGAAGGTGAAAACAGAGGAAATGTAGTAATGGAGGTAAAAGATGTACAAAAATCTGCAGGCAGCATATTTGTTCATAAGGGTACCATCAAACAGGGAGTTCTTGAGGTTGGAAGAGAAGTGGAAGCAGAAGTAGATGCAAAATTGAGGCAGGGAGCCAAGGTAACATTATAAGAAGTTTGTAGACATATTGTTTGCATGTCGCTGCGTTATCGCTTAGAAATCTTTGTGCGTTAATCTTTTGGAACACCTTTTATGAGGAACAGATGAGATCCCATATCGTTTGGAGAGGGGAACGAAACATTTCTTATAAGGGTGTGGAAACCTCTCCCTAGTAGACGTGTTTTAAAATTG
Source organism: Cucurbita ficifolia (assembly GCA_033971965.1). NCBI lineage: Eukaryota > Viridiplantae > Streptophyta > Magnoliopsida > Cucurbitales > Cucurbitaceae > Cucurbita > Cucurbita ficifolia. The sequence goes on from CM066963.1 coordinate 1,330,472, forward strand.
TGAGATTGACGACGATATGTAACGGGCCAAAGCGGACAATATCTGCTAGCGGTGGGCTTGGGCTGTTACAAATGGTATTAGAGCCAGACACCGTGCGGTGTGCCAGCGAGGACGCTGGGCCCCCAAGGGGGTGGATTGTGAGATCCCACGTCAATTGGAAAGGGGAATAAAGCATTTCTTATAAGAGTGGGGAAACCTCTTCCTAGCAAGCATTTCTTATATGGGTGTGGAAACGTCTCCCTAATAGACATGTTTTAAAACCGTGAGACTGACGGCGATACGTAACGGGCCAAAGCGGATAATATCTGCTAGCGGTGGGCTTGGACTGTTACACTATCTGACTTGTTTTGTAATATTTGTAGGTTCATCATACTGCCACGCATTTGCTACAATCTGCGCTTCGAAGGATTATAGGCCAAGAAACGTCACAAGCTGGTTCCTTGGTTGCCTTCGACCGGCTCAGATTTGATTTCAACTACCACCGACCTCTGGCCGACACCGAGATCTTACAAATTGAAGAGTTAATCAATGGTTGGATTGGAGATGCAGTGCTTCTTCAAACTAAAGTTATGCCTCTTGCTGAAGCCAAAAGCGCAGGGGCTATTGCTATGTTTGGAGAGAAGTATGGAGAAGAGGTATGAACTTTTTCTCATTACAACCACAAATTTTGACAATGGCATATCTGAAATCACTTTGCATACCATTCCTGTTAAGGGTTACTTTGGATCCTTCTTCTAGGTACGTGTCGTTGAGGTTCCTGGCGTGTCGATGGAGCTCTGTGGTGGGACTCATGTATTCAACACTTCAGAAATACGAGGTTTTAAAATCATCTCGGAGCAGGGCATTGCGTCGGGTGTTAGGCGAATAGAGGCCGTGGCTGGTGATGCTTTCATCGAGTACGTTAATGCTAGAGACTACCATATGAAGCGGCTGTGCACCATGCTCAAAGTATGCCATTACCTATTTGAGTAGCATAACTAAGTTTAAACTTTATTGGCAAGCAATGATTTGGTATTCGTTTCGAAAACGAACTTTACTTTTCCGGTGCAGGTAAAAGCTGAAGATGTTACAACTCGAGTAGAAAACCTTGTCGAGGACTTGCGGTTGGCGAGAAATGAAATCTCTAATTTGCGTGAAAAAACTGCGGTTTTTAAAGCATCAAGCCTTGCTAATAAGGCATTTGTGGTTGGAACTTCAAAAGAGATCAGGTGAGTAATTATAAACTTTCCCAAGTATCAATTCCCCTCACAGCTTAAGCCTACCGCTAGCACATATTGTCCTCTTTGGGCTTTCCCTTTCGGGCTCCCTTTCAAGATTTTTAAAACGCATTTACTAGAGAGAGGTTTTCACACTGTTATAAGCAATGATTCATTCCCCTCTCCAACCGATGTAGGATCTCACAATCCACCCCCTTTGGGGCCAGCGTCTTCGCTGACACTTGTTTTTCTCTCCAGTCGATGTGGGATCTCACAATCCACCTCCCTTCGGGGCCCAGCGTCCTCGCTGGCACTCGTTTTTCTCTCCAGTTGATTTGGGATCTCACAATCCACCTCCTTTCGGGGCCCAGTGTCCTCGCTGGCACTCGTTCCTCTCTCCAATCGATGTGGGATCTCACAATCCACCTCCCTTTGGGGCCCAACGTCCTCGTTGGCACTCGTTCCTCTCTCCAATCGATGTGGGATCTCACAATCCACCTCCCTTCGGGGCCCAGCGTCCTCGCTGGCACTTGTTCCTCTCTCCAATCGACGTGGGATCTCACAATCCCACCTCCCTTCGAGGCACAACGTCCTCGCTGACACTCGTTCCTCTCTCCAATCGATGTGGGATCTCACAATCCACCCCCATTCAAGGCCCAGTATCCTCACTGACACTCATTCTTCTCTTTAATCGATATGGGGTCTCACAATCCATCCCCTTCGGGGCCCAACATCCTCACTAGCAGTGGGCTTGGGCTGTTACAATATTTCCTTATTTTCTCTATAAAGTTCTAGACATTTTGAAACAATGTGTTCTTCCTATGAACTTAACAAAAGAGAACGATCCATCTTAGCGTAATAGATAACGATCTCTCACAGGGTACTAGTCGAATATATGGACGATACCGATGCCGATTCACTGAAAGGTGCAGCCGAGTTCTTGATGGACAATCTTCAAGATCCAGCAGCTATTGTACTAGGCTCCAGTCCAGGCGAAGGAAAAGTGAGTTTAGTTGCAGCATTTACGCCATCTGTTGTTGATCTGGGAGTACAGGCAAGGAATTTCATAGGACCTATAGCTAAGTTGTGTGGTGGAGGAGGGGGTGGAAGGCCCAATTTTGCTCAGGCAGGTGGAAGGAAACCTGAGAACTTATTGAACGCACTCGAAAACGCTCGATCAGAGCTTGTTCGAATCTTATCTGAGAAGGCAAGCTAGAACTCATTCGAATCGCAAATGGAACGCATTCGTGGCATCACGGGTTAGAGCTTGTATCCTTGAATTGGTACAGTATCTTTGGAAGAAGCAAGGATATAAAATGTAATAGATCTGTGAGAGATTCTTGTTGCTCCATGTTACAGAGTTATTGATTCTTTGAATGAAACTCTCATACATATTTGGAAAAGGAAAAAACAGCCATCTCTGAAAGAATCAATGACTATTCACTGCTTTATAAGTGAAACTTGGGAGAGAGATAGCCCTCTCGAACGGGTTATTGTTATATCGTAATATTGTAGGTGGTTTTAAACCATTTCACATCTAACTTTCAGTTCTCGATTGAACGAGATACTCATCATATTTATCATGGAGCTCGGTAGTATTTGCAGTATTAGTCTCAGTAGAATTTCTTATGGTAGCGACAGAAGCACGGGTTGACATTGTGAGCATCTCATAATGGTTCTTATTAGATAATGGTTCTTATTAGGTTAGGGGTGGTCAGTCCATGGGTTACTCGTGATTGGTAATGACAACCAAAAGAGGGGTAGGGGAAACACAACCCAAGATAGATGACAAAGTTGAGCTCGAAGGTACTGCGGTAGAAGTACCTCGCAATCTTTTCTTTTATTGTTGGGAAAGCCTTCTCGGGAATGTAAGTCCAAGCCTCGAGGGAATTGTCTCCTCACCGAGCTTTGATTCAACAGTGCTGTGTTCGGTAATTATTTAAAATAAATAAATAAATAAAAAGTATAATTTGAAAAGAATAAAATAATTAGTGCCTAAAAGCCAAAATTAGGTACACTCCCATCCTTTTAACCAAACCTTAAAACTCCCTTCCCCACACGTCTCTTCCTTTTTTTGTTCTAATTTTATTCATATTTTCTTCAATCATATCATTTATTCTAAACATATTTATTTCATATTTAAATTGTAGCATTTAAAATTTCTAAAATTTATTTATTTCATTTTCGATAGTTATTTATTTAATCGGCTATCTAATAGGACGAGCAATGTATAGAGTCTCCATGATGGACGACGTGAGTGAAAGAGCTACTAAGCGATTGGACCAGACAGGTGCAGGTAGCTTGACCGCCTTACCCGTCAACTTGCACCTCTGGAACCTAAAGGACGACCCAACAAACTTCCTTTATTCATATAGCAACTTTTGGTAACTTGGTTCCTTCGTAAGGAGTACATCTTGAAGTAGAAAACGTTCTATTGCTTTTGAATATCTTACTTCAAAGTACAAACTCGACTATTTAGAAAAATACAATATCATACCAATATAAAGATGTCGTGTTCATGTCTCGTGACAACATTTGTGTCTTTTTTGGGCCCCATTTTGATTGGAAAATGTATCCAAATAGTATAGAGATGTGAAGAGGTTGAAAGGGAAAAGGGCAGAGCATTATCATGAAGCATTCAGCCCCCTTTCCCCTCAGTTCTTCACTTTCAATGCATTCACTGTGTCCTTTTAAGATGTCCATTTTGGTTATCTCCAAAAGTTTGAGTTTACATTTTCATATGAACTTCTTGGTTATCTCGTACTCAAACATACAAATTCATTCGAAATTTGTACAAACTCAACGTTTTTTTTTCATTTCTAGTTACAGAAATTCAAAATTCTAAACTCGACACATCTTTAACATGTATGATATTTCGACGTTGACAAGCAATGAAAAGACACTTTTAGGGGAAAAGGAAATGAATACAAAGAATTTTCTAATTAAAAGAAGATCTCTTATTCAAATGTGAAAAGTACAATTTATTTAACAGTGGTAAAGATATGTAATCATTGGGATGTAGAAAGGAAAATGGGGAAAAAAATCAGTAGTTTTATGCAATGGCTTCTTTCTCAAAAAGAATCTGCATCTCACCAAAGAAAATGAAAGCTAAATGAAATAGTGATCAAGGAGGTTGGAGGATGGAGATAGGATCTGCACGTGTTTACAGCATTTTAGCCACCACGTTATGATTGATTTGCACCAGAAATAAGACAGACAGAAAGAGTCTAAGTCAAAATACTGATGTTTTCGACTCTAAAAGGATAATAAACCTGAGAGTCTATAAGATCCTCACGTCAGTTGGAGAGGGAAACGAAATATTCCTTATAAAAGTGTGAAAACCTCTCCCTAGTAGATGTATTTTAAAATCGTGAGACTGACGACGATATATAACGGGCCAAAGTGAACAATATGTGCTAGCAGTGGGCTTGAGCTGTTACAAATGGTATCAGAGCCAGATACCAGGCGATGTGCTAGCAAGGACACTGGACTTTCAAGGGGGTGGGTTGTGAGATTCCACATCGGTTGGAGAGGGAAACGAAACACTCCTTATAAGGGTGAGGAAATCTCTCCCTAGTAGATGCGTTTTAAGACTGTGAGGCTGACGACGATACGTAACAGATCAAAGCGGACAATATCTCTTGACGGTGGACTTGGACTATTACAAGATTAATATTTGTGGAGAAGGAGAAAGAGAAATTGACACCAACAAAGGAGAAAAAGAGAAAAGAGGTGGGGGCTGTATTTGTTTTCTTTTCTTTTTTCTGTGGCCAAGAGTTTTCCCTATTGGATGATTTGCTCATTTGACCCTCTTGAATACGAAACCATCCTCACCCTTTTATTTCATGGTGACACGTACCAGACAGATTGACACCACCTAAACTCTGTTCCAGCAAAAGGTCAGTTCTTAATGAGATAATGCATATTAGGCCAAGAGTGGAAAGTTCACGCCATCTACTTATTCCCACATTAAAGACTTGTCTTACTAAAGTTTCTCCCTACACATTTATTGTTGTTTTTCATGTGGGTCTCAACCCGTAAGGAATTTTATGCCTCGTTGACATGTCAAAAAATTGTATTATAAGAGATGAATAAAGTCTCTCATATGGTGCGCTAATAGGTCAAGAAACTTTGAGAGATTTCTGGTGTGTTCTGGCGAGTTGTTGGTGAGGACTGAGTAGTGTAAGTGGACTGGAAGCTCATACGAGCAAGGGAAACATTCTTGTCTTTGTCTTGTTGAAGAATAAGACCTTTAGATCTAAATTATCCAAGAATCCAAAAATTATAAAGAATCAAGAAAAAGTTTCGGAACAGATTACCTTAATGATCAAGATCAGGAGTAAAGAAAACTCGTGTCTGATTCAAATCACTCCACAAGATACCTTATTCAAGACTACTTGAATGACTCTAGCATGCAAATCTAAACAAAAGAAATGTAAAGGAACAAGCTCATAGCTTAGGAAGCATAATATACAACTTTCATTTTAATATTCAAAATCTTCCTACTAAAACAATGAAATCTCTCTAAATCCAAACATGTATGATACAATCTTGTCAGTTTGTTTTTGTGGCATGATTAAGATACCAAAGTAGCAGTGAAGGACCATTGCTACAGCATTTGTTTAGATCACAAACCTACATTACATGGTAGACTCTATACCTTTTTCCCTCTCTTTTTCTCCTTTAACTCGTTTAACTCTTTTTTCAGAGACTACACGGACTTTTTGGACATAATGTGGCGTTAATATAAAGCGGCTATTCCCTAACATCCGAGTGGCCTATATCAGAGTGAAATCGAAACATTCCCCTGTATATATATGTTCGGATATCCACATGTATATAACTGATCACGTAGCTCCTCTTGGCAGAAACCAGAGCAGTGAAATGGAAGGGAAGGTAGTAAAGTCCAGGTTCAAAAGGGTTTGCGTTTTTTGTGGGAGCAGCACAGGAAAGAGAGACTGCTATAGAGATGCAGCCATTGATTTAGCTCAGGAGCTGGTACTTCTTTGAAAATCCTTCTCTTTTAATACATACTATCCATTTTCAAAAGCTTCTTGGTGTTTTTCTCTTCCCCCCCCCCCACTCTATATATTACAGTCTTTTCTCTGTGAAGATTTCAAGAAGGTTGGAGCTTGTTTATGGAGGTGGGAGCATTGGACTAATGGGTCTGGTTTCACAAGCTGTTCATCGTGGTGGAGGGAAAGTCATGGGGTAAGTGATCCAAAGCACGTTAAACTTCTATTCTCTACATGTTTAAGGTTTCAAAGTTTTCATTTTACACTGCCATGTTTTGAGTTTTGATTTGGTTTTGTTGATTTGCAGGATCATTCCCAGGACATTAATGAACAAAGAGGTCAGAAGCATATGAATACCGTAATTTGTTGTTGAATTTTCTTTTGGCTGATTCAAAGTTGTAGCTAAAACTTAACTTAATTCTTCCTCTCTAAAAACGATCATTTCTTGGGGGGGAAACTACAGATAACTGGTGAAACAGTAGGAGAGGTAAGACCAGTAGACAACATGCACCAAAGGAAGGCAGAAATGGCCCGCCATTCAGATTGCTTTATTGCCCTACCAGGTTCCATCAACCCCTTTAACCTTTCCTATTCAGAAACACAATCCCACACTTTTTTTAGTATCCTTAATGCACTGATTTTCAGGTGGGTATGGAACTATGGAAGAACTTTTAGAAGTAATCACTTGGGCTCAACTAGGCATCCATGATAAACCAGTAAACTCAAAAAAACAGATTACCACAAGTTTCATTTCGATCTCCCATTTAAGTTCCTTCTGCAAATTCTCATTCTCAGGTTGGCTTGCTGAATGTAGACGGCTACTACAACTACCTCCTCACTTTCATCGACCAAGCAGTGGACGATGGATTCATAAAACCATCACAACGCAACATCATAGTGTCCGCACACAACGCCAAGGACCTGGTTCAGAAACTAGAGGTCAGTGATTCAGTCAGACATTTCGTCGAACAGTTGGTGGGCATATTTTAAAATTCCACAATTTGAAGCAGATTAAAGATTATATTCGACTCATGATTAAAATGTTGGTTTGTTTAGGAGTACGTGCCTGTACACGACGAAGTGATAGCCAAAGCGAGATGGGAAATTGAGCAGCCACCACAACAACAACAGCAACAGCAGCAAAAACAAGTGGGGTTCGAACCCCAAACTTTTCATGCTCAAATCGCCCTGGAAAGTGGAAACTTGAAACAAAAAGGAGAAAAATATTCAGTGTATGACATTGAAAGCAGGTGTTTTTTGAGTTAAATTTGGGTCATCACCGACCGTTCTATGATTGGATGGGAAAATGTTACATTTTTGTGGCCATAAGGTCAGAGAAAAGATAGACCAAAACGGTGGGACACTCTTTTTGTTTGTAAGCTTATGAGATAATTAAAAGAAAAAAACCATTAATTTTCAAATTCAATGTGGGTATTAGTAAAGAGTCTTGTATTTGATGCTTAATTATTCGAATAATAGCGTTAAAAAATTTGGTGACCTGAAGAATTGTATTAATCGAACTTGATCTATACGGTTTGGATTATGTTATCAACTTATTTTAGTTTCGTTAAATTTGAATAAATAAAATTTTTATAAAATTTAAATGTTAAAAAATAAAATAATCTAAAATAACCCAATAGTTGGGACAGGTTAATTTCTTTATTTAATAAATGTTTCTTGAGTAAAAAAACTTGTAAAATAAATGTTTCTTGGGTTAAAAAAATGTAAGCTCCCTGGGGAACTTGATCCACTAAAACTAAATGAAAAACTCTGTGAAGACTGAATAGGAAGTGGGGACAGGGATGATGTGAGATCTCACCTCGGTTGGAGAGGGGAATGAAACAGAGTGTAGAAACTTCTCCCTAGCATATGCATTTTAAAATCGTGCGGGTGGAGACGATAAGTAACAGGTCAAAGTGGACAATATTTGCTAGCGGTAGGTTTGGACTATTGCAAATGGTATCAAGTATGCCGCGGGGAAGCTAGCCCTCAAAGGGGGTGGACTGTGAGATCCCACAAGGACGTTGATCCCCTAGATTATGAGATCACACATCAGTTGGAGGGAGGAACGAAACATTTTTATAAGAGTGTGGAAACCTCCCACATCGGTTGGAGAGAGGAATGAAACATTCTTTACAAGGGTGTGGAAACTTCTCCCTAACAGACAATATTTGCTAACGGTGGACTTGGTCCCACAAGGACGTTGGCCCCCTGGATTCTGAACCGTGAGGCTGACGACGATACGTAACGAGTCAAAACATACAATATTTGCTAGCGGTGGGCTTGAGCTGTTAAAAAATAGGGGGACCGTCCATTCTTTTGCATGACAAATATATTAATATATTTGCCATTGTATTCATCTACAAACCTTCCATATATGACCTCAAAAATACACACATCAATGGAATACATCAACTAACTTCCTTCTAGTTATTGATAATATTCAAAAGTAAAACCCTATTTCTTATCAGTCTCCTAAACAAACCCTCCAACCCTCCTTCCAAATCTTGAACACATGCCTCCAACTTCCCTAGCTGATCCCCCATACTCTCGATGCCACCGCGCACGGCGACGACGTTATCAAACGGTAATCTACTCGCCACCATATCAACCGCTGCATCCACGGTGGCGAACTCGTTCTCTTCTCCTTCTTCAACCCCTTCTCTCAACGGTCCTTTTTTCGAGCGCATCAGCTTCGAAACGAGCGCCCAACCGCTACCCTTCGCCTTCCCTTTCTTCCCCAAAACATAACACATGAGGGCTTCGACAACGTTCACACTTGTAGCTTCTACGTCGAATAATAGAGCGATTAAGGCCATCGTTTCAGTGTCTTTAATGGAAATTGAGCTTGGTTTCGTCCCATACGTCTTGATGCTAGCTAATGCCTTTTGAATTGCTCTAATCACTACTTTTCTTGAGACTAAATATTTCTCCACCTGTCAATCAAAAGATTTGGAATAAAAATCAATCAATTATATTTGTTTTATCGAGATTGTCGAAAGGGGAATCTCACACATACTAATTTAGAGAATGATTGGGGGTTTATAAGTAAAAAATACATCTACATTTGTTACGAGGCGTTTTGGGGGAAACCAAAAGTAAAACCATGAGAGCTTATACTCAAAGTGGACAATATCATATCATTGTAGAGACGTGATTCCTGACATGTTTTCAATAATTTTTCATTTTTTTAAGGAAAAGTTTGAATCTTTGAATCTATTGGTAGAAAATATTGGACGTTGGCTAATTAAGAGAATGATCATGAATTTATAACTAAAGAATACATCTTCATTGGTACGAGGACTTTTGGGAAAGTGAGTTTATAATTAAAGAATGCATCTACGTTGGTACGAGGCCTTTTGGGAAAGTCTAAAGCAAAGTCATCAGAGCTTATGCTCAAAAGAGACAATATCATACTATTTCGGAGGTTCTAACCGAAAATAGATAGCAAAACAAACCTGATTGGCGACACCATTCACACAGCACCCAGAAAAGGAAGATCTTCTCCTAACCAATGACTGCAGCTCCCTCACGCACTCTTTAGTATGAATAACGCCATCCTTAGCAGCGCTACACAAATCAAGCAGCCTTAGCGAGCCATCAAAGATCTCATCGACCCATTTCTCCCGGCGCTGTGCGGCAAAGGCCTCCATGGTTCGGCGTAGCAGCAGCAGCTTGTTAACGCACTCTTGCAAGTCTTGCAGCCCGGCGAGCTTCTTGACCATGGCTGGCGCTGTCCATGGGGCGGAGTCTAGCGCCTTCAGCCGGCAGAGGTGCTCGTCGCACTCTGTGACAAGTGGGTGCGGCCGTGTCGGAAGGCTGTTGGAACGGGCGTGACAGTTGGAGGAGCCTCCCATTTGAAGAAGAAAAAGAGAGGTTTTGGGAAATTTTTGAATCTTTTTCTTTTTTTGCGTTGGTGTGTGTGGAGGGGTTTTTATTTAGGAGACAAACGGAATCTGATCCATTTGATATATATATATATATATACACTTCTTCGGTTTGGGTAAATTATAACATAGGGACGCACGTAAGTTGAGTTGGAAAAATATTTTGGACCAATCCGAAGGGTGGTGAAACCAAGCACCCTGAAAAAAAAAATTCCCAACCCGAGCACCCTGAAAAAAAAAATCTCAACCCGATGCAACCCTAGTACCCTGAAATAAAATTCCCAACCCGATGCAACCCTCTATTCTCAGGTTAGATTGAGTTGGATTGTCAGATTTTTTTTATTATTATTTAAAAAATTCTTACATTAATAACTAAAATCTCATTAATTTAAAATACATCACTAATATTTGTTATTAAGTGTGTCAAATATTTTTAATTTCCATACTAATCTTAAAAGTAGGGTAGGGTTGGGTTGGGTTGGAATCTTATTTTCGAGTTGGTCTGATTGACCTAACTAACAAAATGTCAACAAGTAAATTGGCCCGAAGTTTTGATTTTTTGAAAATTTAACCTAACTCAAGCTAGAAAAATCTAACTCAACCTAACTTTTATGGTTTGGATCGGGTAGTTTAGATTAGTTAGGTTCCCGAGTCTTACGAACACTCTTAATAGAAAATTATAATAGACAATAAAATTAGTGATGGTAGTTATAACTAAGTAATATAATTGGAGATAATTTTTTGGAAGCTAAACTCAACGATGGATTACCTCGAGGACAATGTTACTTACTTGCTTTGTCCTCATTCACATGCTTTCTAGGACATGATTAATTTTGGAGTTCATAGAGCCACCGAACAAAAAGATGCACTTTGTTAGTATAAATAGTCTCCTCAAAATCACTCTCATTCATACGTGGTTTCGGTTCATTAATGTATTTTTCCTTATTAATAGACATCTATCACTAATAGATCTGTGGCTTTTCGAAGTTTTTTATTTAGATTAGGTCGAGAAAAATCGAAACTTTCACACGTTTTTGTATAATTTAGATTAATTACGAAATGGGTTAGTAAGGAGACAGCTAGAATCTGATCAATTTGTAAAAAAAATAATGAAAAAGAAGAAGAAGAAGAAGAACATGAATTAGTGAGGCTTAAACGTGATTAAGATTGAGATTTGGATCCAAAAACACAAATTTCAGCAATGTTCATGGAGTGTCTCCTGCCCACCCACGTCTCCAACTAAGAACCCTAACGTTAATTTAGTATTAAAACCCTTTCTTAAAGACATCAATATCGATGTTTGGTGTTTTCATTTTGTCTTGTTCTTATCAAATCCAAGTCTGAGATTTTGAGAAGCTCAATCTGAGCTGTGAGTGTACAGACAAGATTGTTGCTTTCCAGAACCACACGTGTGTGGAAATATCATATGTCAACGGGTCATTGTTTTTGTTTTTTCTCGATTCATGACTCGAACCATTCGTGAAACGAACTTATAGCATCAACTAAAATGTTAGATGTTCGAGTTTTTACGCTCACGTGTTATTAAGCCGTTGACTTCTTTCAACTATCGTAAGTATAACCTAATTCGATCGTATCTCTACTTCAATTCACGTTAAAACCCGTTGTAATATTTGTAACAGCTCAAGCTTGCCGTCGGTAGATATTGTCCTCTTTGGATTTTTTCTTTCAGGCTTCCCCTCAAGGTTTTTAAAACTCATATACTAGGGAGAGGTTTCCACACCCATATAAAGAATGTTTCGTTCTCTTTTCCAATCGATATGGGATCTCACATCCACCCCTCTTGGGGGCCAGCATCCTCGCTAGCACATCGCCTGGTGTCTGGCTCTGATATCATTTGTAACTCGAGCTGACTGCTAACAGATATTGTCCGCTTTGACTCATTACGTATCGTCGTCAGCCTCACAGTTTTAAAACACGTCTACTAGGAAGAGGTTTGCACACTCATATAAGGAATGATTTGTTCCCTTCTCCAACCAATATGGAATCTCACAGAATTCGTAGAGATATTCGACATGGTGCTCATTAAACCTCTGTAATATCAACAACTTAACAAGTGGAGTCTTATGTCAGTCATATAGAACACTAAACACGTAGAAAAAAAAAACTATAAACTTCGAAACTGTTTAAGAAATTACCATAAAATCAACTTTCACACGGTCAAATACGAAAAATCATATATGGGAAAGGCAACAGAAAGATTCAATTCTGACTTCGTAAAGCTAGCGGGTAGCCGCTCAACTGTTCGAGCGTTTTTCGATTCGACAAGGATAGAATACCTAATCGAAGGTCTAGTATATTAGGTAGCAGGCGTTTCGTTTTGGCCACCGAGAGTGCTTAATTAAATAGATAAGTTTTATGGTTATGATATGTGTGTCCAACCAACCAGGGTGCATACAACTCAGCAAAGCAAAGCTTGTTATCTTAAAAAACAACAAATTTGATAACATTAATGTATACAGCTATGTCGTGGTGTTGTGTTGGGTCAATCCCATGTTGTATATTATTAAATACAGGAGCGATGATGATGAGAGGTAATGATCTTGAGGCCTCAGACCAAGATACAAACAAATCCCATAATAAATTACAGTAAATTAAGTGATTAAAAATGTGTTATTTGTGTTGTAACTGAATTTTTTAGATAATTTTATGAACTTATGTGCATTAATTAAGGCATGTGGATCCAATTCACACTAGACAAAGCATGTGATTAGAGTACAACATGGAGTGACCTTAGTACTAAGTTAAGAGGTTCTTAATTTTCTATTAAGAATAACCCTTGGTCCATTGTTTGGTCACAATCTTAAGAAATGTTTAAATGGAGCATCGAGCGATTAAATTAATAAGATACGACTGTTCGACAATGTACTTTCATAACCGACGCGTACACGATTGAATATGTTCACCCTTGTGTCCAACACAAGTGTATATTATTCGCCCAATGCATCGGTATGAGGTTGGTATAGGTGTAGAGATGTCCACGGGACAGGTGGGAACAAGGGAGCCTTCCTCATCCCTGACACTTATTTCATTCCTCGTCCCCACGAAATTTCCCTTATATATTACTTATTTTTTTTATTTTTTATAATGGACTGGTTCGATCGAGTTGATTCAATTAAAAAAAAAAACGAACTCAACTGCTATAATTCGGGTTAGGTTGGTTGGGTTTATATTCGTGAGTGAAACTCGCGAGTCAATCTTTTGACCCTACTACATTTGGTTGTTAAAGAAACTCGATATTAAATTCTAAATAGACAGTCACCATTACTACTAGAACTCATTTGATCTAAAGAATCAGATACCATTTTAATGTGTTGTGGATCAATGTGGTCGAGATTGAAGATGCGAGTTCTCTCGACCATACCATCGCCCGACCCAATAAATATGATCTTTTACTTTGTAACAGTCCAACCCCACCGCTAGTAAATATTGTCCACTTTTGCCCGTTACGTATCACTGTCAGCTTCACAATTTTAAAACGCGTCTACTAGGGAGAGGTTTCCATACCCTTATAAAAAATACTATGTTCTCCTCTCCAACCAATATGAGATCTCACGATCCACCTCCCTTAGAGGCCAGCATCCTCCCTGACACACCACTCAGTGTCTGGCTCTGATACCATTTGTAACAACTTGAGCCCACCACTAGCAGATATTGGTGTTTTTACTCGTTACGTATCACCGTCAACTTCATGGTTACGCATTTACTAGGGAGAGGTTTCCACACTCTTATAAGGAATGTTTCGTTCCCCTCTCCAACTAATATGAGATCTCACAATCCAGCCTCTTGGGGGCCAAGGTCTTCGCTAGCACACCACCCAATGTCTGGCTTTAATACCATTTCTAACAACCTGAGTCCACCGCTAACGAATATTGTCCGTTTTAGTCTGTTACATATTGCTATCAGCCTCACGATTTTGAAACGTGTTTACTAAAGAGATATTTCCATACCCTTATAAGAAATGTTTCGTTACTCTCTCTAATCAATACGGGATCTCACAAAATGACGAGCAAAGTTTGAATATTATTCCTTTGTTTGGGACTTATCTACACTGTTATGTTTCAAAAGGGGCTCTAGCAGACTAACTAGAAGGTCATGTTCATAGACATGGTTTAAATTGGTTGAATTTACAAGCCCCCTTAGCTATATGTAAGTAGCAGCCTCAGCAACACTATACAAATTGTGGTAGCCTCAGCAACAAACAACAGCAATATGCTCGTCGAGTTCGTAATCGTCGATCACCGACCACCTCATTGGCTCCTCTCTTCCAACGTAGCTGCTTCGTTCAACATGTCGACAGCGTCCTCCTGCATATCCAGCTTTGCAAGAGCAACTGATTGCATGTAGAACGCTGTTGGCCAATCTGGGTGTACGCATTGTGCTTGCATTGCATCACGAAGTGCAGCATCGGGATGATCGCATAACAAATAGCATAGGCTTCGTCGAGCAAACACGGTTGGGGAGACCATAGTTCCTACGTTTATGAACTGCAAGAACAGAACGTTAATGCCACAAAACTCATGTCGCCACGAGTTGTTCGGGTCTAAGTGCAAGATTATCGTCGTGAAAAGGAAAGCTCGAAAACACTGCAAACTACCTGTGAATAGCAATCAATGGCACCTTTAAAGTTCTTGTCCCGGAAGGCGAAATCCCCGCGCTTTCTTGCCTCGAGCATATCTCTGATCTGTTGTGTCCATTCTTGAAAAGATAGCTGAAACAATTGAATGACATGGAACTTATAAAACCTTCCTGCTCGTTCAACCGAGTCGTTTTTATCTTATAAAGGAAAGTCGAATAAATCGATGTAAACCTCATTAGTTCCTTCGTCGTCTCTGTAGTGTGTCATTACCAAGATTCGATGAATTGCAGTGAGATCCATCCTCGAACAGGCCTCGCCCATCGGCGATAAAGGTCGTTGTGGCGTTATTGGGGCCACTGGGGTCGTTGGGGTCGTTGGGGCCATTGGGGCATCCTCTTGCTTCTTTATTCCAAGCATGACATAAGAGGGAACCTACAAACGCCGACGTAGATTGAGCCTACTACATTTGGAATGCAAGGTAACTCGTGGGAATCGAGTCCTAGTTAGCTGGACCATGACTCGAACCTATTTTCTCTAAGGTTTTAAAATGCGAGAACACTCGAAGGGACAAGCAGAGCTACTTACATCTGGTTTTGTTTGCAAGGGAGCGAGAGTCGAAACAAGATCCTCTGTGTTCGGCCTGTCTCTAGGTTCGTATTGTAAACATTGAGAAGCGAGATTAACGACCACGGTTGCGTCCTCTGTAGAAAATTTTCCTTCCAAATGTGAATCCATTAAGAGAATGATGTTCTTTCCTTGGATCATATCGAGAGCCTGCATTCGAAAATGAACGTATCAAATGAACAACAGTTTAATTTTTCTGACATCGAGGCTTTTACATGGCCTAGGAACACGTTAACGTTGTTTCTGATGTTTTTAACAAGGAATTCCTAGATACCTAGTGGCCCGGTCATGTTTACCCAAGACGTGTTGCCCGTGGCCGCTTACCCATTCTAAATCTTTTACCTCGCTTTCATTCTAGCATGTTGGCGTTTGACTCCTAGCCACTTTTGATGTCTACACCTGTCCAAGACAATTTGTCTCTTAACGTACCATAGAGGGATATGACTAGTTGACATATCTTCCTACTCGGGTTTTCTCTAACCAACTCCATTTTCTAAAACCGTTTCCCAAGGACGGTGATAGAGGCTACGAATAGGACATTTGTGCCATCGGGAATCCAAATTTGAGTTGGCTAAGTTACTTAAGAGTGAGAGTTAGTGTCACACAATCACTCTGAGTCCTAAAGAAGTACGATTACGACTATTGGTCAAGGCAATAGTAACCTTCCTTTCACATCAACAAAGGTTCGGATCGTAATGCTCGTAAAATAAACAGTTGCATCGTGTAGTGAAGGAATGAATTCATAATCTAGGAGACGAGACGAGGGTCACGACTCTCTCCCCTCGTAATAACATCATTAAACGTTCGCTTTCTAACGCGAGAACGATTCAAGCATACAATGTTATAAAATTAGGTACTTACATGACTTGGAGGGATGTGCTTGCCACTTAGAAGATCCAAAAGAACAGTACCAAAGCTATAAATAACACTTTCAGGGGTTACCCTTCCTACAATAGATAAATCAAAGTGAAGAACAACACTTCAAACATGGAAATGAAGAGCTTTATTGTTGCAATCGACTTTTTCGACACACGAAAAAAAAAAACTAGATTTCCAACATGAAGCAAAAGATAAACATCGAAGTACCATTTTTCAAGTACTCGGGTGGCGTGTAGGCCAGATTTGTACTGTAACTCTTACCGTCCCTACTGTTTTTCATCAATCCAAAACATGAAAGACGTGGATCGCCACCCTATAAGAGCGTAATCAGATGAAGATAAACCTTATATCAAAAACTAGAAATAGATCCGAATTAGTGAAGACGATACCTCGTCGAAAAGAACTCTATACGCATTCAAGTCGTGGTATAACGCACGGCCTTTCGTGGTACAATACTCCAAGGCTTCAGCTATATAGAAAGCAACTCTTAACCGCATGGCCCACTCAATGGTTTGATTCTCCCCTGTGGGAAAAAGTTAAGAAAATAGCAAGCTCATTCAATCCTACATAGTCACATGCACAATTCAACCATAAGAAGCAACTGCAACTTAAACAACGACCTCGTTAACTCACTCAAAATGTGAGATCCCACATCGGTTGGAGAGGGGAACGAAACATTTTTTTATAAGCGTGTGGAAACTTCTTCCTAGCAGACGCATTTTAAAAACCTTGAAGGGAAGCACGAAAGGGAAAGCCCAAAGAGGACAATATCTACTTGCAGTGGAAATGAAAATGTGATAGCCTTATGAGGTCAATGCAGTTACTCTTAAGACAACGAACTTCCCTATATCTCTACAACGATACTATATACTCTACTCTAGACCTAAACCAACTAAAAGTTGCTCTCGGTTACACCTCGAGCCTACTAAACCTTTTCCACTTCTAACCAACACAAGGATCATATCCAAATCCCCAATAGTTTCATTCATCTAGAGCTACTAACAAGTTGCCTCCCATGTCCCCCAAAAACAAACACAACCAGGAGACAGAGTATGCAAGAACTACAGGGGGGGTATCAGCTGCAACACAACTACATACTAAATATGAGCTTCAACACTTCACAGCAAAACAAATAAAGCAAGAAAAACGTAACATACAGTGGAACAAATGCTTAGCAAGAGTATCATTGGGCATGTACTCAGCAACAAGCAGCCTCTCATCACCATCACAGCAGTACCCTATCAAATTAGCAAACCTTGGATGCCGTAGCTTCCCAACTCCCGAAGCCTCTTCCTAAAAATTCCACATACCCATTTCACAAAATCAGCAAAAACACAAACAAAACACCAAAACACACCCAAATTCTTCACAGAAGTACCAAAAAAGTACCACAAATTGCTTGGCATCCGGCCAAGCCACCTTCGTAAACTTCTTCACAGCGATCCACTTCTGGGTCTGTAAGCGGCCCTTATACACAATGTTCGGAGCCTTCTCGCCGCTCTCAGAGACTATGAAGTTCGGGCTGAAATTGTCGGTAGCCGCCGTAAGGTCCGATAAGGAGAATTCCGAGAAAGTGGAAACCGTGTCCATCGGCGCCGTCGGTTCGGGTACAACAGCAGGTGGCGGCGACGGCTCAACCGCGGCATTTGGCGGCAGAGTCTGCAAGGTTTGAAGCTTCTCCGGGTGGGTTTCTGTGAGAAAGGTGGATTCACAGCACCCCATAACAATTTTGCTCACAACCCTTTTGAAAACTCTGTTCGAGAAGAAGGAAAAGTGAAATACAGGGGAAATTGGAAAATGGAAAAAAAGGGTAAAGAGAAGAATATTAGATAGCTGGGGAATCAACTTCTTTAATCTCTAAAATATAAAAAGAAATACAATCTGGTAATAAATAGAAGATTAGTTCTTACAGTTCATTCAATCGAAGAAACTGTTCGTAAATATCAGCTGGATTCGTCAATTTTCTTCCCAATCCCAACATAGACAAAATGAAAATCACTTAAATAAGCTCAAGTTTCCTTTTTAGAATTTTTAAATCCACAATCCAATGCATTATCTACCATAATGACTACTTGCAAATCCCTAAGAACATATAAAAATCACCCTATTATTTTAATAAGTTTAATACTAACATTAATATGTGATACTCGAGTGAAAGAGAGAGATATGAATGAATTGATACCATATTTAAATAAGAGTAATCACGAGAATAAGATAGTAAGAAATGCATAAATGAAATAAAATAAAAATTACTACTTATACGAAACACCCTTATAAGAGTGTAAAAACATTTCCCTAAAAAATTGAGGAGAAGCCCGAAACGAAAAGTCCAAAGAGGACAATATCTTCCAGCAGTAGACCTGAGTCATTACAAATGGTATCAGAGCCAGACACGGGGCGATGTGTCAGCGAAGAGGTTGTTCCTCGAAGGGGGGTAGACACGAGGCGGTGTGCTAATAAGGACGCTGGCCACAAAGAGGGGTGGATTTGGGGGGTCCCACATCGATTGGAGAAAGGAACGAGTGTCAGCGAAGACGATGGACCTTAAAGAAGGGGTGGATTATGATATCCCACATCGGTTGGGGAAGAGAACGAAACACCCTTTATAACGGTGTAGAAACATTTCCCTAGCAGACGTGTTTTAAAGCCTTGAGGGGAAGCACGAAAGGAAAAGTCCAAAAAGGACAATATTTGCTAGTGGTCGACTTGAGCCGTTATAAATATGTGAGTAAAGACAAAACATACTGGAATAACGTAACATGTTTTGTTTGGAGCAATTTTATGTTGGGTGAACTCCTGTAAATTTTTCTAAAATACATGTGAATGAGGACAAAACATGCTGGTCTAATTTTAATATTTTTATTTTTAATATATTTAATTTCAATTGGATGCCATTAATTGAAATTTCAAAGAAAAATACACTTGATTTGGTAGGAGGAAAAGCCTCAAAGCTTAAGAAATGTTCACACTTACCATTATAATAAATAAATAAATAAAAATTGGAAATTATAATAAATAATAAAAAAAATAAAATAAAATAAAGCATCTTTAGCTTATTCAAACTTAGAGAATTAGATTCACACAACCAATAAAAATTAAGAATCAAATTTATGTTTTATTTATTTGAATATTTATTATTTTATTTTATTTTATTTTTTAATTGTTTTTGGTGTTATTTAATTTATCAAGATCAAATTCTTTAATTATTTAATACACATTTTTATTTTTTTATTTTGAAACGCCATCATTTCATAATTGATTTTAAAATATGATATAATGATTGTTTTCAAATTCTACCTAATATTTATATTATTTTATAGTATACTATTTGTCTTTAATTAATCACTTTTATATTAAATAATTGAAAATATTATGGCGGGAGTAGGCGTTTTTTAGTTAGATTGGGTACCGGTGGACAAAAGTTTTGGACCACATCGAAATATCCAACTAATTGGATTGGTGATCCAAACGTCGTGAATAGGGTCTGTAGCTTAATCCAACCCGACTGTCTTTGGATTATTCATTTTTTTATTAATTTTAAAAAATATATTATTTATTAACTATTATATATGACGTTAATTTGCAGGATTGGGTTGAGTTGTGAACAGTGGTTGATTTGATTGGACAAAAAATCCTTAACCCCTGAACCGAACTATATTTTTTGTTTTTTAAAAATTAGACTCGACCCAAATCGAAAAAAATCAAACCCAACCCAACCCTTTTAGTTTGGGCTGAGTAGTCTCGGTTGTTCGAGTCATATGAACGCACTAGTAGAAATTGAAAAATGCGATATTAAATGTTTTAAATTATTTTCTTTATAAAAACTCATAATTAAAAGAAGAATAATTGGAATTGAGAGTGGATGGAGAAAGAATCCAAAATTAGAGGAATTGAGATTATTATTTTAATATTCAAACACGTGGGGAATATGAGTGTAGTCATATGAGACAAAACCATCACATTATTAATCAAAATCAATTTCTAAACCATTATTATTATTATTAAAAAAAAAGTTTAAAATAGTCGGGCCTAACCGATTTCAAAATATTACATTTTTACCCCTAAACGGGTCCTTATATTTCGAGATTTTACATCCTTCTTCGTCTTCCGAACAAAATCAAAACATTTTCGTTTCATTTCATCTAAATTTTGTGTACAAGAACAAGTAATCCATAAACAATATGAACAAGATGTTATAATTCAATCCTAGCTCTGCAATGAGCTCGGATTTCGCTCGAACCCTTCATTGTTTATCGTCTGCAAGAACTTGTTCAATCCGCAAAGGGCAGCATAGCAGATCAGCCCGGTCTCGACCGGTAGCCATGGCTTTCTTAACCCCCATACCGAGAAACTGAATGGTTATGTTTGGTAAAGCAGGCATCTCGGGTCGAGTTTCTACGCGTTCAGAACGTAACAGCAACTGCCATTACGTTGGTCCCGAGTAATATGGTCACGTTCGAGTCGGTATGAACTAGGGGAAGGGATTATCGACAAACACTTCGACAGTGTTGTCATTAGCTGTGTGATGGCGATTCGAATTGCAAGAACCGATCAACCTCCTTCATGATCTTGTCTTGGCACTTTCTTCGGCGCTTCGTAGCAAAAGCTCCTCATACGCTTTCATCGAGTCGGATGCAAACCTCTCAAGGGCCTCGAAAATGGATTGCAGACCTGCCTGCAAGTTGCCATTGCCAGTGCCATCGTCTTGCACGTTTCCAGTTACCCGAACCAGTTTCTTGTCTAAAGCCTGTATCTCTTTCTGCAACTTCTGATCGTCCCGGTCGATCTTTTTCACTTTCTTTTCGAGATCCTTGTTCGTTATCATCGTTTGACGCAGTTCTTGCTTATCATGATCCCATATTTGAAGCACGCTCTTAGCGAACACGTGCATCGAATCAACGACCTCTTTCTCGGAGAATCTGTCCAGACCTTGTGACCACTGGTTGCAGATTACAAAGATGGGTGGTGCACCAATCCGGCTAGGTGAGAAAGGAACAATTCCATCAGCTGTTTCTTCAGGCTCATACAGGAGACATTTAAGAAGCCAATTATTCAAGGATCTCACAAAATTTTTCTGGGCGCTTATCCAACCCGAGAATCTCGTCGTCCAGCTAATAAGCTCGTGATCGAGCTGCAACGTCACTCGAAGATCGAGATCGCTAGGCTTCCCACCGGACCTAATATGGCCTAAACCACGGGATTCTTTAACCGCTTGAAACTGAGCGTGATGGCATTCCAGCATACCTTTCCACATCCTCGTTAACCTGCAATCGATATACATTCCACGTTTAACGGCCAAGAAGACAATGTCGAGCAAACGAACGAACGAAACACATACCCTTGAATCAGTTCATTCACTTGAGGCCAGAGTTCTTCATCCCTGATCTTACTTATTGTCTCAGAAATCTTGTCGACGACCTGAATTGCAACGTTTAAGCTCGTCGACAAGGTCTTTATGGTTGTTTGAGTGGCCTCCACTTTCGTGGCTTCGGCACCTCTCTCGTGTAAACGTTTGAGCTGACGACGCTTCTGCTCGTGGGTCAAACGCATCTTTTCCTCCCTCTAGAGAAATGTACAAACATAATTTCTTCAGTTACAATGGTAAGAGAACGACAGACCTTGCAAAACTATCGGTGCCCGAAGCCTAACGTGAACTCCGGCCACACTAATGAATGAATTCTAGATACGACATACGAACCATAAAACTCACTGGCTATATACGTAAACAGAAGCATGTCTTTGTAGGACGAAAGATAAATCGATAAAGAAAAATGTTATATGCAGGTGGAAATGGCAATAGGACATCAATAAGCTTCCTTAAACAACACACTAAACTACATCAATGAGATCACAAAGAAATCGACATGAGTTGAATGTTTCACACCCCAAAACAATAAAAGACGGATTCGAGCAGAAAATTCAAACGGAAAACGTTCATAGTACAGAAATTAACTCCTGCATTCAAACATTGAATAAAGATACTGTAACAGTCCAAGCCCACCGCTAGCAGATATTGTCCTCTTTGGACTTTCCATTTCGGGCTTCCCCTCAAGGTTTTTAAAACGCGTTTGCTAGGGAAAAGTTTCCACACCCTTATAAAGAATGTTTCTTTCTCCTTCCCAACCGATGTGCGGTTGGGATCTCACAACCCACCCCTCCTTCAGGGCCAAACGTCTTCGTTGGCACTCGTTCACTTCTCCAATCAATGTAGGACCCCTCCATCCACCCCCTTTGGGACCCAGCGTCCTAGTTGGCACACAGTCTCGTGTCCACTCCCCTTCAGGGCTCAGCCTCCTCGTTGACACATCGCCCAGTGCCTGGCTCTAATACCTTTTGTAACAACCCAAATCCACCGCCAGTAGATATGTCCTCTTTGGGCTTTCCCTTTCGGGCTTCCCCTCAAGGTTTTTAAATCGCGTATGCTAGGGAGAGGTTTCCACACCCTTATAAAGAATGCTTTGTTCCCCTCTCCAACCGATGTGGGATCTCAAACCACCCTCTTCAGGGCCCAGCGTCCTTACTGGCACACCGCCTCATGTCTATACCCCTTCGGGGTTCAGCCTTCTCGCTGGCACATCGCCCGGTGTCTGGCTCTGATACCGCTAGCAGATATTGTCCTATTTGGACTTTCCCTTCAAGGTTTTTAAACGCGTCTACTAGAGAGAGGTTTCCACACCCTTATAAAGAATGTTTCGTTCTCCTCCCCAACTGATATGGGATCTCACAGATATGACACTTGAACGAGAAACGAGAGCAAAATGAAATAGCATAAGGCAGAGCAAAAGAACTGAGATATCTAAACAACCCAAACTGCAAGAGTAGCTTAAACCAACAAAGAAACACACATACCTTCACTTCATGATAAAGCTTCTTCTCCCACATATACAACTTCTTCAAGGTAGAAGACAGATTTCCAGATCTCATCCCCATATCTTCGACAAAAACGATTTCAGCAACGCCAGGCTTAGCGGAGGACTTGGCTCTCCTCCGTGACGCAGGCAGTCGAGCTGAGAACGCTGATAATGATAGAGCCCATCAACATCTTAGACAACACAGCCACACCATAAACAACAATAACTTTCAGCTCAAAACAAAGACAAGAACATGTCTGAACTTACCATGCTTACGCTGATGAGGAAGCTCTCCCATCTCCAACATTTTGGCAATTTCATCGCCGAACTCTGAGGCTTTCTTGAACAAAGCTTCAATTTCTCTCACAGCCTCATAAACATCCCTTGAACCAGCTCCGCCGTTGAATGCTGCAGCAACAGCCGCCGGAGCTCCAATCCCGTCGTCCATAACATTCTTATCAACAAGCCTCACGGCATCACCAACTGCAGCGCTTGGCTTAGTCTGATAAGCCATGGCGGCTATGTTCTTGTCCACTTCCTTCAATTGGACATCCACCGTCCCATTTGAGTGCTTTCCACCACCGTCCACGGCCGAATTCTGGCCACCGTGGACCTTCTTCACAACCTCCGGTTGGTAATACCGTACATCTTCCAATTCGGGAATTCCCTCCTCCGCCCTCACTTCCCTCGGATCCCTTCCCGGCGTGTAGGAGCCATAGTAGTTCGCCACCGCTGGTGTCTCAAAGAAGTTAAAGATATCCCAAGCGGGGGTTCTAGGAGGAGAAGGCGGCGGCGGAGGCGGCTTCGATGATGAAGCCGGAGGTAGCATATTCGGCATACCCCCATAAGCAGTAGGCGGCGAAGAACCGCCATACCCACCGCCATAACCACCGCCATACCCACCGCCATACCCACCGCCGTACCCACCGCCAGTATTGGGATACCCATTATTCGGATAAGGATTCGAATCCATATTCGAATAAGAATAAGGATAATAACCAGAGGAAGAAGAAGATTCACCCATATGATAAACCCTCTCCGAACTAATCGCCTGCTGATGCACCACCGACGGCATCGCTTTGTTCTGCATATAATTCATCTGCACATAACCACCACCGCCACCGCCACCGCCGCCGCCGGAAACAAACCCACCACGATTCCCATCACGAAAATCAAAACGATCGTCATGGGTCTGATGCAAAGGCGAAGAGTGATCGGAAGAGTGAAGCGAACTGGAATCATCGTCAGAATCAGAGGGCAAATGAAGGTGAGAATCCGAATTAGAATGAGATAAACGATGAAGAGGCGAATTAGAACCCTCAAGATCAGGGTCGCCCTTCCTCTGAGGAGGAAGCTTTAGCTTAGGCGAAGAAAAGGGCTCAGAATAAACAAAACCCGGTTCAATAAAACTGTGTAACGATTTCCCAACCCCTTGAAGAGAGAGAATATACGCCGCGTGAGCCTCAGCAAACGCTTGGCGAAACCGAATCGCTTCGTCAAGAAAATTGCAACGTTCGCGACAGAGCGACACGACAAGGAGATCGTCGAGCTTCGAAGTGGCGCAACCCATTAAAGAAAAACGCTCGAAAACAACAAACAGCGAGAGAAGAACACAAAATTCCACAACCCCAAATGGGATTTCGTGGTTTTCTTAGGGAAAAAACATGATGGGGTAAGAGAATCTGGGGTTCTTAGAGATCTGGGAAGAAGAAGAGGAAGAAGAAGAAGAACAACAAGTGGGCGTTCGTGGGGATTCTTATCTGGAAGAGGAAATCGAGGTGAAAGGCGACAAAGGGGAGGGGGGGATTTGGTTATGAACAGATTAAAGAGTGGGATTAAGAATGGGATTTGGGTTTGATTTTGGAGAAGATGGAGATGTTGGAATTGGACTCAAAATCCCCAAAGTTTCTACGAAATAAAAAATTTGGGAATTGGAATTGGAATTGGGGTATTTGGTTTGACTGGAAGTTGACCGCCCAGCCGCCACTGGTTCTCTTTAACGGACTTTTTCTTAGTATCGGTCGTTATACGAATATTATAATAATAATAATAATAATAATAAAATATCTCTCAATAATAATAATAATAATTTTTTTTTATAGACAAAATAATGAAGTTTCTACGTATTATCTCGAACTTTCAAATATTTTAATAATACACGTAAAGAATTAGTTTTGGATGAAATTTTTTAATATTTTATTTTAAAAATACCCTTAAATTTTTAGAAGTATTTCAAAAATACCCTTACATTTTTTAAAGTGTTTGAAAAATACCCGTAAACTTTCAAAAATTTTATTAATAACCTCAAACTTTTTAAAAAAATACCTTAAATTTTTTTTTTTTTTTGTTAATTTCATAAATACCCTTGTTGTTATTATATGAATAGAAATGATCACGTTTCAAAAATACTCCTGAACTATAAAAAAAATAATTTAACTGTTTATTTATACTTCATAAATCGTCTCTGTCTACGCGCAATAATTTAACTTCATTTCAATTAAATTAAATTTTTTTATTTTAATTTGTTGATGCTTATCTTTTTTTTCTTACCAAATATTCTAGACAATTCTTTGCCCATTTTGGTATGTTTGGTAGATCCAACTATAAAAGGTAAGCTTTCATCAGCATTGTTCAATATTTTATTTATGTAATTACGTTCATTAATGTTGTTAATATATAATTTACTATAATTAAACTTACTTTTTTACTTTATAATAATATATTATTGATTCAAGAATGTGATTCGCTGTATAAATTGAACGCCCAACACGAAACCCTAAATTCAACAACCAACCAGGAATCTATTATTGTATTGCGTCCATTAGCTGGGAATTACTTTTTTCACGAACCACATATATTCCAATGTCTAGAAGCATGAGGGGAAAAAAATTATCTATGCAACCCCAAAGAACCGTATAATAATGAAATATGACTCAACCCTAATCGTTGAACAAGTCTCGATCCTTCAAAATAGCTCGAGCTTCAATGTGAGATCTCACATCAGATGGAGAGGGGAACAAATCATTCTTTATAAGGGTGTGGAAACCTCTCCCTAACAGATGCGTTTTAAAACCGTGAGGTTAACAGCTACATGTAACATGCTAAAACAGACAATATCTACTAGCAGTGGGCTTGTGTTGTTTCAAATGATATTAGAGGCAGACACTAGGCAGTGTGCCAGTGAGGACGTTGGACCTCCAAGGGGGTGGATTGTGAGATCCCACATCAGTTGAAGAGTGTGGAAACCTCTCCCTAGCATACGCATTTTAAAACTGTAAGGCTGACGACGATGCGTAATGGACTAAAAGCGAACAATATATGCTAACAACATTCACAGTACACCGCTACTTCCAAAATTCTTCCATTATCGAAATTAATCGAACTTACAAAATTAAATTAAATTGAAAATTTATAGTAAATTAAAAAAAATACATATAAACCTATAATATAACCTTCTATAATTAAATATTATTTTTTCTATAAATTTTTTTGAAAAAAATGTGCACGCATTATCAATGCTAATTCATTGCATTCACGTTTTCTTTAATTCACGCAATATTTATTAACCGTTTTAAAATAGATTATATTTCTAATATTAGAATTAACTCATAACTATGAAAATTAAAAACATTTTTTAAAAGAATTTGTACTTAAAATAATATAAAAAATGGTAAATACCATAATATTTAAGGAGTGAATTAAAGTATAATATATATTTTTATAGAAAATAATGAATTATATATGTAATTGTCACACCCCATTATAATTTCCACCCCTAAGACTTTATTATTTATTTAATTTTCATGACTT
Organism: Cucurbita ficifolia; assembly: GCA_033971965.1. Lineage (NCBI taxonomy): Eukaryota > Viridiplantae > Streptophyta > Magnoliopsida > Cucurbitales > Cucurbitaceae > Cucurbita > Cucurbita ficifolia. The sequence goes on from CM066963.1 coordinate 1,357,331, forward strand.
TATGCATGGTGGTTTATCAACTAAATAAAGTTTTTTTTTTTTTTTGCTTTATTTATTTATTTATTTATTTTCTCTAAAGCTAAAACCCACTTGAAGCATTTCTTAAACCCTAAGATTTTTGTTCCAAAAAGATATTTCCTTTTCTCTAAATTAATTATTTTTGTATTTAATTTGTTCGTAAGAAAATTATAAGATAAAATGTCGTTTTCTCTCCAACTATTGACCTTTTCAAACTCGAACAGAAAATTTTCTTTTTTTAATTTATTTTTAATTTTAAATGTCGTAATATTAACTCGATTTGTTGACTATATATCTGTAGTTGATTTAATTAGAAATTTAGTTCGTGCAACATGATGCAATTTGCTTAATTTTTTTTAATTTTAAGAAAGTAATTAATATTTTAATTAATTAAATTATGATATAAATATTTATATAAAAGAAAGAGAACAAGTTTGGTAAGGAAAGAATATTCTATGCATCACGACAACATTTTTAAATGTCACGTATTTTAATGCAAATACTTTATTTGGATATTTTATAATATAAAGTTTTTTTTATATAGAAAATATATAGAGAGAGAAAGAGAATTCAGGCTGATTATGTTGACTTTATAAATTATGTATGGATAATTATTTATGGTAATAAATATAGTTTTTTAATGAAGTCTAGGTATTATTATTATTTTCAGTTTGACAATTCTAATTTTGGAGGTGGAATGTAACGGTTCAAGACCACCGCTAGCAGATATTGAAGCTTTTCGGACGAGACTCCTACATTCTGCCCTTCGGGCTCAGCGTCCTTACTGAGATGTGGGACCCCACCAAATCTACCCCCTTCGGGGCCCAACGTCCTTACACTGGCACACCGCCACGTGTCTAGAGAAGAGCCTCCACGCTGGCACATGGTCTGGTGTCTGACTCTAATACCATTTGTAACAGTCCAAGCCCACCGCTAGCCGATATTGTCCTTTTGGGCTTTCCCTTTCGGGCTTCTTCTGAAGGCTTTAAAATGTGTCTGTTAGGGGAAGGTTTTCACACCATTATAAAAGGTGTTTCGTTCTCCTCTCCAACCAATGTGGGACTCTCACACTAAAGAAGACAATATCGACTAACAGTGAGATTGGGATATTTTTTTTTAAAAAATGAAAATGGCCTATTTAGGACCTTTATGATTTGGGTTTGGCATTTAAATTGACAAAAGTTATTTACTTTTCTTTATAATTTTTTTTTTAAGCAATAGCAAAATTCAAGAATATTTTTTAAACGTTATAAAAAATAATCAAAATTTATAAAACAATTAAATTTTTTTTTTTCTCATCAAGCTACTAATTCAGAATCCAGGTTTCAAATCTTGGTTTAGATTTTTGGCATAAAATATTATAAATGGTATCAGAGTAGAACATATCCTAGTAGCATGTGACTCGAGGACGAACCAAGACAGAAACTTGTGGACCTATGATGCTCGAGTAAGAAAAAGGTACATGAATGAACCGACACTACATATGAAAGAAAGTGGTCTTAAGAATATGATGGTTAAGAAATGCTTACAAAAGTTGACCGTATACCAACAAAAAACATCTCCATTTTCAGTGGCTCAACAAACCTCAAATCAAATGTGTTTGCCCTAAAACAACCTTATGCTAAAATGACACAGGTTGGTCGCTTTCAGTTTAAATATTTTTTAAAAAATATATATATATTTCTATAATATTGTTATAAAATTAATCAACACTTTTTATTTACTGTTTTTAAAATAAATAAATTTATTTATTTATTGACGAGGAAAGATCTTTGTGGATCACAAAAATTAAAGAGTTCGTTACGTATAAGAAACATATTGTCAGTGGAAAATAAATAAATTTTAAATAAAAAAAGAAAAAGTAAAAATACTATGAGTGGATCACATTCACAATAATAAAAAGCAATAAATCCAACACAAAAATAAATTAAAATATAAAAAAGTTGCACTAAATGAAACTGAGCATGTTTTATTAAATAATAATAAATAAATAAGTACTGTTTTTTTTTTCTTAATGAGTTTTAATTAATTTTAAAGCATTGTTTATGACAAATTTAAAATCTTTGTAACTTAGTAATATATTAAATATAACATTTTTCAAAAAGTTTTTCTTGCAATTATTTATTAATTTTTATGAAATTTTACTCGTAGAATAAAACCAGGTTGAAATATGTTTTTTTTTTTAATACAACTAATGTGAGATATGAGGATTTGAATCTCCGACCTCAATAGAAAAAAATACATGTTAATTATCGTCAAGCTAAGTTTATATATGTAAGATTGAGATATGTTGATAAATCTTTTTGGTTTTTCAAACATTTTGTAACGATTCAGATCCACCGCTAGTAGATATTGTCCTATTTGAGCTTTCCCCTCAAGGGTTTAAAACGCGTTTGTTGGGAAGAGATTTTCACACATTTATAAGAAATATTTCGTTCCACTCTCCAAGATCTCACGATCCATTCTTGTCATCTCACAATCACACATTTAGAATAAATGGTATTAGAGCCAGACACCGGATGATATGTCAGCCTTCTCGTTGTTCTCCGAAGAGGGGTAGACACGAGGCGGTGTGCCAGTAAGACGATGGGCCCCAAAGGAGGGTGGATTTGGTGGGGTCCCACGTCGACTAGAGAAAGGAATGTGTGCCAGCGAGGATGTTGGGCCCCGAAGGAGGTGGGTTGTGATGTCCCACATTGGTTGGGGAGGAGAACAAAACACCATTTATAGGGTGTGGAAACCTTCTCCTACCAGACGCGTTTTAAAGCTCCCCTAAAGGGAAAGCCCAAATAGGACAATATCTGCTAACGGTGGATCTAGGTCGTACACATTTATTTGGGTTAGACTTCAAATTGTTTTATATTTACTGATCTCTTTAAGTTTGTTTTTCAACGTTTTGTCTCTAAGGCCCTAAAAGTATTATTATTTATAGCAAGACGAGTTATAACGATACATAGCGAAATCTAAATATATCTCAGCTAGTTTTAACATATATTATCGATCAAAATGTCGAATATTCAAATATTCAATTCATGTATCGTTAAATTTTAAAAAATAAACGAAAAAAGAAGTCAAAATACGACACGGAACACCAAAACCCTACCTCCTAAGTTTATAACAAAGCTTTCATTATACATTTGAAACCTAAAAAAAAAAAAAAAAAAAAAAAAAAAAAAAGTAGTCAATTCTTCCATCAAAGTATCCCAAAAAGTCAACATTATTTTCAACAAATTGGATGAAAAAGCTCTAATTTTTCCAAGTTTTTACAAATTTAGCCCTACAAACGACACATCGAAAGAATAAAAGATTTAGTGTTTTTCTAAATGATGCGGGAACAGTAGCTATACGTTAGCACATGACTTTTTTTTTCAGCATAAGAGATCTGATCTCTTTACGATATATATACATAACTTTTTTAAAAGAAAAATAAAATTTATATAACTATAAGATTAGCTGAGATAGAACGATAACGAGTAGTTGATGGCAATATTACAATTTTTTTAAAAAAAATGTCAAAATGTGTAAAGATTGTATTATGATTTTGGTCCATATGGAAGAACATAGTGGAGAACCTCATTGTTTACAAAATGTCAAAAATGATAGGAATTAAATAATTTAGATTCCTTTCCCAACAAATAATGGTCCCATTATTTCACCTCCCTTAATTAATGATTATATCCAAAGGTAACACTCAATGGAGATGGTTAAAAAAAACCCCCCAAAGTGAAATAGTAAAAAGAAATTATCTAATCAAATGGAATCCAATAAAAAAAAAATCATTATTTTTTTTAGGTGATCAATTATTTTATAAAATAAAATTAAAAAACGGAAAGAATTATTAAACACCAAATTTAATTTATAGACGCCTTTTAAAATTTATAGATCTATTAGATACAAAATTAAAAGTTCAAATTGAACCTATAATTTTTTTACAAGAATTAGAAACTGATTTCAAACTTATGAACTAATTAGAAATCAAACTTAGATCTCGAAGACCGAACGTATCACTTTTAGAACATCTAAGACCAAATGGAAATTAAATTCAAATCTCAGCAACCTAAAGTGTCAGTTTTGAAAATTGATAGACGAAACAGAAACCCGTTTAAATTTCAGTTGTACAAAATACTCCTTAAAGTTATATAGGGAGGAGCATGCTTGGATTCAAATCTTTAATAAAGTTTATAGGGAAAGAAAATGGAAATGGCCTATGAAAAGAAAAATGGGTATTTGTATTTGTGAAAGTATAAAGTGAACAAAGAATGGGTCTCAACAACAAAGAGAGAAAATAAGTAAAGATATGGGCAATGCCTTACTTTCCAACCCTCTTTGTTTGAACTTTCAACAACATATTTTCCAACTCATTCAAGAATAATTATATATATATATATTTTGTAACCACTCAAACACTGTTAGCAGATATTGTTTGCTTTGACCGGTTATGCATTGCCGCCAGCCTCATTATTATAAAATGCGTCTATTAAAGATGTTACGTTTCCCTCTCCAACCGATGTGAGATCTCACAATCCACCTTTCTTGGGGGTCAACATCCTCGCTGATACATCATCCCTCTTGGGGGTTCTGATACCATTTTAACAGCCCAAGTCTATCACTAGCAGATATTGTTCAATCCACCCTTCTTGAGGGTCAACATCATCACTCGTACACCATCCCTTTTGGGGGCTCTGATACCATTTTAACAGTTCAAGCCTATCACTAGCAGATATTGTTCACTTTGGTCCGTTACATATTGTCACACCATTTTATGAGATTTTGTATTTTTCCGCAGCCATTCCAAAACGTCATTTTAAAACAAAAGCCCATAACCAATCCAAATGGTTCTAAAGTAAAGAAGAAAGAGAGCTAAAGATGAAATATTGGAAGGTGAGAAAAAACAAAAACAAAACTGAAAAAGATCAAAACTTCTTTTTACATTAAAAAAAAAAAAAAAGGTGAAAATTTGTTCATCCTCTCTTTCTAAGGGAAAAAGTGCCAAGAACTAAGTATGAGCCAAAAAACTAGTGGATCACAAGTAGGAATTGTAAGCTTTTAGAATTCATAGCCTAAACCAACAAGTGGTTCACATGTCAAAAGAATATACCAAGAACTAACCACTAACAAGAAAGAAAAAGAAAAAAAATGTCATTACGTAAGGCCAAGAAAAAGGACTTTGTCTGTAGTCATTGTAATGCAATTTTCCCAATCTCAATATGCAAAAGGCTTATCAAATATGAGCAAAGGCATCCAATCATAATATGCAGAGTTCATAAAGTGGACAAGGATGATGCCATTTACCCCACCACCACGCTTATCATTTCAGTGATGAAATGAAAGAGATGCGCACCAAGCAAATCTGTATTGAAAGAGATGGCACATTCAATAGTAAAGGAACAACCTATAAGCCACCACCTACAATAATAAAGGCTTACTTCTAAATAGGTGGAACTCGTAGTGGTCACCTACAGAAAAAGTTAATATCTTACGAGTTATTTTGAGAATCAAATACAGTAAGGTTAGGTAGTTGTCTCGTGAAAATAGTTAAAGCACATGCAAGCTGACTCGAACTCATGAAATAAAATAAAAATGTTACGTTATAAAAAGAATACTCTTAAATTGTATCCTTTCAAAAGTTGTAATATTATCTTTTACCTTTTGTAAATGTTTCAAAACTACATTTGAAGTAGAAAATCTATTATAATGTGTGGACAAAAAGTCAATATGGCAAAATATCGTTCTTTCTGGCTTAATCTAGATAAGTATCTTAGTCACTGTCACATCCAAGTCATCACTATGTCGACCTTTCCTCCTATATTCTAACGGATTTCTACTCTAAAGGTAGTTTTGAAACGTTTATGAACGGGCAAGAGTATGGAGATATTTTTTATAAATTCGCCCAAAATAAAATTTAAAAAAATAATAAAACAGACAAAGGGACAAGCCATTTGAAAGTAGGTACACACCAGTTCTTCAATCTATCATTTCCTAATTTCAAAAGCCACATGATAATAAAGGATGAGACAGATGAAAGAATAAGGACCCAACTCCACAGCTGTGATCTTGGCCTTCGCTTTATTTTTACTTCAATTGATAGAAGAATTTAAGGGAGAGAATGAAGTTGGTAGAAAAACAATCAAATACCTGAAGGGATGCACTTGGTGGATTGGTCCTCCAGCTGATTGAGTGAGCCATCTGTATCGAAAGTTTAGGAAAATGAGACAATGAAACAAACTTTGATTCTATTCACTTGACCCACCATTAATTTTCTTTTGTTTTTCAATCATTCAAACACTGTTAATCAATTTCTACTTCTCCCTTGCCAAAGCCCCACTTTAGTAAGTGCCATTATCTCTGGCTCCTCTCTCCCTCTCTTTTCTTTTCCCATACCTACAGAGTTCAAATGTTTTTGTTTCCACTTATGATTTCTCATTTCTTATTCTAGCACACATAAAACAAGCATTTCTGCTCAAGTATGATGGATAGAATCAAGATTTTTTTCAAGTTTGAACATAGTCTCCTCTAATAGTTTATCCTTACCTACCAACTTCCTAAAGAATCATTGGCCTTCTTGGTGAGGGATTACCACTTTTTATCTCATATTATTGGTTTCTTTTAGGAACTGAGAAATATAGTCTTCTACAAATACTACAGAGAAAAGGGTATTTGTAAAAAGAAAGATAAAGAAAGATAACAGTCACAAAGCCAAACATGGATATTTATGTGATTATATTTATAGTTTTGCTGATGAGTAAATACGGTAGACAAGAATTGATACTACTAACTCTGCTTTCTAGGGAACAGGTCAAGTTTCAAGGAGTCTTGCACAATTAAAGATCTTGCAATAGTGTGAAATTTGACTTAAGTGCGTACCTCGAGTGGGAGTGGGCCTCCCATTTCCATGATCTCTATACAATTTTCAGGTTAATTTAGCTTTGTAACCGTCAGATCAGCTGCAAAGTTAGAGTTATCATAAAACTTATAAACAGATGTTCAAGTAGTACAAATTATTTTTCTCACACATGGTATCCGGTGCATAATTTAAATTTCAGATAAACTAAAGTATGATGTATCAGCAAGCAACCAAAAAATTTACACTGCTACAATAGAACAAGATAATATAGATAGAACAGAGGTGGCCAATGTTGAGGATTGTTGGGAGGGAGTCCCACATTCGCTAATTTAGGGAATGATCATGGGTTTATAAGTAATGAATACATCTCTATTGGTATGAGGCCTTTTGGGGAAACCAAAAGCAAAACCACGAGAGATTATGCTCAAAGTGGACAATACCATACCATTGTGGAGAGTCGTGGTTCCTAACAGCCAAGGAGTTAGGGGAAGATATAAGGAACAAATGAATGGCATACCTTGCACAAGAAGTTACGATGTATCAAGATTTAAAACACATACAAATCTTCATTTACATTACAAATCGGTCTGACTTCATATAAAAAAGTCAGATTGCTTTGATTGTGCTTTGAGATCCTTCAGTTTCTTCAAAATGTTTGTGAAGTAATCTTGCAGATATTTCTCTAAAGTTATTATGTCTTTTGCATCTACACCGAGGAGATCGTATGTCTCTGTCATTGGAACAGAGAAAACAGTGTCGCTTGTAAGAACCTACAAATGTCCCGGCAAAAGATGTTAGCTTCTTTAAATGAACATATCATCAACAAGAGAATAATAAAAAGAATAATTTGTAATAAATAAAATATGCAGTTTTTGTTGAAAATAGAAGTGTCTGACCACCACTTCTTGACACACGGGCACTCTCTCATCATTTGTTCTTCTTCAATAATAAAACATTTCTACCCTTTCCCTTCTTATTAATACTACCCGTATAAGACCTATGTATTCCAAGCAACTTCGTAAGCTTTAGAAGTTAGATTAATAATGTTATGATATTATATAAACTCATGTTCCGTTCCAATCAGCTAAATTATTTAGGCACCAGCAGATTATTATTTTTCTGTTCTTTTTCTTTTTTTCAATATAATAAGAACTATTTCATTAATATCAAAATCTGAACATAGGAGATAAACAAGAAATCTTCCTACAAGCTAAGGGGACTTAAGGAAGGCGCCCCAGTTCCATGGTCTTTTTACCAAAAGGACGAACTACATAACCCATTAGAAACAATACACCAAATATCAACGATAAAACTGCCTTCTGGATGTCAACGATGACAAGCAAATGACGCCTCAACACACATGAAATTTTGTTCATATCCAAAAGAAACTGCGTGCAAGAAAAAGCTAGTTTTTTTAACAAGAATATATGGATGTAACGATGTCCTTCCAATTCCTGTTGTAGCTTATCAAATATCAACGATAAGACTGTCATGTGTTTCAGAGGAGAGGGGGAGAAAAAACCAGCCTTCAATAGATGCACTTTAGAAAAAATATAAAGGCTAATTACCTCTGAAAATGCTAGCCTATCAGCAACATCATTTGTCCACTCAAAAAATCTTGTCAGTTGACGAGTGAATCTCAACACTGAAACTGGGACTGTGGTAACATTTGCATCTTGTCCAGCAAGCCTCTCACATAATGTTATCACCTGGAAACAAAATGTAACTTAAGAAAAAAACAGAGAATTTTTTTCCGTGGGGACAATGTTACACAAAAGTCTCGCTTATGAATGTAATGTTAATAGAGAACAAATGTAAAACCAAAATGTTGGAAATGTGTTGATTTCACAGACTACATCAGATGTTGGAAAGAAATTGTGTTGATTGCAACAAGTTCTAATTGAAGAAAAAGAAAGCTAAAAATCCATACTCATCGATTCTCCTAGAAGATAAAATTTTAAGTTTTTGCTTGATTTCACCGTTGGAGGCCAAGAAAAGGGTCGTAAAAAGGGGTCATACAGGTACAGAAAGCACATTTCAATTTGAGCAGGCTGATATATAAAACTAAAATTCCTATTTTGGGTAGGTTTGAGTAGGAGCTTAAAGCAATAGTCTATCTTAAAGAAACCAAGATATGATTGATTACCTCTTGAGTTGTCCATGCACGAGGGCCAGCAAAGGTAAGAAGTTTCCCATTCATATTCTCATTACGCAATGCAATAAATGTCAACCTGGCTATATCCTAATTAAGAAAAAAAACACACTAGATATTAGAAATTTTAATTTATTATGACTACGTTGGAAACGATCAAAAGCAATATGCTTAAACAAACCTGGGTGTCCATGTAGGCAATTCTTGTTGGAGCATCTGTTCCCCAAACAGATTTCTCCTCTAATATAGGTACAGCATACTGCCCAATGAGACCCTGAACAAACAAGAATTTCTTTTTAGTATTCACACTAGAGGACAAAATGAAAGCTATATGAAAATAAATACAGAGAAAACCCAAAACTCAAATTAGAACGTCAATTAAGGGATAGACGTACACCGAAGATAAAAGACCGAGGCTATAAATTATCCATCTGTTCATGCATATGAAAAAGTGAACCGTGTTGAATAATAGATACCTTAAAAAGTATTATACTTCCAAAATAATTCATTTCAATTTATTAGTTGACTTCTTTTCATTTATTTTGTGAGTTTTCATGAACAGACTATAGAAATGATTCTGATATGAAAAAGGTTGCACCCAGAGGGTGGGATAAATCTGACAAAAAAATACAAAACTAATAACAACAATAAATTATAAAGGAGAAAAAACTTAAGGTAATTATTACTTGCATGAAACCACAGAGTCGAATGATGATGTGATTTAGGCCTGCGTCCTTGAGAAACTTCTCAGTGCAATACTTGATCTCCATAAGTGGAACTTCAGGATGCTTGTCACAATTGTGGATGGAGAAGAAAATATATTTCTGGATTCCCATAGCCTTTGCACATTGTATCAGAGCAACTTTTCCTTCCCAATCTACCTAAATAGAAGAGAACTCCGGTAAGAAATGAAACACTAAAAGCTTTAGAAGGGACTCTTGTTTTAAACATCAAATCTCAAAATGCCAAAGTTAGTGTTTGGTTAATCATTTGACGTATGAAATTATGCATCCAACAGTCATTAATTTCAATTTTCATCATTGCCTAAATTAACATTAAGTTCTCAATGTGACTGTTGAATGATAATAAGCTATATTATGATTTCATGGAAGCCAAGATGGGGGAATCGTTAGAGATGGCCCCTGAAGGAGGCTGCTTCAAAGCATCTCAAATCAAGACACTGATGTCAAGCTATTTAGCATAACAAGTAGTGCAATAATAATTGTAATGAAATAGAGAGCTACGAGAAAAAGGAGGAAAAAACATGGAAATCAATTCAGCAAACAATTGATCGCCCAATTTTGTTTTGATGGCTTGCAAAGCCTCGTCTATACTAATACGTTGTAACACAATGTAGACATCAAATATTGGAAAGGCAACAACGTTTATGAAGTTCAATGGGCAATTGCACATTCAGAAAATGGCAAGTTAGAACAAAAAGTAATATAAAAAGATCCAAAAGCTCAATATGAAAATCACCGTTTTAATGGGCTCCTCCGGCCGTCCTGTAGCACAGTCTATGATAGTATGAATGCCGACCAGCGTTGCAGGAATGGTTTCTGGTTTACTTAAATCTGCCTGCCATACATACGAAAATGTTCTAGCCTCAGTTCTAAACACAAAATCATCAACACGATTAAGAATCTATTTCGCGATAAATATCATCGATGCAAGGCGTTCAATAGAATTGAGAAATATAAACATATATCGAGAATGCAACACACATTGACGACTATGGCGCCCCAATCGCGAAGAAAATCAGCAGGAGCCGGTCGAGGCCTCACAAGACACCGAACTTCGTAGCCTTCATCCAACGCGCGCCTCACGATCTGTCTACCAAGGGTTCCAGTGGCACCAACCACCAGTATGCTAGTCGGCCTCACCGGCGTCCCCGGCGCCAGATTCACAGGTCCAGTTTGCTGAGCCGTACATTTGACAACCGGTAGAAAACAAGATCTCCCTGACACAATACCATCGCAAAACACACAGAAAAGCAATCTGAATCACAAATCCTCTCCGGTCATGCAGTAAGAAGGCATCAAATAGTTGGAGAGTACTGGAGATGAAGAAACAGAACACTTACTGGAGGAAGATGAAGCGCAGGGAGAGGCGAGTGAAGGAAGCCAAGAGACAAGAGCGTCGGAAGCCGCAATCGCGCGGCGGGAAGAGAAGGCATCGCAGTGGCGCCGGCAGTGGTTGCCAGGTGTCGCTAGGTGTGTGGGCAGCCGCAGCACCATCGTTGAATCTTCTTGGTTTCTGTGCAGTGTTTATCGATGGAAGAAGAAAGGATGACGAAAAAGGATAAAGGATTGAAAAATTGCCACGTGGATCTTGGAATTGGATTATGATAGATCCACGTGTACCATCTCACTCCTCTGCTGTGAGTTTCCGCTTTTTGGCTTATTTATTTATGATTATTTAATTTAAGAAAAGTAACTATTTTTGCACTTACTTAGTAAATGCACTTTTAATTTATATGTATTTGGAATTTTTTAAATTTTTTTTAATGATTTTTTTATATTCAATTTTATATCTGATTTTTTTGTTAAAGTTAATGATTTATTTAACATGAAATTGAATTTTAGGTCTAAATTTGTGTATAGTAAATTATGAATTTCAAAAAATATTAATTAAATAACAGTTATGCACCAAATTTAAAATATGCATTAACATCAATGTATTATCCATATTTTCATAAAGTTGAAATTTTGATATTTTTATAAAATTGATATCTCGACATTTTTATCAATATTGACATTTTAAACCTTGTCAATTAACAAACAGCCCACATTTTGCTTTATTCATATTTTGTAAACATTATATAATATAATATTTCATTATTTTATTTATAAATATTCATGAGAAAATATTATAAATAGAATTTAAATATTCAAGAGAAAAAAATAATATCATATTTCATTGTTGTATGAATACATACATTTAAGACATTAATAATTCATGTTATATGTATGATATTTAATATCATTGATAGCATTAATAATTCATGTTATATGTATGATATTTAATATCATTCATTCTATCAATTCTTTAGTTAGAGAGATGCTCCACAGCGAAGACGGAGGCGGCTTCTAGCATCAACTATGGATCACTATGAAAAAGCAGGAACAAAAACGAGGTTACCTGGTGAAATTTTCATGAATATTAATAATTTAATTTCAAAAAAGACACTCCAAATAAGATGATTGATGTACTTCATTTGAGCCCAATATACGTGGTTACTAGTTTGGCCACTACTAAAAATGTTTGAAACCCCGTTCTTATCATTTTCTAAAAGTGAACAGTTTCTTCTCGTAAATTGCTCTAAAAGTTTCTCCCGCTCTAAACTGACTTCCAAACGTTCAATTACAAAGAATTCTTATCTTCGTGACACGTAAAAACTAAAAACAAAATAATTACTAGAGGTATGTATTCAGTTTATTTAACTCATAACAATAACAAACCTACATGTCCACAACAATCTAAAGAAAGAAAGAAGGAAATCAAATAAAATAAGAGCGTTCATGCAAAGAGCCTAGAATGATGAAATGATTCTTCTCAAACCATAATTGGATAATGACCAAAAGAAGCAAAACTAGAACCTTTTTTGCCTTGTAATTCTCTATCTAAATGGTTCCTTCATGTACAAATTTCAAAGCCTATGTCAAGCTGTATTGTTTCCCCCACAACTGTTATGTACAGAATGCAAACCTTTCTATCCCTATTACTATGAAAAATGTTTATGCATTTGTAAGGGTAACAAAAAATTACCCCCTAAAAAAATTGGTCAAAGTTGGATTGAACTAACCGTCTTTTTAGTCTGAAAATAACTCTTCCAATTCTGGTTGTTCGGGTTTGGGTCGAACGCCAAGATCAGAGTTAGTGACAGTGTGCAATCTTCTCTCTCCCAAGTCGTTGCCGATGTCTAAATATTCTAATCCAGTCCAGTCTTGGTCATCTTCTGTCACGGTTTGTTCTTTTGTCGAATTGCTCGTTTCGTTGTAGCCATGGTTGTTTTCATTGACGTCTTCGGTGTGATTGTGATGAATTTGGTTGACATGAGATGGGTCACTCCTGAGCTTTGAGTCAGAATTCTCGCAAATGCAGGCTGATGGGTTTTCATGGAACTCACCTCTTCCTGGCTTCACCTCATTTGGTTCTCCCATGAAGCCAACTTGATAAGATTGGACCTTGGATGAAAATTGTTCCCATGTCATGTTGTTTCGGTCCATGAATAGTCGGTTCAGCTTCTTAGCGTTCGGACGGATGGTTGGTTTATGACCGAAGTATCTCCTACAACAAGGAAATGTACTTGATTACTCATTGTGTAAAGCAAGAAAGGTTTCGACAAAATTCGGAATTGGATTAGTTGCTTAAAAGATGTTAGTAAGAGGATTGCTTAAAAGATGTTAGTAAGAGGATCGATAAGGGTGCAACGTGAACGTAATGTACCTTCGTCCTGCTAAAATCTTAGCCATGTTCCCATTGTTGTTCGAGACAAAAACATTGCTTTCATCACAAACAATGAAGTCGATCGCAGCCATACGAGACGAAAATGGCAAAAAGGGTGCCAACTCTTCCGGGCTGGCTAGAGTCTCCTTGGTATGATAATTTGGAAACATTGCTTTCAGTGGAGCTAGAGTTTCTTCTCCGCCATATACTTCACCAGATGCCACATAAAGGTGCACGTCGCTTCCGAAGCCAAGCCCTCGAAGCATCAGACCGACTTCTTCGGGAGTAAGAGGGCATCTTCCCTGCCTTCGTTCCTTATCAGGATTACTTGCCTGTAAATCACAGAGGATGAGATTTCATATTCCAAATTCCAATCCAGGTAGTTTTGTTGAACAAAATGAAACCTTACATGTAAGCTTTTCCATCTCTTTCGAATTTTTCCAAGTTCTTCCTTCTCATCTTTTCCCCCACCATAATAACAGCCAGAAAATGCAAGCATGTCAGGCTCAAACCTATATGATGATACCCAAACTTACATCAACAAACCTCCAAATTTCCATTCACGAAAATGATCCAAAAATCTTGTAGGTTATACAGCTTAAATTTGAGTTCAGCTATATCAAGTTATGCCATCACAATAATACAAACTAAATAAGTAAATTGAAATTCATCTAATCGCATTACTTAAATCTGCATTCAGCCATGATCATGTTAGAAGCAGTAAAGAATCTTGATTGAATCACCTCAAATGTAGGGCAATAAAATGTTTGCTTTTCATCTTCATCCGCTCAACCAATGTATGGCCCATTTCATTGATCTCTTCAGTAAACTTTAAAGCATGATAGTTAACTCTGCATCTTAACTTCTGTAAGTCAGTTGTCAGCCTATTTGAAAGCCTATAATCAAATTTTCCAAGCCGAACAGCCTGCAGAGAAAAAAAGAAAACCTTAATAACTTGACCCAGATTTTCAATTATAACAATGCTTTCACAAAACTAAAAAGGACAATCGACCTACACATGGCACATACACACAACACATGACAAGTGATCATGAAGAACACCTAGAAATCGACTAGTGTTAAAGCCTGATTAAGTTATACAGACACACCACGCAGTAATGATCATTGAGATATTTATTGGAGTTGCAAATAATTTACTCCTCAAACGGGCAATTTTCTACAATACCAAATCAGATAGGGCCTTGTCTAGCACCAATGATAACACAGAGTATAATGACAGTATGAATGACTTGTAAAACGTGCATAAGTTTGCTCTGATTTGTATACTTACATGCTTCTTTTTAAGAACAGGAAGAACATGTTTTTCATAGCATTCTGGATCACACTTCCTTGGAACACGCATCCTATGGGGAGTCAAAGTTTTCCCAACTTCCATTGGTAAATCTTTGATGATTTGAACATCATTCGAGAGAAATTTAATAAACCAGTCCTCATCAAAAATTTCTGCAAAATTGCTGCATCAAACACCATTTGGATATAAATACCATAGATTTACCAAGTTTACTTCCACCAACATTATTGATTATTAGAAAAGTAGCCTCAAAATGGATGTGATTGAAAAGTATTTATTAGAAACCTGCTATCCTTCCAAAATGAATTTTGATCCAGCTTGGGAACAACTAGAGTGGCATTCAAAATGTAAGCTGCAACAACAGCATCTGTTATCTGCATCCATATTTCTAACATATTATGGGAAGAACGAGACAAGAACAGCCAAATTCATTGTTTACAATTCGCAGAAAGGAAAAAAAAAACGCATGTTTCAAGATTCATATAGAAGACAACTGACATCAATTTAAAAGCTGTAACTCATTATTAACTGTGCGTGGAATTTCATTTGATCATTCAAATATCTAGATATTATTAAGGCGTAAAATAAGGTAAGGCACTGCCCAGTTGGATCCTTCACCATGTCGATTAAATACCAAAAGAAAAAAACTGAGCCAGCACATATACGATTCCAAGAAATATATATATTTGGCAACTTATTCCAGTCAACCAAAGCCAGATAATTTTTTGTTTTTATATTTTTTTTGGTCATAAATCAAGAATTTATTGTGAAATGAGAAAGAATGTTTGAATAGGATGATCAATTCCATCAATGAACTAGTTTTTAAAATTTACAACTAATTGACAACTTTACTATCTCCAAAACGATAACTGCAATAAATCCGGGATTGAGTAGTAGACAGGGCTTACCCCTGTTCTTTGCTGATTAAGGCCTCCACTCGTAGTAATCAGCAAGTATCTGTCGGGATCGGTTTTCTCAGCAGCCGCTGCATTTAATAGAACACAGGTCAGATTTAAGGAAGAGCCGCGTGGAACAAAGTTAACCCTCATTGAAAAATTGGAAAAGAATTATACAATCTATATTCAAATTGAACAAAGAAAAGCCTAAATTATAGGTAATAAGTATCAAAATTGAACTGTAGAATTCGATACTTTACGTGTGAACTTCTTGCTAGCATTGCTACAGCCATAGAAGAAACTCGATTGATCTGTAACCCATACATCATGTTCGAATCTCCCTCCACTTCCCTACACATTGTTAAACAAACACGGCATAAGAAATTTCAAGAATCAAATATTCGAAGTCTCAAAGACACAAAAACCAGAGCTCAAATTCTCCGATCGAACAATACACAAATTCCGTACCGAAACGCCGAAGATTGATTTCATTTCCAAATTAGAACTCGATTCATCCTCAATGCCTTGGTCTATCTGAAAATAGATAAACATAGAAACAATATAACAGAGGCAAACACACACACAGACACAATAAGAAATAAATATCACAAAACCGCAAGAACAGAGAATCGGCCGTACCGAGCTTCCGCCATGAAAGAGAGTCAAGTGAAGATGATCACGATGAACAACAGGAGAAGCAACAAGGAGAAACAGAGCAACAAAGCAGACAAAAACACAACCAGCAAGTGCGGAAAGAAGCGGCAAAACATGATAGTAAAAACGCCGGCGACGGAAGAAAACATCACAGAGAAGCTGGCGAAGACCGGGGAAAGCCGTATCAGCATCGGACCGTCGCTTCTTACTCATGGCGATCAGAGAATCAGAGCAGCAACAACACAATATAGATACAGCACGGCGGAGATGAACATCCAGCGGGCGATGGTTGGCTTTCACAGAGGACCGAGTCGCCTACTTCGACGACAATGAAGACGGCGAGTATCAGCAATTCTATATAAACTTTCTCCCAAAATAAAATAAAATAAAATAAATAAATAAATAACAATTAACAAAAAAAGAAAACAATTAAACTAAAAAAGAAATTGTAGAGAGAGAAAGAGAGAATGTTAAACTGTTGAGTCTAACTCGGTTCACACCTCGAACTAATCGCATCCAAAATCTTTGTGTGAGGGGTTCGGATCCTCTGCGGCTGCTCACACCGTTTATTTATAAATACCGACATTTTAAAACTTATTTTCTGTTGTGTTTATATTTTAAATAGTAATAATAATAAAAATAATATATAATTGTTTTTAGAATCTTATATATATTTAGTTATATTGGAATCTCACCAAATTCGAGCGATATTTATTTTTAAATTAAATAAATAAATCAATAAAATAAAATGAAGGGAGGTTGAAGATTATGATTTTATATTCTTTTTGGAGTTGGAAACTTTATAATAATTTTTTACCATATTGTTTTTATTTTTTAATTTCATTAAATTAGACTATATAAACTTAGGCCACACACACACATATATATATATATATATTTGTAATTCACCCATTAGTTTTAACAAAATAATAATAATAATTTTCATAAATGCGTTAATTTTATTAAAATCAAGTTTTTCACGAACATAAGTGTTATTAAAAATTTAAGGGTTTTAGTTGAACCGCTTCGCGCCTCTTCTCGTAACCCTTAGAAGTAAGAAAAAGAGGAAGTGGTTGACACGAGAGCTCCGGAATAGTTCAACGCTTGTTTACGAGGTTCAGGGTCAGGAGGAAGTGTAAATGAATCGACATCAAATAGAGGAATTTGCTTTAGAGAAGGGAGAAATGTTTGATTAACTCGTGTTAAGCCCATAATTTGTGAGGAATTGAGAGGATTTTTATTCTGGTTATTGATTAGTGAGTGATGGATAAGAGAGTTAGGAGGAAAGCTCACTGAAATTTTGCAACACCGTGGAAAGCTCGATCGTTCCAGTTGGATTGATTTGACTTTTTTTTTTTTTAGTCAATTTTGATAGTGCTAACACTTAATATGTTTTATGGTCTAATTAAGAGATTTCGAGAATTTGAAGAACGAAAATACCCTAATTTGGTTAAAACCGAGCTCAAACTGAGTATTGGCTTGATAAAACACATGAGTGGTTGTAAGTGTGAAGTACTCGTGTATGAATGAATAAAGTATACATGTAAACTTTAAAATGGGAAAACATTATAAATTCTTTATTTACGCAAATTACCGTTTCCTTATATGCATATAGGTCATACCTTATATGCACATGATTTGTAGTGTTAGGTTATTATGTAGGGCTTATTTAGAAAATCGTCTTGTTCGGAGGGATAGGGGGTCCACATGATATCGAGATAGTTGGCATAGGGTCATAGTTATGACTAATTGAGAACGGCTAAAGAGTCGATAACTAGTCTCTAGTAGTAAGATATTTGAGGCTCAAAGGTCATATATGTCCTAGAGTTCAAATATGCATGACGTAACGTCTCACCTAGTTGTGACTTGAATCAAGAGTGAAGCTAAACTATATGAACTCTAATGAACCAAACAGTGGAGACGAGCTTAGAAGAAGCTTGAAAACGTGAATCCAACCACTAGGTTAGGTCATGTGATACTAATGATTAAGATAAGCTCGAAGAGGCTCGAAGAAATCAGGGCTAAAGGGCTATGAGACTGTGAGGCTTAGAACGACTTAGAACTCTAGATTGTACATTTTAAATAAGTGAGCTTGCGAACGAGATGCATATATAAATTGAATTGGCTTCGTTATTATTGTTTAGTAGGGGCATATTGGTATAAGTGTTGAAAAATATGCGCGGTTATCGTGAGTTTAAAAATGATATAATTTTCTTAATTTATAAAAGTCCCATTTTAAAATCCAAAAATAGTTCCCAGTGTGGAATTAATTTCAAAAGCGGCTTCATAAAATTTTGTAAATAAAAAAATTAGGTTTAAATTAAATTTTAATTAATTGAAATGATTGAAAATGAAGCGTTGAAAATTTTAGAAATAATTTAATTATTATAAAATTTCTTTAAAAGTCAAATCCAATATCCAAAAGAAAACGGTGGAATGAAAGGGAGACGACTCTTCCTGATTGGCCAAAATAATACCAAAAAAACGAAAATTTGAAACTACCGTAGTAGCGGTGACAGAGGATTACTGCCTCTCCACGGCGTTTGTAATTTCCACGGCGTAGTGTTTGGGCCAGGTTTATCATTCCATGTTCACGTGCGGCTCACGTGCTCTCACAAGTCTATTTTTATTTATTTTTAATTATTATTTGGAGTTTCGGACAAGGCTGACGCAGAATCATGGCGCGTGTTAAGTTTGGCCAGTGAAATGATGGTGAGTTTGAACTACACGCGCTTTAAGACGAGTGGGAGAAGAATTAGCCTGGCGAGTCATGACGTTGTCGTTTTGAGTTTGTTTTACACGCTTGACGACGTGGGTTTTGTAATTTATTATTTTTTAAGTTTGATTTTAAAATTCTTTTTGGTGATAATTTGTGTGGGTTTTATTTTTTTTAAAGTTAAATCCACGTGGGATTGCTTGAGAAAATTGAAATGTATCAATGCCTTATCTTTTTTTTATTTATTTAAATCGGAATCTAAGTAAAGAATAATTTCTTTGGAGAAAATGGGAATTAAAATTTAAATTTTAAAATTTAATAATAATGGTGACTTTAAAAAAATATTCAAAAAAGCGTTTGAATATTGTGATTTACTCTCATTAAAGTTAAATCGATATCAATTTTATTTTGAAAATCAATTTTGGAATTTCTAGTATATATATATATATATATATATTTTTTTTTTTTTTACTTTTTGGTAAAAAATTGGGTGGAGTAAAAAGTAGGAGAGAAGAAGTTTGTGGGTAGGTAAAAGTAAAACCAAGGTAAATTATTAAGGACCAAAATTTCAAATTTATAAATGCAATGAAAATATTAAAATATTTAAAAATTAAATAAAATAAAATAGAAAAGGTTAAATATGTCAAGTATTCATAAACAAAAATAAAATGTTGTGAAATTAAAAAAGAAAAAAAAATAAAGTTTTGTGTTTTTATTCAAATTAAAATTAATTTCCTTCCATTTAAAAAGTTGGAAATGGTTGAACCAAAATTTATAAGATATTTTTTTAATCTTATTTGTATATTTGTAATATAGTAATTGTTTTTAATTTCTATATTAATTAATATATTTTGATATCTGAGGAAGAGAAAGTACATAACAGATACCACATTCGAATAATAGGGAGCTATTCTATGGATATGGAGGTTACGAAGTATTTAGAAATACACCTTCATTTTAGGT
Organism: Cucurbita ficifolia; assembly: GCA_033971965.1. Classification (NCBI taxonomy): domain Eukaryota; kingdom Viridiplantae; phylum Streptophyta; class Magnoliopsida; order Cucurbitales; family Cucurbitaceae; genus Cucurbita; species Cucurbita ficifolia. Next base: position 1,377,335 of record CM066963.1, read on the forward strand.
TTAGACAGTATATGAGTGAAAACAAAACATGTTAAAAAGGACATGAATCGAGACTATATCCTAAGTTACCTCCTGTATTAGGATCCATGTCAAACAATTTTATAATGGGTGATGTTTTGTAAACGGTTTAGAAACAAAACATGTTGAAAGGACGTGAATAGAGTCTACATCCTAGGTTATGTAAAAACTCAAACTCACGACTAGTCGATATTGTCCGTTTTGGCTCGCTACGTATCACCTTCAGCCTCACGATTTTAAAACACGTTTGTTAGGGAGAGATTTCCACTCTTATATGCACTAGAATATATGTCAAAAAATCTTATATTGAGCGTTCTTTTATAATTTTTTTAAAAAAACATATGAGTGAGAACAAAACAGGTCGAAACATCTTGTACTAGGATCCATGTTTGAATGGAGGGTCATGTGTTGTTTCAGACTTCAAATCCCGATCTAAACTTTGTAGTTACATATATCTTAGATTAATATCATCGATACATTAATTAAATCTTTATAATAATAATAATTTGAAAAATATTATAAAAATATGTAGGTAAAAAGCAGGAAGATCATATTATTATAATATTTTAAAGTGTAAAACCAAAAATGAAAGTCTCAATTAATTAATTTAAAATTAGAGATTACAACTAATTTTGTTTAGGATTAGGTTAATATATATATATATATATATATAAAGTAATTTTTAAAAAAATTTACAATAAATTCAGATTGATTCGACCTCAACTCAAACCGCAGTAAAAATGTGTTTCTCGTCATTAATATGTTTGCTCGCGATAATTGTGACCTCTCGGGAGAATCAATGAGAGCAGCAAAGATTATCCCGGACCTACACCGAGGTATTAACAGTGATTCTCAATGCAATAGAAACAAAGACACAGGGAATAGAACGAATTACCTACTCTTAACGGTCAAAGCAAACCCTTTCATTTTGAATTCTTTAATTCGGAATAAATCAAATCTCCCCAAGTAGGATTCGAACCTACGACCAACGGTTAACAACCAACCGCTCTTGAGTTGGGTAAATCGAGTTTTCAAGATATATATATATATATATATATATATATATATATATATATATATATATATATATATAACTTTAATTAATATTTTTAAGTTAAAAGATTGCACAATAAATATGTCAAATAAATTTGGAAGGCTGGCCATCTTTTGCTTACTTTTAAATTCTTGGTCAAATATGAATAATTTAATTGGAAAAATTTTTTTTTTTTTTCCTCTTCCTTTTTGGCATTTTGGGTTTTTTTTTATATATTTAATATATATATTATTAGCTGAATTAAGAGTAAAAAAAGATAAAAATAAAAATAAAAAATGTAGGCAATTATGACATTAGCAAAGGGGATTGGGTGATAAGCCCAATGTAGAATACCCAAAGGGCTCAGACAACCTTGGCTATGTTGAAAAGAGCAAGAATGTTGTTCCTAGCTCGGCTAGATATCACTTCGATCTAAGTATTGACTTAAATATTAGAGTGTTTTGGAGCATCGATACACATCAATCAGCACGGGACTCTTTCTAGGTCAACCTAACACCTCGGATTATCACATGGGCTAAGAACTTAGATAGAACGGTGACCAAATTCGTGTCTTCGTACATATCTCATGAGTGATATAACATTTAAAAAAAAGGATATAAATAAAGTACACTTTTGATACATCCAACAACGAAATACTATCGGTCTTATTGTGACGATCGGCCTCATCGAACCAGGGTTGATTTGGCTCTTAAGGGGAGGCATAGTCTACAGGGCCATAAGGCAGAAACAAGTCAGCAAGGAAGCCCTTCTTCCTCTTGGGGTTCCATCCCATGTCCTTGCAGAGCTGATCACAGTAAGAAACATGCAAACTGGCGATGCAACCTCGGTTGAAGTAAGGGCCTGAGTAAAGCTTTATACACTTATCCCACTCCGCTATGTCCTTCTCCATCTCCTTGATGCTCGGTAGCTTGAACGTCCCGTCCAGAAACTCCGCTAGCCATCGACATCGCATCTCCGAAGTGAACAAGTTTGAAGCGCTCTCTGAATATCCAACCACAGCTAGCTGTGGAATTCTGGGATGGATGCATAGCCTGAACAAATGTAACAAAAACTTTTAAATGAAATTTGGTTAAGAACACCCACGTTTTCTTAATAAAGATGATAATAAAATCATTATCAAACGAGGTCGTCACAGAACAGACAACACCAAACATGTAATGTGTCGTACCTGGCTTCTGTAATTGACATGAAAACTACTCCTTTTGTGTTATTGACTAGAAAAGGCTCTAAATCCGCAGCCAAAGGCAATATCGACGAAAGTGCTTATGATATCATCTCCGTAAAACAATTTTTCTAAAATTTACGAACTTATTTTACACAAACTTCAAAGTTCATACTTATTCACTCTAGGAAACTATACTACGGCCTAAATAAACTTATTGTAGAAATTTTTTGGGCTCAATAATTGGATCATGCAAGCTAGGAAGACCTTTTCTTTAATGAAGGAAGAGATAACTCGATCTATTTCCGTATCACTCGACATATACAATAACTTTATTAGGAACTACGACTCTCCACAATAGTATGATATTGTTCACTTTGAGCATAAGCTCTCATGGCTTTGCTTTTGGTTTCCCCAAAAGGTTTCGTACCAATGAAGATAGTGTTCCTTATAAACTCATGATCTTCCTCTTAATTAGCCAACGTAGGAGACTACTCCTCTTAAATATCCTTAACAAACTTGAACTCCCGTTTCAAATGCATATCTCATTTTTGTACGATAAGGTAAGACTAAACTTGTAATTTAATCCATCCGTGGGTCTCCTCTGTTATGATAAATCAATGCATGATCTAAGATTCTTCTAGTTCTAGAATGAAAACCATTTCATGTTCTTCTGATTTTAGTTATGCAATCTAACTTAAATCCTACCAATATCCAGTCTAGTAAAGCTCAAACAACTCAACCAGCTTATACTAATGTCATCTTTCAGTTTCACCAGCTCAAACCAAGTTTAAGGTTTCAAATTCAAAAAATCAAGAGAATTTTCATAGCAATTCAATAGAGATTCTGGGAAGAACAAACGACAAACCTGTACATGGGAACCGCTGGATCATGGAACGTCATGTAATCCCGTAAGGTAGAAGAAGTGAAGATTTCTTTAAGCTTTTGATCACCTCTATATCCAGTAGCCAAAATGACTAAATCTGAGGGAATCGGTTTGGTTTCTCCTTCGATCATGATCCCCTCTTCACAGAAGACAAAACTCGGCGATTTCTTCAAAATTATGCTTCCTTCATCCACTTTTTCGTACAATTTCTCAGGCAATGTTGCAAATAAACATGAGCTCAAGTCCTGCAAAAAGCTTTGATCCGGCACCAACCCGTATTTGCTTAATCTGTGCTTCTTCATCACGTGAGTCTCCACGATCTTCGAGAATAACCATCTCTGTAAAAAAAAACCCTAAATCTTCAAAATACACAGACGAAGAGATTAAAATAGAGAGGTAGAGAGATGATAATTACAATTGGAGAAAGCAGAATCGCGAGAAGATAGAGAAGGAAGCTCTCGCCAGGCTTGTGAATCAGAAGCTGTGATAATCGATTCATGTAGAGAAAACCTATAGGGATCCCCCATGGACAATAATCAGGAAGGGCCCAGTGCGCAGTTCTGAAGACCACCGTGCAAGGTTTCTTCGGGCCTGCAAATCGGCGAAAAGAGGAAGAAGAAGTTGAGAGAGAGAGGGATTTCAGGAGAGAAAATTCGAGAGAGAAAACTACCATTGATATTGGCGCATTCCATGGCGAGGTCAAGACCGGATTTCTGGAAACCGATGACGGTGACTTGCTTGTCCTTGATGAGATTGGAAGCAGTGTCGAAATCCATGGCGGAATATTGGAGAGAGTGAAGAACTTTGCCGGCTTTGAAAGCTTCGGGACCTCCATTGGGAGGGAACTCAGGGATATTTGGAACGTCGCTGAATCTTCCGATGCAGAGTATAACGAAGTCCACCACCACCTCCTGCAAATCCCCACGCCATTGTTGTTAGCTCCTACTTAATTAATTAATTAATTAATTATAGTTAATACTAATAAATCTTAAAAATACCTTAATTTCACGTCTCTCTTTTAATATAAACTATTTATATTAATAAACATACTCAATAAAAATGAATTATATTAATACATCAACTAAATTAAAATTTAACAAAATATCCCCAAATTGTTTCTAAATTGCCTTTTATTTTACGTTATGTTGGTCAATGACGTGGCAGGTATGAAGTATAAATTTTTATACCTCACTTTTATTATACTAAAAAATACACGAAAAAAATCCCACCATAGATTTTTTAATTGAATGGTCGATTTTATTCGTAAAAAATTAAATAATAATTTTTTATCTATAGGAGCTAAATTTATAATTTAATTTAAATAAAAAAGGTAGTAATTAAAGATAAAGTAGATAAGATTTTGTGACCCTTCAATAATTTAAAATAAATATAATTAAATAAAATAGAAAGCAACCATTCATCATCCATTCCCATAACTTCAACGCATTGCATTTCGTACTAAATTTAAGAAATTATTGGAACTAGTGGCCATAAAAATTTGAGATAATCATTATAAATAAATCTATGAACAAAAATAAATAAAATTAGAGATAAACATTATAAAAAATTTAAGAAATGAATAAATAAATTAGAGATGGATATAAATTTTAGAGAAAAAAGCTTTCATTAAAATGTTAAGAGAAAATAAAGTAAATTAGGGATGAAATTTTTTTAAAAAAATCAATTAAAAATCAAGAATGATTTTTGAGTTTGAATATCATAATTTTAAAATTTAAATAATAATTATACATAAATTGACTAAATTTTAAATATTAACTTTTGATTTAATTAAAAAAAAGGGAAAAAAGAGAGATGAAAAAGGAAAATTATTGAAGGTGGGTCCCACCACGCTGCCACGTTTTCATTTTTTTGGAAGAGAAAATGATATTTTCGTGTTGTCGTAGTAAGAAGGGGCAATGATAAACTCACCTCTAGTGGAACATTAGTCCGAGCATCAACGACGTTGATTCTCCATTTCCGCCGTTCACTGAAAGCCTCGCCGGTGCCGCCCCAAAGAGTCCAGCCTTCAAGTTCCTCATCGGAGCAGCCTTCACAGTCAATACTCAGGACTTTCGTGTTGAATCTGATGTGCTTCAACAATCCGAAATGGTCGGCGTAAGATTTGATGTAATCGAGAACTTTATCATACTTAGGAAAATCTTCAGTCACCGATTTCGGCCACGGGAAATCGGAAAACTCGTACAACTTTTTCGGCGTCTGCAGCGCCGTCGTCTGCAGCGTCTCCGTCCAAACGCCGCCAATATCGCCTCTCGCCTCGAAGACAATCGGAATGAATCCTTTGGATAGAGTGAATTTGCAGGCCACTAGTCCGCTTACTCCGGCTCCAATGATCGCCACTTTCTTTGGTTCCATCGTCTTCTCCGATTTCCCCCCTCTCTCTCTCTCTCTCTCTCTCTCTCTCTCTCTCTCTCCGTCTTCCGATTTCGTTCTCTCTGTTTCGGTGGGTAGCGAATGGGCTATTTATGTCCGTTCCGCACTTGTAACAAATTTAGTAATTTAAGTAAAATAAAGATTTTAAAAGGGATATATCTAGAAATTCATTTAAACCGTCCGATTCAAAAAGTTGAATATATTATCCGGATAATAATTTGAGAGTTCGAGAGCTGACATTGATGGACGGAACTCCTAAATGAGGAAGTTCGCTTAAAGGGCGAGTATACGTTACTTTCATAAATAGTATACAAAAATATATGAAGTATCAATCCATAGAACGGAATATAACTCTGGATTTTAGTAAAATATAAAATATGATTAAGAATGTACACGAGTTGAGTTGGTGACCCGAACATCTCGAATAGAGTTCACAACCTAGTACAACTCAACCTAATTTTTTTTGTTGGTTAGGTTACGGTTGGATTGTAACCCTATTTTTGTTTTGGTCGAGTTGACTCGACATAAAAAAGTCAACCTCCAAATTAAATTAAATTTTTTATTTTTTATTAATTAGACTAACTTAAAATAGAAAAAAAAAACCAAACCAATACTTAAAAAAGAAAATAATATAATTATTTTTAATATTAATGATTGGGTTATTTTGATTATTGTATTTGGGATTGATTTGAATCATATAATATAATCATTTTGCATTATTTATTAATATTAAAGATTTGGTTATTTTGATGTGAATCATATAATATAATAATTTTGCATTATTTATTAATATTAAAGATTTGGTTATTTTGATTATTATATTTGGAATTGATTTGAATCATATAATATAATAATTTTGCATTATTTATTAATATTAAAGATTTGATTATTTTAATTATTGAGTTTGTAATTGATGTGAATCATATAATATAATCATTTTGCATTATTTATTAATATTAAAAATTAAATATTTCGTGGCTCAATTTTATACGTACTCATTGTATAAGATACCTCGCATGTCTCCATATAAAAGATTTGGATCAAATATTGTTCGTTTTTGCCAGTTATATCGTCGCCAGCCTCCTAGTTTCAAAAACGTGTCTTTTCCACACATTTATAAGAAATGTTTCATTCCCCTCTTCAATCAATCAATGTGCGTTCTCGCAATCCACCCCTGGTGGGCCCAACGTACTCACTGGAACACCACCCAGTGTCTCGCTCTAATACTATTGTAACAGCTCAAGCCCACCACTAGTAAACATTGTCCACTTTGGCTCGTTACGTATCGCCGTCAGCCTCATGGTTCTAAAACACATCTAGCTGACGGCGATACACAAACAATATTTACTAGCAGTGTGCTTGAGCTGTTACAAATTATATCAAAGCCAATCATTAGTCAGAGTAAGGTTAGACCCTCTCCACAGTAAACCCATTTTAAAACCATGATACTCACCCAATTACATAACGAGCCAAAACAGACAATATTTACTAGCAGCGAACTTGAACTATTACATAATTGTAAAATGGGTCGTATCAATACTATTACCACGGCAAGATCCACCCAACCTTATCCATATACCATAAACTATTTAAATTATCTCTCAAACATGCTTTTCAAGTACATCAATCACATATTGTTCAAGATTACACTAATAACCTTACAGCAACGGTGTCGGGTGTGTTCATAACACAAAAACCGAACGGATTGAAAGTGCATTGTCATTTTATTTACGGCTATGGCAATGCAGTTTTTATTGAACATCTCTTCACTTTTCAAGGGGAGGCATAATCCAAAGGGCTAAAAGGCACAAACAAGTTAGCCAAGAACCCCTTCTTCCTCTTGGGGTTCCACCCCATGTCGTTGCAGAGCTGATCATTGTTCCAAATATGCAAAGTGCCAAGGCAAGCTCGCTTGGAGAAAGGCCCCGAGTAATGCTTCAATGTCTTCTCCCAATTAGCTATGTCCTTCTCCATCTCCTTGATGCTCGGCAGCTTGAACGTGCCGGCAAAAAAAAAAATAGAAATAAAGAGTAAAAAAAAAAAGAGAAAAAAAGAAAGAAAAAACAAAAAATATGAAAAAGAAAAATAATATAGAGAAAGAATACAGGGGACCGTTAAGTGTCAGGAGGAAGATTACAAAAGAGAAAGTAATAAAATAGAAGAATAAATAAAAATAGAAAAAGAAAAGAAAAATAAAAAAAAAAACAAGGAAAAAGAAAAAATAATGACAAACAACAAGAAAAGAATTATAAGGAAGAAGAAAATAATAAAAAAAAAAAAATAAAAATAAGAAAAAAAAATAGAAAAAATTTAAAATAATAAAAAAAAAAACAGAAAAAAATCTAAGAAGAATAAGAAAAAAACAAAAAAAAGAAAAAGAAAACATTCGTAAAAAAGAAATTAAAATATATAAAAAAAAAAAACAAAAAAAAAAAAGAGAAAAAAAAAAAAAATAAAATAAAGAAAAAAAAATAAAAAAAAGAATAAGATAAAAAAAAATGAAACAGAAAGTTATAAATAAAAAAAGAAAAAATAAAAAGACAAGAATATGGGAATAAAATAATACAAAAAAGAAAAAAAAAGAATAGATAAAAAAATAAGTAATAAAAAAATAAAAAAAGATTTTTGAAAAGATAATAAAATAAATATATGAAAATAAAAATAATAAAAAAAACAAAATAAAAAAATAATAAAAAAAAATAAGAAAAAAAGAAATTAAAAGAAGTCACATAAAAAAATATAAAATAAAAAAAAAAAATAAAAAAAAGACCAAAATGAGAAAGAATAAGGACAAAAAATCAAAAGTGAGAAAACTATCAAAAATACAGAAGAAATCAAATCATAAAGAAAAAATACAAACAATATATAAAATAAATAAATCAAAAAAATAGACAGAAAAAAAAAAAAAAAAGAAAACAAAGATAAAAAAATAAAAAAACAAATAACAAATAATTCTAAAAAAAAAAAAAAAAATTTGATCAACTTGAAACAAAAAATAAAAAGAAAAACTAAAATTATTATACAAGAGGACATCTTAAATAAAAACATAAAAAACCAAAATAATAACAATTAATAATAACAACAACACGAAGATAACAATATAAAAAAAAAATCAGAAAAAATATAAAAAAAAAAATAGATCAAAATAAAAAAAAAAAAAAAAAAAGAAAAATATAAAAATATCAAAAAAGTAATCATAAAAAATAAATAAAAAAAAAAATAAAAAAAGGAGAAAGAGAAACTCCGCCACCCACCGGCACCGCATCTCGGAGGTGAACAAGTTCGAAGGGCTCTCTGTAAACCCAACCACTGCTAGCTGCGGGATTCTGGGATGAATGCATTGCCTGTATAAGGGATTTACTGCATCGCGGAATGTCATGTAATCTTGATGAGTTGCAGAGGTGAAGATTTGTTTGAGCTTTTGATCGCCTCGGAACCCTGTTGCTAAAATGACTAAATCTGAGCGGATTGGTTTGGTTTCTCCTTGGATTGTGATACCCTCTTCGCAGAACGTGAAATTTGGCGATTTCTTTAGTATAATGCTTCCTTCGTCCACTTTTTCGTAGAATTTTTCTGGCAAGCTTGCGATTTGACATGAACTGATGTCTTGTAGGAAGCTATGGGTTGGAATCATGCTGTATTTGGCGAGTTTGTGCTTCTTTTTCGCGTGGGTTTCCACGATCTTCGCGAAAAACCATCTCTGTGAAGACAAAATCATACTTAAAACAGAGCAAAACAGAGCAAAACGGAGCAAAACGGAGCAAAACTGTAACGGCCCAAGTCCACTATTAGCTAGCACATATTGTCCTATTTGAACTTTCTCTTTCGAGCTCCCTCTCAAGGCTTTAAAACGCACCTGCTATAAGGGTGTTTCGTTCTCCTCACAAATTGATGTGGGATATCACAATCCACCCCTTCAGGGTCCAGCGTCCTCGCTGACACTCGTTCCTTTATCTAATCGATGTGGGCCCAACATCCTTACTGGCACACTGCCTCGTGTCTATCGCCCTTCGGAGAATAGCCTCCTCGCTGGCATATCGCCCGATGTCTGCCTCTGATACCATTTGGAATAGCTTAAGCCCACTAACAGGTATTGCAATTTCAATTCTCTAAATTTTAGAATGGTTCTTTATGCCGGACACTCATTAGAATTAGTAACCGTTACAGCAGCATTATATAAAACATAACGATACTTCACATGCCTAGTGGTGTATGCGTACTTTTCCTAGGAGACGGGTTTTAAAGCCTTGAGGAAAAGTCCGAAAGAGAAAGCCCAGAACAATATCTGCTAGTAGTAGGCTTGGGCCGTTACAAAAACCGACCAAAATAGAGGAAGCACAGAGATAAATAGAGCAAAGAAAAACAGAGAAAAATAGAGCAAAACAGTGCAAAACAGAGAAAAAAACAGAGCAAACACAGAGGAAAACAGAGCAAAAGAGGGGATGATTACGATTGGGGAAAGAAGAACTGCGAGGAGATAGAGGATGAAATTCTCGCCGGGTTTGTGGATGAGAAGCTCGGCGAATCGGTTCATGTAGAGTAATGACAAGGGGATTCCCCATGGATGATTATCGGGGAGGTTCCAGTGGGCGGTTTTGTAGAGAACAGTGCAGGGATTCTTCGGACCTGGAAATTAGAGATTGAAGAACATGAAACTGAGAGAGATTAAGAGGGATTGAGAGGTGGGTTTTGTAAGGATGAATCACCGTTGGTATTGGCGCATTCCATGGCGAGATCGAGAGCGGATTTCTGGAGACCGACGACGGTGACTTGCTTGTTCTTGATGAGATTGGAAGCACTGTCGAAATCCATGGCGGAATACTGGAGAGAGTGAAGAACTTTGCCGGATTTGAAAGCTTCAGGGCCGCCATTAGGAGGGAATTCCGGGATGTTTGGAACGTCGCTGAATCTTCCGATGCAGAGTATAACAAAGTCCACCACGGTCTCCTGCAAATCCCCACGCTTCCATTAGTTCTTCCAACATAATTTTCCAATAAAAATTGGAACTTTATGACAAATATCCACCATGGTACAATATTATCCCCTTCAAACATAAGCTTTCGTGGTTTTGTTTTTGGTTTACAGGATGAGGTCCTTTCCAGAATTTAGAAACAACATGAAATTTTAAGCTTTCGAGCGGTGGGAGGAGATCAGGACTCTAAGTGCGTGTCTGTTGAAGAATGAGTCGATGACTCATAGACAGTGACTTGGTCAAGGGAACCCACCAGAATCGTAGCGAAAGCGAGTCTTCATGGGTCAATTATTACTGCTTATGGACTCGAACTGGAGTGGTCTATCCATGACTAGGATGAAGCTTTGGTGGTTCAAACTGACTGAGATGAGTTATGAACTTATAGTAAAAGTGACCAATATGGTACCATTGTGGAGATTGACTGTTCCTAATAAAAACATCTTAACAGAATACTCTGTACAATTAATTATTATTTGTATTAAGAAAAAAAAAATCCATAATCAGTTAATGGCAATTTGAGCATAGTTCAACTTGATAAGACAAATATCTCGATAAAAAATGGTCAGTTAAGTTAATGTCAATTTGAGCATAATTCAACTTGTTAAGACAAATATCTCGATCAAAAAATGTCAATTTGAGCATAGTTCAACTTATTAAGACATATATCTCGATTAAGAAGTTAGAAACTCAAAATTCTCTCGTCCCACATTTATCACTCAGTGTTAGATATAGCTAAACCAGTTGAACCGTGTTTTAGTTGGTTGCCGTTAAATGAATATATTATTAGAAAAAAGAAAAAAAAAACATAACAAATAATGCAATAGGAAAAGACAAAGTTGATAAGATGTGGACTCCCATACCATACAAATTCAATAATTTTGTTATTTTGTTCCCATATATTTACACGTGGACATTCCAACGTGTTCAATTTTTTTAAAAAATAAAATCTAAATTTCCAATTTAGGATTTTACTATAAAAAGAAATTAAATTATGTTTATATTAAAGAAACTAATGATTTATTAGATTAAAATTTAAAATTAATGATTAATACAATTTTTAAAAAATTAATGACTGTCTCACCTCGATCGGAACATTAGTCTGAGCATCGACGACGTTGAGCCTCCATTTCCGCCGGTCACCGAAGGCCTCGCCGGAGCCGCCCCAAAGAGTCCAACCGTCAAGTTCTTCATCGGAGCAGCCTTCATAGTCAATACTCAGGACTCTCGTGTTAAATCTGATGTGCTTCATCAATCCAAAATGGTCGGAGTAAGATTTGAGGTAATCGAGAACTTGATTGTACTTGGGAAATTCTTCGGTCACCGATTTCGGCCACGGGAAATCGGAGAATCGGTACATGTCTTTCGGAGTCTGGAGCGCCGTCGTGTGCAGCGTCTCGGTCCAAACGCCGCCAATGGCGCCTCTCGCCTCGAAGACGATCGGAATGAATCCTTTGGATAGAGTGAATTTGCAGGCTGCTAGACCGCTTACTCCGGCTCCGATGATCGCTACTTTCTTCGGTTCCATCGTCGTCTCCGATTCTCCCTCTCCGCTACTCTGTCTGTGTTCCGGTGGCTTGTTAAGGGCTTTGGTTTTGATAGAACATGAACCATTTATTTCCATTATTATGGGGATATTTTTCATGCAAAATTTACCCATTTAAATAAAATATATAAAGAAATTCATTCCATGGACAAAATTGAGCATCTTATCCACTTATTCTATGGTTAGGGCTCAATCACCTATGGTTGTTATTAATTATGCAAAGCATGTTGATCATACGATACGATATATCATACGATACGATATGCTTAGTATAATGAATTCATAATTGAAATAATTGAAATCTTTGCTGCATGTCTCTAATTTATGCTTATGAGATGACTTAGCGTGGGATGATTATATTTAGTCTACTAATTTAATTCTCGCAAAATTCCCTGATCGACGTGTTGTGTACTAAGTTAGGGACAATGAGTATCCTTAACCGTCGGAGTCGGACGGAGAGCTGTATTTGATCGAGAACAAGTCTTACGTATAAGTCTGAAATTTGTAGTTAACATAAATAGAGGTAACAGACAAAGGAGAGATTAGTAATACTACCTTAAGACGGACAAAAAAGACTTAGCAACCAGGTCTGTTAGAAAGAAGGGTGTACAATGAACCCGACAACCCGAACCGACCAAAGTTTTGTCATATGAACTTACCTAACGAGAAAACTTATTCTATGAACATATCATATTTTATTAAAGGTGGACAAAAAAAAAAAAAAACACAGCTTGACTAACCAGAAGAACCAAATGGAGGCGTTCAAATTGCATTACATTCTTATTGGGGTTATGAAAATGCAATTTTTATTGGATATGATGAGGTGAATAGCCATTTTTTTGCCCTAATTTTCAAGGAGTGGCATAATCTGAAGGACCATGAGGCACAAACAAGTTAGCAAAAAAGCCCTTTTTCCTCTTGGGGTTCCACCTCATGTCCTTGCAGAGCTGATCACTGTACCAAATATGCACAATGGCAAGGCAAGCTCGCTTGGAGAAAGGGCCTGAGTAATGCGTCAAGCTCTTCTCCCAGTTGCCTATGTCCTTCTCCATCTCCTTGATGCTTGGTAGCTTGAACGTGCCGTCGAGAAACTCCGCCACCCATCGGCACCGCAGCTCGGAGGTGAACAAGTTTGAAGGGCTTTCTGTAAACCCAATCACAGCTAGGTGTGGGATTCTGGGATGAATGCATTGCCTGATCAAATGTGACATAAACATCAATGAGAAACTCATCAAGCGCAAGAACATGTGCAGTTCTCAACCAATACCTCATTGTAAATCCACAGTAGAAGGCAATATAGATACACTTTCTTTTTACTAATTCTAATATGTGAAGGAAACGTAGCACATTGTCTTAAAGTAATCCAAGTTAATAGGGCCATAAACTTCCATTAGACACTCAAAGAATCCTATTAGAACAGCTGAGAGCCTGATAGAAATTCAATATGAAGGAATAAGAATCATAGTTTCAATAGGCCACTCATGTTTTCAGTCTCTTTGTTACCCATTTTGAGAAATGATTGGAGAGGGTCGCTACAATTACGTACTGTACTAACGAATATATGCAAGAGAACTTGTAGGTAGAGGCAGCTACATTGAATAATTTTTTCGACAACCCTACTAGACTAGTGTGGATTTGGATCATTTTTACTTGAGTCATTGCAGATGTAATCACCCAAACCAACCGCTAGAAGAAATTGTCCGCTTTGGCCCGTTACGTAACTGCCGTCAGCCTCACGGTTTTAAAATGTGTCTACTAGGGAGAGGTTTACACACCCTCATAAAAAATGCTTCGTTGGAGTCTCCAACCGATGTGAGATCTCACAATCCACTCCCTTGGGGGCCAACATCCTCGTTGGCACATTGCCCGGTGTCTGGCTCTGATACCATTTGTAATGGTCCAAACCCACCGCTAGCAGATGTTGTCCGCTTTGGCCCATTACGTATCACCGTTAGCCTTACGGTTTTAAAACGCGACTACTAGGGAGAAGTTTCCACACCCTTATAAAGAATACTTCGTTCCTCTCTCCAACGGATGTGGGATTTCACAATCCACCCCCCTTGGGGCCCAACATTCTCGTTGGCACACCGCCCGGTGTCTGGCTCTGATACCATTTGTAATGGCTCGAACCCACTGCTAGCAGATATTGTCAGCTTTGACCCGTTACATATCGTCGTCAGTCTCACGGTTTTAAAATGCATCTATTAGGGAGAGGTTTCCACACCCTTATAAAGAATGTTTCATTCTCCTCTCCAATTGATGTGGGATCTCACAATCCACCCCCTTTGGTGGCCCAACGTCCTCGTTGGCACATGACCCGGTGTCTGGCTCTGATAACATTTGTAATGGTCCAAACCTACTACTAGCAAATACTGTCCGCTTTGGCCCGTTACGTAGACAGCCACACAATTATAAAACGTGTCTCCTAGGGAAAGATTTCCACACCCTTATAAAGAATGCATTGTCTCCTCTCCAACCGATTGGGAACTCAGAGCAGATATTCTACTTTAGACTACAATTATATGAGATGGATTCCTACCAATATCTAGTCTGGTAAAAGTACAATATCTCAAACAGCATACTAGTCTCATCTTTCACCAGCTTTTAAGTAACTAAACAATTCAAGATAATGTCATAGCAATTCAAAAGTTGAAGGGGTGATAAAGGGATATAGATTCAAACGAAAGACTAACCTGTACAAGGGAATCACTGAATCGTTAAATGTCATGCAATCCCGAAAAGTAGCAGAAGTAAAGATTTGTTTAAGCTTTTGATCACCTCTAAATCCAGTAGCCAAAATGACCAAATCTGAGCGAATCGGTTTGGTTTCTCCTTCAATCATAATACCGTCTTCACAGAACCAAAAACTCTGTGATTTCTTCAATATAATGCTTCCTTCGTCCACTTTTTCGTAGAATTTCTCAGGCAAGCTTGCAAGTAAACATGAACTGATGTCTTGCAGAAAGCCATGGGTTGGAACCATGCCGTATTTGGCCAGTCCGTGCTTCCTCGTTGCGTAGGTCTCCACAATCTTCGCGAACAACCATCTCTACAAAAAAAAAAAAAAAACCACAATAAAAACCCTAGAGATTCAAAACAGACAAAAAAAAAAAAAATAGAGCGAGCGAGAGGGAGAGGTGATAATTACAATTGGGGAAAGAATAACCGCGAGGAGATAGAGGAGAAAGCTCTCGCCAGGCTTGTGAATGAGAAGCTCGGCGAATCGACTCATATAGAGAAAAGACAAAGGGATTCCCCATGGATGATGATCAGGAAGGTTCCAGTGCGCGGTTCTATAGAGCAGGGTGCAGGGATTCTTCGGACCTGAAAATCAGAGAAAAGACGAATAAGAAACGGAGAAAGAGAAAGAGGAATGGAGGGAGAAATCACCATTGGCATTGGCGCATTCCATGGCGAGATCAAGAGCGGACTTCTGGAGACCGACGACGGTGACTTGCTTGTCCTTGATGAGATTGGAAGCAGTGTCGAAATCCATGGCGGAATACTGGAGAGAGTGAAGAACTTTGCCGGCTTTGAAAGCTTCAGGGCCGCCATTGGGAGGGAATTCAGGGATGTTTGGAACGTCGCTGAATCTTCCGGTGCAGAGTATAACGAAGTCCACCACAATCTCCTGCATATCCCCACGCCCTTGTCTTTAATATATATACTTTTTAATATTTATTTTCATCCCTAAACATTCAAAATGCTTCTAAATATATGACATTCTAATGTCTTTACATATTAATTTTTTTTAATATTAAAGAGATTATTAGACATAAAAAAAAATATTATCATTGTTAAAGATGTCTATACGTGATGGAGAACCCTACAAAAATTTTCATTTATTTTGACCGGAATACACAGTAGAATCAATTCAGATTAATTTTGAGTAATTATTATTCGTTTTTATTTTTTAATATAATTTTTATTAAAAAATTATAAAAAATCATAATAAATTAATATATTTCAAAACCAAACATATATATACAAGGTTCTCTAATTTTTTTTAATATAGCAAAAAAATATATATATATTGAAAATATATTTATTTAAAATAGGGCGAGTAGAGATAGGGAATATAATCTCGTCCCCGACCTTATTTATTTAAGGGTGAAAAATCTCCTTTATTTCATATCTAAATCGGGAATTCGCTTAAAATGGACACCAGGTGCTCTCATGGGGTGTGGTTTATTATTATTATTATTATTAAAATATTATAGAAAAGAAGAAAGAGATTCGGGGTATGATCCCAATACAAATTCAATAATTTTGTCCATTTTTTCAAATAAAATAATCGTCTGCCAATTACGAATATTTGAATGTTATGTTATTCCCTTTGGTTTTTACAATTTTCTCAAGAATTTTGCCTCAATTTTCTCCTTTTATTCCAACATTATACACGTTTTAAAAAAGTATATAATAATTTATCTAATTTTCTTATACTTAATTTCATAAAATATTTATCAAAATCATTGAAAATGTGACCCGAGTCTCACAGTATCGTGAATATTTATAAATTAATATTATATAATTAAAAAATAAATATATTTGAATGATAAAAGTTAAATTTTAATTATAGATGTGTAACTTAGATTATGGGATATTTAATAGGTTTTATTTCTAGTTTAACAGTAACTTTTAAAGTTAAAATTTGTGTTTTATTGATAATTTCAGTTTTTTTTTTTAATTTGTAATTTGTAATTTGTAATTTTTATAAACTATGTATATATATATTTTGTAAGATTTAATAATTTAATTAAATATAAATAAAAAAAAATCGAAAATATAAAATCAAAAGTTAAAAAAAAATGTAGAAAAATCAAAACGATAAGGAATCGATATACGTGTTGAAAAGGCAAATGATAAACTCACCCCGAGTGGATCATTAGTCTGAGCATCAACGACATTGAGCCTCCATTTACGGCGTTCACTGAAAGCCTGGCCGGAGCCGGCCCAAAGAGTCCAACCGTCAAGTTCCTCATCGGAGCAGCCTTCACAGTCGATACTCAGGACTTTCGTGTTAAATCGGATGTGCTTCATCAATCCGAAATGGTCGGCGTAAGATTTGAGGTAATCGAGAACTTGATTGTACTTAGGAAATTCTTCCGTCACCGATTTCGGCCACGGGAAATCGGAGAACCGGTACATCTCTTTCGGCGTCTGCAGCGCCGTCGTCTGCAGCGTCTCGGTCCAAACGCCGCCAATGGCGCCTCTCGTCTCGAAGACAATCGGAATGAATCCTTTGGATATAGTGAATTTGCAAGCCGCCAGTCCGCTTACTCCGGCGCCGATGATCGCCACTTTCTTCGCTTCCATCGTCTTCTCCGATTTCCTCTCTCTTTCTCTCTCTCTCCTCCTCCGATTTCGCTCTGTTCTGTTTCTCTGTATATTTATATATTTGGGAGTCTTGCTTCAGTCTTTTTTTTTTAATTTAAATAATTTAAATTAAAATAAAAACAGTTTAACCTGCTAAATTTGGATATTTTAAGATTTCTTTATATATATATATATATATATATATATATACAAATTTATTTTTTTATACAAATAATTATACTAATTTTCATATAAGAGAAGGCAAATTTTGGAAAGGTAGCAATAAACTTGTAATAAACTAATTTTAAAATTTATTAAAAATATATAAACTAAACTTAGACAATTAAAGTAAAATTATTTAAAATAAAATGAAATTCAAAGTGACCAATGATATATATATATATATTTTTAAATTATTCCATCCTATCATTAATGATAACTTGACATTTATAAAATTATTTTAAAATAATTAAATTAATATGTGTCAAACTCGTTTAAAATATTATGTCATACAGAAATATAAAATGTTCGGGAGTTTTAAGTTGGAAAATATACGCATAAATAGTGATCTAATGGTAAGAGCTGACGACCAAGCTCGATCCCAATTAAATAAATAAAAAATCCCTAA
This sequence comes from Cucurbita ficifolia, assembly GCA_033971965.1. Lineage (NCBI taxonomy): Eukaryota > Viridiplantae > Streptophyta > Magnoliopsida > Cucurbitales > Cucurbitaceae > Cucurbita > Cucurbita ficifolia. The sequence continues at coordinate 1,395,305 of CM066963.1, forward strand.
AAATAGAAAGTAAAACATAACTATCTGGAGAAAGAAAATTATAAGTAAGAATCATTTAATTTGTTAATCTAAAGTTAAAGTCATTAATAAGATATACCTTTCTTTTAATTAATATATTCTTTTTTATACATTAAAAATGTCTGTTTGAATAATTTAAACACTTTTGAAAGTATATATTTTTAATAAAAATATTATTATATATATATATATATATTTTTTAATTTGTTTTTAAATGTAAATCTTATAATATCTCCCAAATTTCCCCGCTTATGAAAATGACCAAATTACCCTCCACTACCTCGTTGGCAACCTATCAACAACCAACTTTGGTGGCCACATATGACGAGGACTCTAGGGACCATGGTCAGATCAATTTGATGACCACTCTATCTATCATTGTAACTATCACTCCTACAACGGTTAGTCAATCGAATATAATATTTTTAATACAAATTTAAAGTTATTAATTTATAGGGATAATTATTGGTTTTGTAGTAATTTAACCGAGAAAATAAAAAAAAATGCATTTTTTGAAATTAATGAAAAAAATTAATTGATGCTTTTGATTGAGTTGTTAATTTATACACTTGTATTATGATTGAATGTTGTTGACTTCCCTTTGACCGTAGTCTTCTCAAATTCTTTTTCCGTGCCCAGAGGTTTTTTTAGGGAATAAGTTATTAGCTTCTGTCCGTGCTTCGAAAAAAGAGGATTTCACATCTTATCTCGACTAAATAGGTTTAATGATCTCTTTATTCGATAGGTCGATCTGGTGCTCTACATAATTATATTCAAATATTTTGACTCGAACACCTAATCAGTGAATTTTCTTTCGACATAGATCACTATGGAATGAGTACCGCACCAACTCATCGGTAGCGGGCCACGTTCGGTGGTAATGCAAAAAATAAAATATAATAACATAAATTAAAAATAATCATAAAAGAAAAGATAAATATAATGAGACAAAGAAAATGTTTGGGATTGCAGGAATCACGTGACTGATACGGTGTTCTTTTGGCCGCTTTCAATTAAAGGTCACCTTAGGCTATCGAATCATTGCAATGCACTGATTACATTATTGATTATATTATTATTATTATATGATTCAAAACTATATTATATAAGTTGTCGTATACCTAATAATAAATTTAATAGAACGGACTAAACGTAAGAAAAACGTGCTAAATTAGTCGAAATTAAAGGAAAAAAAATGAATAGAACGATGTACTTAAATCTCTCTAAATCATGGAGAATCGATTCAAAACAATGAAGAACGGGTCGAACTTAGGTTGAACTGGTTGAGTCTAAGCTTTAATTTGATGGAACAGTAGAGAACCGATTGAGTCTGGGCTTGAACTAGACCACACACGTTGAATCAATTGTGACCCATTAGATTGATTGTCTTTCTCGTGTGGGTGCTTATAGCTTCGTTCCTTATTCTCTACACGGTTCATGTAATGGTGTTGAGAAATCTTAGGTCGAACTGACCGAATCTAAGCTTCAATTCGATGGAACAGTAGAGAACCGATCGAGTCTGGGCTTGAACTAGACCACACACGTTGAATCAATTGTGGCCCATTAGATCGATTGTCTTCCTCGTATGGGTGCTTACAACTTCGTTCCTTATTCTCTGCACGGTTCATGTAATGACGTTGAGAAATCTTAGGTCGAACTGGCCGAGTCTAAGCTTCAATCTGATGGAACAGTAGAGAATCGATCGAGTCTGGACTTGAACTAGACCACACGTGTTAAATCAATTGTGACCCATTAGATCGATTGTCTTCCTCGTATGGGTGCCTACAGCTTCGTTCCTTCTTCTCTACGTGGTTCATGTAATGACGTTGAGAAATCAATGGAACGAGGGATAAGGATGCACGTGTCTAGAGCTAAATCTGATCTATTCGAATCACCATTTTAGTTAATAAAATTTAAATTTAATGTTCATCTAATATTATTTTTTTAATAATAATTAGTTTATATAATAAATAAATAATATATGTAAATTATAGTAAGTATTTTTTTAATTGATTAAATTGTATTTATTTAGCCTATAAATATAGAATAAGATTCCTTTATATCATAGGTCCAAATGATCGATTCACGCAATTCTAAATTCCCTATTTTATTTATTTTAATTAATTATTCTCTTGTCGTTTTTATGATTTTTCTTCATTAATTAATTAATTAATTAAGTAAGTAAATATTCACGCAATTCAATGCCACGCAGCCTTTGTCCATGCCACCGTTCAATCTTTTTTTATTATTTTAATTTAAAATTTTAAAAAATAAAATTAAGATCTAAAACTATATATATTTTTATGTGTATAAAGTTTTAAAAAATATATTAAATATGATGATGGATCATATACGACACATAAAGCAAATTAATAGTAACGTGTGTCATGCCTCATGCTTTAACCTTAATGTCTCATGCCTTACACCTCACGGCTTAACGGCTTATTTTTTGTTCCAATAGTAGAGGTGTATACGGGTTAGGTTAGATTATAGAAATCTTTTAGACTAACCCGGAATTTTGAATTTGTTGAGTTAGTGACTCGAGCAACCCGAAGAGTTCAGAATTCAATCGTCTATTTTCGAGTTTAGTTAAGTTTGGTAATTTATTTTTTATTATTTAAAAAAATATTATTTATCTATGAATATAATTTTTTTAATTAAATTGAGTATATACACTAAATTATTATATTTTTAAAATTTATATTTAAAAACTATATTGTTATAAACTCGAAACCATAATAATCGTTTTTTATTGTCTTTATGCATTTTTTAACTTGATTTTTATTTATTTAATCCTTAACTTTTTTAAATTAATAATTTTGTCTAAAAAAATTGAATTGAATTTCTATTTAATTGTTGAGATTTCAAAATTAATACTTTTAATTCATTTAATATATATATATAACACGAAATTAAAATAGTCGGAATAATATAATTACTTTTATATATTAAAAACATTAATTCAAAAGTAAAAAGGAGAAGAAACGATTGTTGAGGTCATCTTCTTCAATAAGTCCGGCGAGAAGTTGCCGGAATTCAAACGACAGCTCAAAGCTCTCCGGTGAGGGGAGGAAATTTCCGGTGCTGCGAGAGAATGGGCTTGGTGATGGCGGCTTGTAATCTCGATGCCAATTCATCAGAGCCCGATCCATTTTCATGCATGGCAGCACCCATCACCGTCTGAAAAATTTGCAGGGGGTCCCCATGGCTGACCACCAAGATGGCGCACCTACAAAACGTAAGATCCGATAAGTTTTATTATTAAATTTAGCGCTTCAAAGTTTATAAAAGTTATCGTCGATCTTACCATAGTTCAACGGTAATTGACATGTACTAAATCTTTTGAGATTAGAGGTTGAAATCTCCCGTGCTCCAATTTATTGTACAATAAATATGTATAAGCTATCCCGAAATTTTGAGTTGGGTTAATGAAATTCTGAACCTACAATCTCGTGAGTCTAATATATCCTACTATGCCCAGGTTGACAATAGTGTTAAATTAATCTAAGACAAACATATTTGTAATAGCCAAAGTTTACGGTTAGTCGATATTGTCTTCTATGTGATTTCCCTTTTCAGACTTCAACTCAAGATTTTGAAAACGCTTATGCTAGAGAGAGGTTTCTTCACCCTTGATGCCACCTTTCAAAGGATAGCCAAAAAGTTTAGTAGGCGATCTGTATTTGATCGAGAGCTAATCTTACATACAAGTCCAAAATTTGAATAGATTAGTTATAATATGAACCCAACCGCCTAAATTGTGTCATTTGAACTAAAATAACAAAAAAAAAAAAGAACAACTCAATGAATAAACTAGAAATAACATATCATATTTTATTCAATTTCTCACTCATTTCGTTCATAAGGAAGGGAAAAAAAAAAGAAAAAAAAAGCTGACTAACCAGAAGAACCAAATGGAGGCGTTCAAATTGGATTACTTTCTTAAGGAGGCTATGGAAATGCAATTTTTATGGGATATGAGAAGCAGAAAAGCCATTTCCCCCCCCTAATTTTCAAGGAGTGGCATAATCTGAAGGACCATAAGGCACAAACAAGTTAGCAAGAAAGCCCTTTTTCCTCATGGGGTTCCACCCCATGTCCTTGCAGAGCTGATCATTGTACCAAATATTCACAATGGCAAGGCAAGCTCGCTTGGAGAAAGGGCCTGAGTAATGCGTCATGCACTTCTCCCATTTGGCTATGTCCTTCTCCATCTCCTTGATGCTTGGTAGCTTGAACGTGCCGTCCAGAAACTCTGCCACCCATCGGCACCGCATTTCGGAGGCGAACAAGTTTGAAGGGCTTTCTGTAAACCCAATCACAGCTAGCTGTGGGATTCTGGGATGAATGCAATGCCTGATCAAATGTGACATAAACATGTGATCATTAAGATTCTATATTCCTAACAGAGAATGAAATGAAATGCAAACATCGATAAGATTAAATTGAAGCGAATGATAAACTGATCAAGCGCAAGAACATGTGCAGTTCTCAACCAATACCTCATTGTAAATCCACAGTAGAAGGCAATACAGATAGAAGCGCTAATGAGATCATTTCCATTTTGCAGGATTTGCTATACATTTTCTTTTACTAATTCAAATATGTGAAGGAAACGTAGCACATTGTCATTAAGTAATCCAAGTTAATAGCGCCATAAACTTCCACTAGACATTCAGAGTCCTATTAGAACAACCGAGAGCCTGATAGAAATTCAATATGAAGGAATAAGAATCATAGTTTCAATAGGCCACCCCATGTTTTCAGTCTCTTTGTTACCCATTTCGAGAAATGATTGGAGAGGGTCGCTACAGTGATGTAACAGCTCAAGCCCACCGCCAGTAGATATTGTCCCTTTTGGACTTTCCGTTTCTAGTTTTCCCTCAAGGTTGAAGAGTTTTCCACACCCTTATAAAGAATGTTTCGTTCTACTCCCCAACCGATGTGGGATCTCATAAGTTACGTACTAGAATATATGCGAGAGAACTTGTAAGTAAATATTTCAAATAGTTGATTTCGAATCTACATTTAACTCATATCAAGAGGCAGCTACATTGAATAATTTTTTCGAAGACTCTACTAGACTAGTGTGGATTTGGTTAAAGAAGGTCATTTGAGATGAATTCCTACCAATATCTAGTCTGGTAAAAGTGCAATATCTCAAACAGCATACTAGTTTCATCTTTCACCAGCTTTAAGTAACTAAACAATTCAAGATAATGTCATAGCAATTCAAAAGTTGAAGGGATATAGATTCAAACGAAAGACTAACCTGTACAAGGGAATCACTGAATCGTGAAATGTCATGCAATCCCGAAAAGTAGCGGAAGTAAAGATTTGTTTGAGCTTTTGATCACCTCTAAATCCAGTAGCCAAAATGACCAAATCTGAGCGAATCGGTTTGGTTTCTCCTTTAATCATAATACCGTCTTCACAGAACCCGAAACTCTGTGATTTCTTTAATATAATGCTTCCTTCGTCCACTTTTTCGAAGAATTTCTCAGGCAAGATTGCAATTAAACATGAACTGATGTCTTGCAGAAAGCTATGGGTTGGAACTATCCCGTATTTGGCCATTCCGTGCTTCCTCGTTGCGTAGGTTTCCACAATCCTCGCGAACAACCATCTCTACAAAATAACCACAATAAAACCCCTGGAGATTCAAAACAGACAAAAACATAGAGAGAGAGAGAGAGAGAGATGATGATTACAATTGGGGAAAGAATAATCGCGAGGAGATAGAGGAGAAAGCTCTCGCCAGGCTTGTGAATGAGAAGCTCGGCGAATCGATTCATATAGAGAAAAGACGAAGGGATTCCCCATGGATGACGATCAGGAATGTTCCAGTGCGCGGTTCTATAGAGAACAGTACAGGGATTCTTCGGACCTGCAAATCAGAGAAAAAGAAGAATAAGGAACTGAGAAAGAGAAAGAGAAAGAGAGAAAGAGGAATCGCGGGAAAATCACCATTGGCGTTGGCGCATTCCATGGCGAGATCAAGAGCGGACTTATGGAGACCGACGACGGTGACTCGCTTGTCCTTGATGAGCTTCTAAGCAGTGTCGAAATCCATGGCGGAATACTGGAGAGAGTGAAGAACTTTGCCGGATTTGAAAGCTTCAGGGCCGCCATTAGGAGGGAATTCCGGGATTATTATTATTTATTTTTTAATAATAATTAGTTTATGTAATAAAAAAAAACTATATTATTGAAGTAAATTATAGTTTTAAAAAAATTGAATAAAGTGTATTTATTTAGCATATAAATATAGAATAAGATATATTCATTGAGTAACGTGCATTATTCCTTTATATCATATGTCCAATGACTTAGGTACATCTATTATTCTGAAAATGATTCTAAATTCCATATTTTATTTATTTTAATTAATTATTCTCTTCCCGTTTTTTTCTTAATTAATTAATTAATATTCACGCAATTCCATTTCCACGTAGGCTCTTCAATTTGTTTAAATTTTTTATTATTATTACTAATGGTTTAATTTAAACTTTTAAAAAATAAAATTAAGATCTAAAACTATATATATTTTGTGTATAAAGTTTTAAAATATGTGTTAAATATGATGATGGATCATATTCGACGGGAAAAAACAAATTAATATGCCTTACGATATTTTTTGTTCGAATATTAAAAGTGTATACGAGTTAAATTGGGTTCGATTCGATTAGACTGTATAAAGTTTTTAGACCATCTCGAATTTTCGAGTTTGTTAGGTTAGTGACTTAAGCAACCCGAACAAAGTTGACAACCCAACCCAATCTAATCTTCTATTTTCAGGTTGAGTTGGGTCTGGTTGTATTTTTTTTTTTTAATTATTTAAAAAAGTTTAATTTAACTATAATACACGTTACATTAATAATCAAAATTTTATAAAACTCAATTCACAAGTCAAAATGCATCACTAATGTTTTTTACAAACGTCAAATATTTTTAAATAGGGTAAGATTGTAACCTTATTTTTGAATTGGTCGAATTGACCTAACAAAAAAATGTCTTTATTTTAAAAAAATTCAATCCAACTCGATCTGAAAAAAATTAACCTGACCCACTTTTATGGTTTGGATTGGACAGTTCAAGTTGGTTGAGTTCTCAAGTTGTATGAACACTCCTATCGAATATAATTTAGTTAATAGTTTTATCTTAATAAGTAGATAATAAAAAATAGAAATGAAAAAAAATAAAATAGTTATTTAATGGGATACTTTTTTTAATTCTAAAAACGTGTCGTGAGTTATTATAATATTCGTAAAACGAGAGAATAATAAATTTAAAAAAACTAAAAAATAAAAGTAGGGTTTATAAATTTAAATAGTTATAAAATGAAATCTATATAATTTTTTAAAAAAATTTAAATTGAGTTATAATGATCTTAGTTGAGATGTTATTTAATAAAATTATAAGTTGATTTTTATTATTTAACAGATATATATATATATATATATAATTTCAATTCATTTAAAAATACATATAATTAAAATTTAGCTATTAAGTCCTTAGATCAATTAATACCAATTTTTTTAAGGACCATTTAGAAAACAATTTTGAAATTTATTAATTTTAAATCTCCCAAAACAAAAATATTAATTATAAAAATAAAAAAAAACGAAATTAAAATAGTCGGAATAATATAATTACTTTATTCTGCCGCCCAAATCTGAAATTTAATCTTTTATATATTAAAAACATTAATTCAAAAGTAAAAAGAAGAATAAACGATTGTTGAGGTCATCTTCTTCGATAAGTCCGGCGAGGAGTTGCCGGAATTCAAACGACAGCTCGAAGCTCTCCGGTGAGGAGAGCAAATTTCCGGTGCTGGGAGAGAATGGGCTTGGTGATGGCGGCTTGTAATCTCGATGCCAATTCATCGGAACCCGATCCATTTTCATGCATGGCAGCTCCCATCACCGTCTGAAAAATTTGCAGGGGGTCCCCATGGCTGACCACCAAGACGGCGCAACTGCAAAACGTAAATGAAAATTTGAACCTACAATGTCGTGTCTATCGTGATTCTAATATATCTTACTAGGTTGACGATAGTGTTAGATTAATCTAAGTCGAACATATTTGTAATAGTCCAAATCCACCGCCCGTACTTTAGAATTTTCCTTTCGGACTTCCACTCAAGGTTTTTAAAACGTGTATACTAGAGAGAGGTTTCCATACGTTTATAAAGAATGCTTCGTTCTCCTCTTCAACTGATGTGGGATCTCACAATCCACTCCTCTTCGGGGCCCAACGTCTTTGCTGGCACACTGTCCGGTATCTACCCCTTCGGAACTCAGCGTCCTTGTTGGTACACCGCCCGATGTCTGGTTCTGATACTATCTATAACAGCCTAAGCCCATCGTTAGCAGATATTGTTCTCTCTCGGCTTTTCCTTTCTAACTTTTCTCCCAAGGCTTTTAAAACGCGTCTGCTAGGGAGAGGTTTTCATACTCTTATAAAGAATGTTTCGTTTTCCTCTCCAACCGATGTGGGATGTCACAATATTTGATTGATCAATAGCATTATGATAGAGGAGGATATAAATATGGTATACCCTTGAAATTGTGACTCCATTTGAAGCACTGCTTTGGCAAGTCTTGAAGCAACATCTTCAACGCTTTCTCCACCTTCAGGCCGCTGGAATGGATCTTCCTCATCAAGAGCCCAGATTTCTGCATACTGTTTTAGATGAACCAACACAAAATCAACAAAGCCTCAATTGACATGGCATGAAAGATTCAAAGATTTCAGTGACTTTCTTAGCAACCACTAATAACATTGTTTTACCACGAAATATTGGAAAGGTCGAAGGTCAGCTCTTTCTTAGAAATAGGAAGATAAGACGAGAGTAGTCTTACCGCTTCTCTTTCAGATCCCCTGAAACGCTACATCCAGCCCAGATGATCAAGAAAAAGGTTTGTTTTATTCTAATCTCCATTAATTTTTTATTTTGTGTTCTCATATCTGTGAGTGTTCGAGCAGCTTGTATGCACCTTGACTAATCTTACCGGACAACCGTTTGACACTGCAACGTTGGGTTTCCAAGATAGCTTGTAGGATATTAAATCCTAGGTAGTATAGTAGGTGGTCATGTAAGAAGCACATGCACTTTAGTTTGGCTAGCATATGCGTGTCCAAAACGTGTTGGACACTTGGACACACTTTTGAACACGTATTGGACACTTGCTATCCATTTGTTAGACACGTGTCAAACACTTGTTAACTTGTTAAGTATACTCATTTTTTTAAGCATATATAGGAATAAACTTATGACTTAATTTCCTCGTCTCATATTCATATCGTGCTTACTCGGTGGTCACCATGGCTTAAACCAACGATATCGCCATTAATATTTTCCAATAATTTGAAAACTCAGACATTCTCTGTCAAGAAGCTTAAGGTATCAAACAAAGAGGGACTGTAACTTTTCATGGCAGCAAAAACACAATCAAGAACAAGTAATGGTTATCTTACTTTGTCATGAGATAAAAGCTCAAATGAAGGACCAAAGTAGCGTTCCCTGAGATCTTCCATCATCTGCAAATGATCAGTTGGAGGAAGATGAAGAACATATTGAATCAGAAAAGTGGTCTACCAGATTCTTTACAGAAACACAAATGGAAAGAAAGCAGTTTTTTACCTTACACTGAGGGTTTTCAAATGGAAGATTCAGTGCAGATGCAGCCACTTTAGCTGTATGGATTGTTCTTGAGAATGGCGAATAGCAAATCCGAACATTTTCGAGCGGTATGGAATTTTCCTTCAACTCCTGCACTTGTGATATAGATTTTCCATTAAAACGAGTGAATCTAAGATGCATCCTTACTTTCATTATCGAGATTGAGCTAGAATGACAACGACTGATTGCGGTCGACTTAGATATAAGGCAGATTAGATTGAGATGATAGTTCATTCAGGCCAAGAGCCTAAGCCCACCGCTAGCAGATATTGTTCTCTTTGGATTTTCTCTTTCGGGCTTCTCTTCAAGGTTTTTAAAATGCATATGTTAGGGAGAGGTTTCCACACCCTTATAAAGAATGTTTCGTTCCCCTCTCCAACCGATGTGTGTTCTCACAATTCACCCCATTTGGGGACCAGCGTCCTCGCTGACTCTCGTTTCCCTCTCCAATCGATATGGGATCTCACAATCCACCCCTTCCAGGGCCCAGCGTACTCGCTGACACTCGTTCCTCTCTCTAATCGACGTGGAGATCTCACAAATCCACCCCCTTTGAGGCCCAACGTTCTCGCTGGCACACTACCTGGTGTCCACCCCTCTTTAGGGCTTAGTGTCTTCGCTGACACACCGCCCAATGTCTGGCTCTGATATCATTTGTAACTGCCCAAACCCACCACCCGCAAATATTGTCCTCTTTGGGCTTTTCTCTTCGGACTTCCCCTGAAGCTTTTTAAAATGCGTATGCTGGGGAGAGATTTCCACACCCTTATAAAGAATGCTTCGTTCCCCCCTCTCCAACCGATGTGGGATCTCACGAGTTCAGTTCGCTAGTCAATCCTGTTGTGTATTTGACTTAAAAGAAATCAAAGAACTTCCAGAGGAGTATTAATGTCTTATGGGATCTTTTCAAGCTTGCTCTTCTTCTTGGTGTCAGGTCTCTAATTCTTTTTGTAGCTATGATCTTGTACAAACTATTGCTAATTGGAAAGCCTTTTTGTAATCATATTGGCATCACTATTCACTAACTCGTGAAGATTTTCAGAAGAATAACAATCCTGTTCTGAAATGTTTGGCTCATATTCGTTATGCCCGTTTGCTTATGACAACAAATCATGAAATTACAAACAAAAGACAGGCTTCCCAAATCTAAAAACACATTACAAAATACCTTTAAGAATTGTTCTCCAGCCAACCGCGCCTGTCCAACACCCTCAGAAGCCAGTTGATACTCAGGGAGGGTACCATTTTCCTACAGTAGAATCAAACTCTCAGTCAATTAACCTGTTCTTCATTCTTCTTCTCAATCAATCGGCATGCAAAAACTCCAAGAACATGTCCTATCACAAGCACAGACCCAAAGAAACACTACAAATTCAAGCATAAAAACGTAAAATCAAACTCCAAGAACATGTCCTATTACAAGCACAGACCCTTAAGAACGCTATAAATTCAAGCAGAAAAATGTAAAATCAAACTCCAAGAACATGTCCTATCACACAAATTCAAGCAGAAAAGTGTGAAATCCATCATAATTTGACGCATAAAATCAGCATTAACGAACATCTCAATGCATTTCACGCATGAACAGAAAAGAAAACAGTCATTTCTGAAACATAATTCGCGAAAAGGCAATCCAAAACCACGCAAATGGCCGACCATTCTTTGGCCAAAAGAACAATCTGAGAAATTCTCCACAGCAAATCAAAATCAGATAAGAACCAAGAAAAACACCATATTCTAACAAGCCAAACAGCAAACGAAGAATAAAACAACAGGTCAAATAGTCACAGACTATAGAAGAAACGATGAGGCCCTTCTCATTGGGAATGCTCTTTCCATGCCTGAGAATCCAATATCTGTTGCGTAGAAAAGGCGCCGTCGCCATTCTCTCGAAACTCCCCTCCCTGCTTCTCTTCAGCCGTTTACACCACTACTATTCTTCAATCGCTTCTGTGAATTTTTTGTACGTTTTTTACAATCAGTCAGCCAATGAGAAGCCTCCACGTCAACCATGGTCGAGGACTAAGTCAATGGTAATGACGTGGCAAGATTTGATTCGATCTTAAGATATGAGCGGCCGTAGAGAAGTATATGTTCAGTTATCTCCTTCAACCTACCGTCACATTTCGACATTTCGACAATTCGATTCGACGAATCGACGAAACAAATCCTTCGAAATCGAAGCTTTCGATTCCCTCTGAAAAACAAGAGGACTGAACACGAACTAAGAATCGCCATGGCTTTAAACCTTCGCCAGAAGCAAACAGGTACTGATTTCTCTCTCTCTTTTGCTCTGTTTCGCTCTCTAGATCCCAGTTTTGACGAGTGATCTGGACGAAATAGATCCTACATTGATGTTTTGAATTGGAATTTGTTTGTGTGTTTGATTCGAACTTCTTTTGAATACAGAATGTATAATTCGAATGTTGAATTTGAACCAGCCGGTGAACTCGACATCGACCGCGAACGAAGAGGTTTACAAGATCTTGATCTTCGACAGATTTTGCCAGAACATACTGTCTCCTCTGATTCATGTCAAGGATCTCCGCAAACATGGTGTCACTCTTTATTTTCTCATCGACAAGGATCGAAAACCTGTTCACGATGTGCCTGCTGTCTATTTCGTCCAACCAAGTAAGATCAATATAGATAGAATTGTTGCTGATGCTTCTCGTTTCCTCTATGATAGCTTTTACTTAAACTTCTCTTCTTCGATTCCTCGTCCTCTCCTTGAGGATCTCGCATCTGGAACTCTGAATTCGGATTCGGTTCAACGAATCGCGAAGGTGCACGACCAGTATTTAGAATTCGTTACATTGGAAGATAATTTGTTTTCGTTAGCTCAGAAGAGTATATATGTTCAATTGAACGATCCTTCTGCTGGAGATCGTGAAATTGAGGAGATTATAGAGAGAATCGTTAGTGGATTGTTTAGTGTTTTGGCTACGCTGGCTGTAGTGCCTGTTATTCGATGCCAACGAGGAGGCCCAGCAGAAATGGTTGCCTCGGCATTGGATCAGAGGTTGAGAGATCATTTGTTGTCGAAGAACAATTTGTTTACAGAGGGTGGGGGCTTTGCTAGCTCATTCCAGCGTCCGATTCTGTGTCTGTTTGATCGAAATTTCGAGTTATCTGTAGGAATACAGCATGATTTTAGGTACAGACCTTTAGTTCATGATATTCTAGGATTGAAACTGAATAGATTAAGCGTGCAGGGTGAAAAGGGTGGGATGAAATCCTATGAATTAGATAGTTCTGACTCATTTTGGGTGGCAAATGGATCTTTGGAGTTTCCAGAAGTTGCAGTGGAGATTGAAACTCAGTTGAATAAGTATAAGAAGGACGTTGATGAAGTGAATAGAAGAACTGGTGGGACTGATGGAGCTGAGTTTGATGGAACAAATTTGATTGGTAACACAAAGCATTTGATGAATGCTGTAAATTCGTTGCCCGAATTGACTGAAAGGAAGCAAATTATCGATAAGCATACGAACATTGCCACTGTATTGTTGGGTGAGATCAAGGAGAGGTCTCTTGATTCTTATGCTAAAAAGGAGAACGACATGATGGCTCGAGGTGGTATCGATCGGAATGAGCTCTTGTCTGTACTAAAAGGGAAGGGTACGAAGACGGATAAGCTTCGATTCGCTGTTATATATCTGATCTCTTCGGAAAGTATAAACCAATCTGAAGTGGAAGCTGTAGAAGCTGCTCTGAGGGAATCAGAAGTTGATACTAGTGCATTTCAATATGTTAAGAAGATCAAGTCATTGAATGTCTCGTTCTCATCAGCAAATTCAGCTAGCAGAAGCAACATTGTGGATTGGGCTGAAAAACTCTATGGACAGTCAATTAGTGCAGTGACTGCTGGTGTTAAAAATCTCTTGTCTAGTGATCGGCAGCTTGCTCTAACTAGGACGGTCGAGGCGTTGATGGAAGGAAAACCGAATCCTGAGATTGATACGTTCCTTGCGTTCGATCCTCGTGCTCCAAAGTCGAGTTCTGGAACTAGTGGCAGCCATTTAAAAGGACCATTCAAGGAAGCAATCGTATTCATGATTGGAGGCGGTAACTATGTCGAGTATGGGAGCTTGCAAGAGTTGGCAATGAATCAGCAGACAGTCAAGCATATAATATACGGTAGCACCGAGATCCTCACCGGAGCCGAGTTCGTGGAGCAGCTATCACTGTTGGGGCAGAAGATGGGACTTGGCAACGTTGCTCCTCCGCCTCCTCCAGGTCCTTAACTGAACTCCCTTTTGTAGAATTTATTTGTTCATTGCACTGCCTTAGATTGGCTAGTTCATTAAAGAAATTGGTTCATATCTGAAACTATTCTAGACAATTACATTGTGGGTGACAAAATCTGCCTGTCTCGGTTACGCTTCGTGTTCTTCAAGTCATTAGATCTTGATTGGCCTCGACCTCGACCTCCCATAATCTGGGAAGAATGCCTTTTTGTAGATGTTGTGAGTTTTGTTGAGTTTAAGAACTTTTTGTATTCTTTGGAGAAGGTCTATATATTTGGAATTCACTTTTCCTCTTTAAATGATATCTAAAATGATTATTATATGTGTAGGTTGATATCATTATTCAATTGTCTTGGTGCCTCTTGACTCCCTAACCTTGCTTTATTCTGGCTGTAGTTCATATTTTAATTTTTGAATGCCTTCATTTTTCTATTATTAAATTTGATTTATAACACGACAAGTGTATGTATGCTGATTGAGTTGGGTTCGATTATGAGTTTTTTTTTTCTTGGGTCGATCAAAATTTGAATTCTATTAGTGATAGGCTTCTATTACTAATAGACTTCACTCGTAATGATAGCCTATCAGCAGCGATGAACTCCTATCACTCCTATCACTCCTATCACTCCTATAGTAAGTTTATCATCAAAGATTTAAAAGTTTTTCAAGAGTACAAAAGACCACCTTATATGGAACTATTATTGTTATTATTTATTGAATGTTATGTCTAATTTTAAGATTTATTGAAAATATATATAGCTAAAATTAGATATTTTAAAATAAATAAATTAAAACTAAATTAAAAAATTGGTTTAAACTTTTTTTAAAAAAGTATTTTAACTTAGTTATATTTTTAATTGAAGAACTAAAACATAAATCTTAAAAGTTTGAACATCGGACTAAGAAATATATATAAAGATTAAAAAATATAATAAATTCGAAATTTCATTACTAAAATAGGATTTAAGCATAAAATACTTTTAAATTGAGATTTTATTAATTTTTTTTAATTCGATTGAGTTATGATCGAAATTTGCAATTAATAAATAAAATATAAAAAACCATTTTATTTAATGTATTTTTAATAAATTATAAAAATAGTTTTAATGCAAGAAAAAAATATAACATGAACATATTATTAAAATTTAGAAAAGAAAATTTAATAGCGATTATTTTTGGAAAAAACTATTTTAAAGATTTAACAAAAATGATAAAATTAATGATATTAAAAAGACCAAAATAATATTTTAATATAAATAAAACATTGGTTTTTAGATTTTAGAGAGAGAAAAGAATTAATTTCGATTGTTAATAAGGATTCCAAAAATAGAATCACCGAAAATGGTTACGTATATATTCATTTATGTTCTTCTTCTTCGAATTTCTCCTCCGTCTATGGCTGATCTTCTTCAACCTCCATTTCTCTCCTCCTTCTTCCTCAACGCCTGACTCTCTCTCTCTCTCTCTCATCTTCTCCATTTTCACCTCTCTATGGCTGCCCGCAGTGCCTTTCCGATTATATGCCGCCTCGCCTCCCCTTACCGGAGCCGTTTTCAGCTCTCCCCTTTCAATCTATTCTCCGACGCCCGATCCGTCACCTACATGCCGAGGCCTGGAGACGGAGCTCCGCGCGCGGTCACTCTCATTCCTGGAGACGGAATCGGTCCTCTGGTGACTAATGCGGTCGAGCAAGTGATGGAGGCGTTGCACGCTCCTGTCTACTTTGAACGCTACGATGTACATGGTAATATGAAGCAGGTTCCTCGCGAGGTAATGGAGTCTATTTTTAAGAATAAGGTGTGTTTGAAAGGCGGCTTGATGACTCCGATGGGCGGTGGTGTTAGTTCTCTCAATGTGCAACTGAGGAAGGAGCTCGACTTGTATGCTTCGCTTGTTAATTGTTTCAATTTCCCTGGATTGCTTACGCGTCATGAGAATGTTGATATTGCCGTCATTAGGGAGAACACGGAGGGCGAATACGCTGGCCTCGAGCATGAGGTTATTCCTGGCGTCGTCGAAAGCCTCAAGGTAATATATATAAAATTGTAAATGTCTGTTGATTGTTAGATTTCTTGACCTGTTTGGAGTGGTATAGATGATTTGTAATATGGTGGTTCTCTGATTTATAGAAGTTATCTCTGTTTCATTTTTAAACACCTTGGAGATATACACAATCGTTCTTGGAATGAACAACGAACAAAGCCACAAAACGAATGCTGCATTGCATTAACGATAATCACTTGTTCAATCAGTTGTCTTTCTTAGGTTATCTGTTGGACGAGATCAATTTGACATATCTATAGCATTTTAGTCCGAACCCCCTATTCTTCAAGAATTCAAGCAGCTTGCATACAAATGTATACATACACTCTTGTGCTCAATGGTTCATACTCACAATTTGCCGATTATATTCCTCTTGCTCCTCATTTCAATGCAGTAACCTGAAATGTACCCTGAATTACTGTAGGTGATTACAAAGTTCTCCTCAGAACGCATTGCCAAATATGCATTCGAGTATGCTTATCTGAACAACAGGAAGAAAGTGACGGCTGTACACAAAGCCAATATCATGAAACTTGCAGATGGGTTGTTTTTGGAGTCTTGCAGGGAAGTGGCAACCCAATATCCTATTATCCAATACAATGAGGTTATTGTTGACAACTGTTGTATGCAGCTTGTTTCAAAACCTGAGCAATTTGATGTTATGGTATGTAGCTTTCTAAGCTGATATTTGTTCCATTCCTGGGCATGTCCTTTTGTTTTTTCTTTCCCACCACATGCTAGAATGAAAACAATATCCATTATTTGTGGCCCTTTAGTTGTTTTGAATTCCAGAGTCTCAGATAAGATGTATAGTTTAGCTCTCTGGTCCCTGAAAAATGCTTATTCCTACTTTTGAAACTTGGATCAAGGGGCAATCTGGTTCAAACTTACAGTGTCTGCAGATTTCTTTCTTTGGGCATGAATATAAATGGCATATAGTTCATTCCTTGAGTTGCTAGACAAGTCAATCTACAGTGATCGGAGACCCAGCACTTAATTGGCTGGTGATTAAAAAGGAACTCTGGTCTTTCTCAAAGAATGGGCCATGAGTCGAAATCTCTATAGGCAACTTACCAGGAAAATGATTTTTCTTGCACTTTTGCTGATTGGTTTTATATGGTGTGCATTGGTCATGCGGTGTTTCTTAATTTCGAAGGAAACCTGAGTTAAAAAGCTTGGAGATTGGATTTAGAAATATCTTAGGCTTAGTATCTCTTGGGCTTCTAGTAATTCGAAAATTCTGTTAGATATGGTTAGATTTTCAAAAAAATATTTAGGATTCAAGGACCAACAAAAGTATCTCTTACTCAATTGAATGTGGTAGAGGGAAACACTTGTCTTGTGCAATTTGTCGAAGTGCGTGTAAAATGGTTCGAAAACTCACGAATGTTGTTAAGAAAAGTGTATGAGTTCCAATCCCTGTTTTGCTTAATGCTTCTCTCTCTGTTTTTTCCCCTCACAAATTAAGCAAGTTCCTCGCTCTTCTTAAATGGTTGTCTATTTTGTTGAAGCTTATACTTCGCCTATTCTTTTCTGACCCAAGGCCCTTTTATGTTGAAATTTTGCTAACAAGGCCCTTTTAATTCCTTGGATCAGGTGACTCCCAACCTGTATGGCAATCTAGTGGCAAACACTGCAGCTGGACTTGCTGGAGGCACTGGTCTCATGCCAGGAGGTACAATTACTATCCACTTTCTTAAGTCCACTCATTCTGTGAAGATAATGCATATTATTACTGTGACATCTCACATCGTTTGGAGAAGAGAACGAAACACTCTTTATAAGGGTGTAGAAACTTTTTCTTAGTAAACACCTTTTAAAAACTTTAAGGGGAAGTCCAAAAAGGAAAGTCTAAAGAGGACAATATCTGCTAGCGATAGGTTTGGGCTGTTACAAATTTCATAGCTATGTGCCAGCGAGGAGGCTATTCTCCGAAGGGGAGTAGACATGAAGCGGTGTGCCAGTAAAGACG
Source organism: Cucurbita ficifolia (assembly GCA_033971965.1). NCBI lineage: Eukaryota > Viridiplantae > Streptophyta > Magnoliopsida > Cucurbitales > Cucurbitaceae > Cucurbita > Cucurbita ficifolia. The sequence goes on from CM066963.1 coordinate 1,413,273, forward strand.
CTGGGCCCCGAAGGGGGGTGAATTTGATAGGGGTCCCATATCGATTGGAGAAAAGAACGAGTGTCAATGAGGACGTTGGACCCTGAAGGGGGATGAATTGTGACATCCCACATTGGTTGGGGAGGAGAACGAAACACTTTTTATAAGGGTGTGGTATCCTTTCCCTAGAAAACCTGAGAAAAAATTCAAAAATTACAATATTTACTGGCAATATTTAATAGCGGTGGACTTGAACGGTTATAATTATTATCTTAAATTTCTACTTAAACAAAATGGCAAGGTTTTACTTGAATGGAGATAAATATGGATGCGTTTTATAGTGTCGTCTCAGTTGGCATTTGGTAATGGATTGATACAGGCAACGTGGGGGCAGATCATGCCATATTTGAGCAAGGAGCTTCAGCGGGGAACGTGGGGAATGAGAAAATAGTGGAGCAAAAGAAAGCCAACCCAGTTGCTTTGTTGCTGTCTTCAGCCATGATGCTGAGGCACCTTCAGTTTCCTTCATTCGCCGACAGGCTTGAGAATGCTGTGAAACGTGTGATCATGGAGGACAAGTGCAGGACTAAGGATCTTGGTGGGAACTGCTCCACCCAAGACGTTGTCGATGCTGTCATTGCCTTTTTGGACTGACACTGCCTGCCTTTTTCAGCTCACTTTCCACCTGCCAGGTTCTATTTGTTTAATTCATTTTTTCCCTTGAAAAAATATTAGTTTTGAAATTCTTTTTCAAATAATGCGAGGTTATTTGAGTGGCGTTGTGTTGTGGAAAAGGAAAGAACTAAACCCATGACCTTCCAACATCACTTTCATATGCATACACCACTTTTGTACACAAAATTCAACTGTACCAATTTTGTAATTTTAAGGCCTCGATAGGTATTATTTATCGCTTTCATATGTAAGTGATATCAATTTCATATACACTATCCCTACACTAAATGTTATATGCATGTAAGGCTTCAAAGAGTCGTAAAAGAAAAAGAACACGAATGTATCATGAACGAATCATACACATTTATGAGGTTACGTAAGTATAAATCACCACTTTTAATACATGACTAATTCATCAATCATATATCAAGTTTAAACTTTCAGATCCAATTCGTCATTTTTTTAAGCCTCCGAACATACTAATTTTAAAAATTTAAGAACGAAATAGAAAACTAAATTAAATTAGTAAAATAATAATAATAATAATAATAATCTTAAGAATATAATTACTTTTTTCAGCTGCCTAACCCTGAAATTCAACCTTCAATATATTAAAAACATTAATTCCAAGGAAAAAAGATGAAACGATTCTTGAGGTCACCTTCTTCAATAAGTCCGGCGAGAAGTAACCGGAATTCAAACGACAGCTCGAAGTTCTCCGGTGAGAAGAGCAAATTTCCGGTGCTGCGAGAGAATGGGCTTGGTGATCGCGACTTGTAATCTCGATGCCAGTTCATCAGAACACGATCCATTTCCATGCACGGCAGCTCCCAATACTGTCTGAAAAATTTGCAGGGGGTCCCCATGGCTGACCACCAAGATGGCACACCTGCAAAACTCAAGTCAACTCAACTTCTATTATCAAATTTAAAACTTCAACCTTTCAAATCAGTATGAAGTTTGATATGCAGCCAATTTATAAAAGTTACCAACAAAATCTAACATAACCGACCAGTAATTGACGAGATCGGAGATTAGAATCTCCTGTTAATGAAATCCCGACCCTACAATCTCGTGTCTATCTTGAGTCTAATATATCTCGTTAGACACTTGTTAAAATATCTCATTAGACGAAATAAGTATCCGAATTATTGAACTATGCTCAGGTTGACGATAGTGCTAGATAAATCTAAGTCGAACATCTAAGTCGAACGTAAATATGGTATACCCTTGAATTTGTGACTCCATTTGAAGCACTGCTTTGGTTAGTCTTGAAGCAACATCTTCAACGCTTTCTCCACCTTCAGGCCGCTTGAATGGATCTTCCTCATCAACAGCCCCAACTTCTTTGCACTGATTTAGATGAACCAGCACAAAATCAACAAAGCCTCAGCTGAAATGGCATGAAAGGTTTCTATAATTTCAATGACTTACGCATCTTCGGTGGGCTTGACACTACTATATTTGGTTCCTAAGATAATTCGTAGGATATTAAATCCTAAGTAGGTGGTCACCTAAGAAACATGTACACTTTAAATTGACTAGCGTGTCTGAGTCCAACACACACGGACACTTTAGTTTGGCTAGTGTGTGTCCAATACCGACTCTTGTTGGACATGTAATGATACTTGTTACCCATTTGTTAGACACGTGTCATAGGTGTATGGTAAGAATTTTTTTAAACTTTTTTTTTTTTTGTAAAGGTAAAAAATGTTAATGCTACCTTTAAAATTTTATGGGTATTTTTTAAACATACTTAGGGTATTCTTGAAAGGTATTAATGAAACGTTTTAAAGTTTAAGGGTATTTTTGAAACAAAGTACTAATGTTTCCCTACAAAACTAACAAGAATATTTTTCTAGAATTTTTAAGGATATTTTTTAGACTTTTGAAAAAGTTTAAGGGTATTTTTGAGACAAAGTACAAAGTTCGGGATATATATTTTAATAGTTGTATCTATGTCCTGGATTTTAAAAAAATTGTGTCACTATATCCACGTCTCATATTCGTTTTTGTGCTTATTTGGCGACCACCTCGACTTAAACCCACAATATCACCATTAACATTTCCATTAATTTAAAAACTGTCATTCTCTGCCAAGAAGCTTAAGGTAACAACAAAGAGAGACTTAGAGAAATTTGTAACTTTTGATGTCAGCAAAAAGACAATGAAGAACAAGTAATGGTTTGCTTACTTTGGCCTGAGACAAGAACTCCAATGAAGGACCAAAGTAGCGTTCCCTGAGATCTTCCATCATCTGCATATCAAAATTTATATAATGATCAGCTGGAGGAAGATGAAGAACATATTGAATCCACAAAAGTGGCCTACCAGATTCTTCATACAAACACAAATGGAAAGAAAACAGTTCTTTAACCTTGCACTGAGGACTTTCAAATGGAAGATTCAGTGCAGATGCAGCCACTTTAGCTGTATGGATTGTTCTTGAGAACGGCGAATAGCAAATCCGAACATTTTCGAGCGGTATGCAATTTTCCTTCAACTCCTGCACTTGTGATATGATTTTCCATTAAAACGAGTGAATCTAAGATGCATCCTTAATTTCATTATCGAAACCGACCAAGAATGACAAAGACTGCGATCGACTTAGATACAAGGTTGATTAAATTTGTGAGATCTTACATCGGTTGGAGAGGGGAACGAGCATTTTTTATAAGCGTGTGGAAACCTTTCCCTAGCAGATGCAATTTAAAAGCCTTGAAGGGAAGCCTGGAAGGGAAAACCCAAAGAAGATAATATCGGCTAGCGGTGGGCTTGGGCTATTACAAATGGTATTAGAGTCAGATACCGGGCGATGTGCCAACGAGGACGCTGGGCCTCAAAGGGAGTGGATTGTGAGATCCCACATTGGTTGGAGAGAAGAATGAAACATTTTTCATAACCTCTCCCTATCAGACGCGTTTTAAAAACCTTGAGGGAAAGCCCAAAAAGGACAATATCCATCCCTCACAGACGCGTTTTAAAAACTTTGAGGGGGAAGCCCAGAAGGGAAAGCCTAAAGAGGACAATATCCTCTCCCTATCAGACGCATTCTAAAAACCTTGAAGGGAAAGCCCCGGACAATATCTTCTCCCTATCAGATGCATTTTAAAAACATTGAGAGGAAGCCCAAAGAGAACAATATTTGCTAGCGATAGGCTTGGACTAATTGAGATGATAGTTCATAGAGTATGAACAAGTCAGATCAACAAAGGGTCAAATTAGTTTTGGTGGGATTGGGTTAGATTGGGTTAGTCAGTATTAGACCCGACATGTGGCTGCTATCCGAATAGAACAATAAACTTCACAACTTTTCTTTAGGTTCAACATGTGAAGCAGAGAGATTCAAATCTTTGATTTCTTGATCGAAGGTATATACTTTAATCGGTTGAGTTTTGTTCAAGATGGCATAGACTCATAACTTGTACTGAAATCTAGTAGTTCTTCAGTTTTCTGAACTGGTTTTCTAGTTTATATGAATGCTTCCTATAAAGAACAGACCACCACTCTGTTGCAATTATATAGATATCAAACAAATTAGACCAATCCATGTTTGGCTCGTATTTGTTATGCCGGAAAATCTAAAAACACTATACAGCTCTACAGCCTGAGAAAATATAGATTAAGGACCAAAAAAACACCTTTAAGAATTGTTCTCCAGCCAACTGCGCCTGTTCAACACCCTCAGAAACCAGTTGATACTCAGGGAGGGTACCATTTTCCTACAATAGAATCAAACTCTCAGTCAATTAACCTGTTCTTCATTCTTCTCTCAATCAACCGGCATACAAAAACTCAAGAACATGTCCTATCACAAGCGCAGACCCTTAAGAAACATTACAAATTCAAGCAGAAAAGTGTAAAATCCATCATAATTTGAGCATAAAATCAGCATTAACGAACATCCCAATTCATTTCACGCATGAAGAGGAAAGAAAACAGTCATTTCTGAAACATATTTGGCTGCCCGACCATTCTTTGGCCAAAAGAACAATCTGAAAAATTCTCCACAGCAAATCAAAATCAAACAAGAACCCAGAAAAACACCATATTCTAACAAGCCAAACAGCAAACGAAGAATAAAACAAGGGATCAAATAGTCACAGACTATAGAAGAAACGATGAGGCCCTTCTCATTGGGAATGCTCTTGCCATGCCTGAGAATCCAATATCTGTTGCGTAGAAATGGCGCCGCTGCCATTCTCTCTAAACTCCCCTCCCTGTTTCTCTTCAGCCGTTCACACCACTACTGTTCTTCAATCGTTTCTATGAATTTATTATACTTTTTTTTTATGTAGTACACCCTTTTACAGTCAGATTATGGGCTCATTTTAATTTTTGAGTGGCTTCATACTTATTAAAATCATATTATGAATACTTTTTTTTTGGATCAATCCGAAAGTTATAGAGTGTTATCACACATATAAACTAGTACAACAACAACTAATCAACAATAAACGTCACCGCAATAGATGCCTATTACTAATAAACGTCACGCACAACATGTAGTCTATCGCTTGAACAAGTCTACTAGTGATGGTAGTCTAATACTACAAACACCGAAACACTCGTTCGACAATGCTTGCAATGTTTATTACTAATAAACGTCATTCACAACATGAAGTCTGTCTCTTAAACAAGTCTACTAGTGATGGTAGTCTATCGCTATTGTCACTAATACACTAGTTCACCAACGATTGCTATTACGATTAAAGTCTATCACAGGTAGAGTTATTTTAGGACATGTAGTTTGTCTCTTGTGATAAATGCCTATTACTAATAAATGTCATTCACGACATATAGTGGTCTAGCTCGTATCAATGATAGCTATCACTCATACACTAAGTTCAAGAACAGGGAGGAGAAAGGGATGGGTGTGCCCAAAGGCAACAACATGAAACTTGGAGATGGGTTCAAAGCCTGAGCAGTTTGATGTGATGGTAAGTAGCTTTCTAGGTTGATATTTGTTCCATTCAAGGAGATTGTCCTTCTTTTGTCCTTTTGTTTTGGCTTTCCCACCATGTGCTAGACTGAAAAATGTGGCCCAATCTTTGTTTATTATAACGGGACACTCTGTATTTTTTAAAGTTATCTTCAAATAAAAATAAAATTGTGGTTGGTAATTTATATCTTTCTTCAAAATGGAGATATCACTTTTTTCGATCATTGGAAGAATCCGGTCAATTCAATCTAACCAAACCTATGATTCAAAGAACCTAATGAATCCAACTCAATTTAAAGAATTTGGTAACTCAACCTAACCAAATCTATGATTCGAAGAACTCGATCCACCCAACTTAACCCAACCTGTACGTCTTGAGTTGGGTTGGGTTCAGAAAATGAAAAACTTTATGGATTTGGTTTGTTTATAAGTTCGGGTGAGATTTCACATCGATTGAAAAGGAGAACGACATCGATTAGAGAGGGAAACGAGTGACATGGGTGGATTGTGAGATCCCAGCTGGAGAGGGGAACAAATCATTATAAGTGTGGAAACTTCTCTCTAAAATACGAGTTTTAAAACATTGAGATAAGTCGAAAGGCCGAAAGAAGATAATATCTGATCTCCTAGACTTAATTTGGATTCATTAATTTTTTTAAAAATAAGTTTTAGGGTTTCTCAAGTGTAGAAATTGAGTTTAATGTTAATTTGAATATATATATATATATATATATATATATATATTTTACATATTAATATCATATTTTTAGATTTTATTATTTAATAAAAAAAATATTTTTTGTTCAAAAAAATGTCTGATTAACCAGTTTTTTCTAAGGACACAAAACTCTGTGCAAAGACCTTGAAGATTCTAATAAAACCCTAGAGGGACCTAAAAACTCAAAATCCATTAACACATAAAGTTTTTGATTGAATACCTAAATTCAATTTCAAATATTCACAAACTTAGGTGGTTAGTGACTCACAAATTTCCGCTGCTCCAGCTGATCTCGCGGTGCGTTCGGCCTTCTGGTGATGTCGGCATCACACGAACGATTGAATCCAGCGGATCCTTGCGCGCGACTCGGAGGTAGAGATCGACGGATCGTGACCTTATCTCTAGCAGCTCCTCGACTGGACGACGGCGAGAACCGGCGGCAACCTAGAGGGAGTTCGTGTGCGTGGCTTTGTGGAAGCCAGTTTGGGTTGGTATCTACCTAACCGGTTCATATTTATTATTATTAAGGAGTTTGTTTATCGGTTAAATTATGATTAAGTTGATAATTTATATTTAAATTAGGTAGTTTAGCTAAGTCATATTCAAATTCATCAATAATTTGATTATGGTCGATATTTTGTACGTGAAAATATGATTAATGGAGTAACTATGATGATCGAACTGAGTAACGAAATTTAGAGGCGAAGCGACAGTGTGCTCGAAACATTTCCAGAGGAAGGAGAGAAAGTGCATTCAACGATCGAACGAAGCATGATGAAGGAATTTTTGTATGAATAAAAGAGTTCGACGAAGGAAGGTCGTGACTTTGTTGATTTTAAATTGAGGGCAATTCAGACATTTCACTTTAAATGCAAAAACGTTATATACCGTGAGATCCCACACAGATTGGAGAGGGAAACAAAACATTTCTTATAAGGGTGTGAAAGTCTCTCCCTAATAGATGCGTTTTGAAATCGTGAGGCTGACAGTGATATGTAACAGGTCAAAATGGACAATATTTGCTAGCGGTGGGGTTGGGCGATTATAAATGATATCAAAGCCAGACACCGAGTGGTGTGCCAGTGAGGACATTGACCCCTTGAAGGTAAATTGTGAGATCCCACCTCGATCGGGGAGGAAAAATACAGATGTGAAGAAAATTAAATTTAGATAGAGGACTAACATATTGATTAAAATATGATAAAAGAAATAATAAGGGACTTCTAAGACAAAATCTTGAAAGTTGAAGGACTAATCGTGTAATTATCTTAAAATAAGTTTTTCATATATAATATTTTTTTTTTTACCTTTCGAGGACCATAGTTCTGATCCACGTGTCTTTCTGTAGGGCTTTAAGCATTACGTCCTTCAGCTCGTGAAATCTACACAGAATTTGCAGCACATTGAACATTTTGCGTCCATTTGTGGTTTTGATGAGCAAATATCAATGCATTTTCGAGGTGATTTGATGCACTGAGCAGTGAAGCAACTGTATGAAATTGAGAACTGAAGATTTCTTCTTCCTTCCGATTCCGCATGGCTCTCCCTACTTCATCGGAGCGGTTCCTATGAGCTAAGGTAAGAACGAATGCTTTTGATGCAATTTGATTTGGATTTGGTTAAGCTAATTTGCTTTTTTCGCGAAGAGGTTCGCGTTTTAGTGTTGATTTTGAAATGGAGAATATGATCAGTTCGTGTTCTGTCGTTGAAATTGTTCTGAATTTCAAATTTGTTTCTGCTTCGTTTTGAATTCTATTTAGGTTTTCTCTGAGCTAATTTCATGTTTTAAGAACTGATTACTTCTTCTTATTTTATTGTACGTTTGAAATCTGCCCTAAATTTGTTTTTCTTTCAAATTCATGAAAATAGTTTTTCACTCTTAAAGCTCATTTGGTTGGGTGATTATTTTAACATAATCGTTCTAATAAAATGAAAATGTTGCTTCCCAAATATAAAGCATTCCCACTAATTATCTTTCCTTTTGAAAAGCTTCCATCAAATGGATATATTATCCGTCCTGATATGTATTGTTCATAAGCTAACATTTGTTGTTCATATATCTAGGGGTATCTTTTGAGTGTTCATTTGAATTATACTTATTCTAAATGGTTATATATCCACGCCCTGACATTTATTGTTCATATATCCATGTGTATCTCGATCTAAACACTATCAAAATTGTCTTGTTTCTGTTTCTTGATCTATCTAATATATGTATTATGTATCTCTTCTAGTTTTTAAACATTTCAGATGGTTCAGAAATCCATAGACTCCAAATTAAATGATTCAGGGAAGGAAGCGCCTGCTCAAGAAAAGCAGCTGCAGATTTCTGCCAAGAAGGCAGCATTAAGAGACTTGCAAAATGATAATAGGGTCGCAGCTTCCAACTGTACCGGAAGAGGTCCGAGCAGTGACTTCATTAAAGTTTCTGGTAACAATAAGCCCTCTCCAGTCTCCGCAACGAGTCCGCCTCGTCTCCTTTCTTCGACTTCGAATACCGCAAATGGGCACCTTGTTTATATCCGTAGAAAATCCGATGCAGATATAGCAAAGAGTAGTCCTTGTGATAGTTCAAGCATAAAAGCTGATTATCAGAGTAAACTTGGTCAATTAGCTGAAACTGTGCATCTAAAATCCCAGGTCAAGGAGTTACAGAACCATTGCTTCCCTGCATTTGCCCCTTTTACAATGGTGTCTCCCATGAATGCACACGGTAAATCTTCAGTTCCTCATAAGTATGGCATTAATTTAGCCACAGCAGAATCGGACTTTGATTCTGCAGGATGGAAAAATTTGCAGTGGGAACACAGATATTATCAGTTGGAGTTGTTATTGAATAAATTGAACCAATCAGATCAACAAGATTATCTTCAGGGTATGTTCTTCATTTAAGAAAGTGCTTCATCTTATTCCTGAAATAGTTTGAATGAAACTTATTTACTTTTTTTTTTATCAGTGCTTCGATCGTTGTCATCAGTTGAACTTAGCAGACATGCAGTTGAATTGGAAAAGAGATCCATTCATCTCTCGCTCGAGGAAGGTAGTTTGATTTCTGTATTACCTAACTTCACTTTCCTTTTCTGTGATCCTTGGAAAACTATTATAGTCTGCAAATTGAGTTGTTGACAAAATGTTATGTTTGATTCAATTATTTTTTCATTGCGTGAGATCCCACATCGGTGGGGGAGGAGAACGAAGCATTCTTTATGAGCGTGTGGAAACCTCTCCCTATCATACGCGGTTTAAGACCCTTGAGAGGAAGCCTGAAAGGAAAAAGCCCAAAAAGGACAATATCTGCTAGCGGGGTGGGATTGGACCATTACAAATGGTATCAGAGCTAGACATTGGACGATGTGCCAACGAAGAGGTTGAGTCTCGAAGGGGGGTGGACACGAGGCGGTGTACCAACAAGGACACTGGGCTCCGAAGGGGAGTGGATTGGGGGTCCCCAAATCTAGGCCTCGAAAGGGGGTGGATTGTGAGATCCCATATCGGTTGGGGAAGAGAACGAAACATTCTTTCTAAGCGTGTGGAAACCTCTTCCTACCAGATGCATTTTAAAAACCTTGAGGGGAAGCTCGAAAGGGAAAGCTCAAAAATGACAATATCTGCTAGTGGGGTGGGCAATACCAAAACTTGCCATTAGATGAACGAAGTCTATAGCTAGTCTTTTCCTTGGGATTATCTCCTGAAAGTAAGTTTGAAGCTTCTTCTTTTTATTTTAGCCTAGCCGTCACGATTGAAGATTATTGGGAGGGAGTCCCACATTGGCTAATTAAGGGGATGATCATGAGTTTATAAGTAAGGAATACATCTCCATTGGTATGAGGCCTTTTGAGGAAACCAAAAGTAAAGCCATGAGAGCTTATGCTCAAAGTGGACAATATCATACCATTGTGGAGGTTCGTGGTTCCTAACACGGTTTCAGAGTCATGCCCTTAACTTAGCCATGTCAATAGAATCCTCAAATGTCGAACAAAGAAGTTGTGAGCCTCAACGGTGTAGTCAAAAGTGACTCAAGTGTCAAACAAAGGGTGTAATTTGTTCAAGGGCTCCAAAGAAAGGAGTCAAGCCTCGATTAAGGGGAGACTGTTCGAGGGCTCCATAGGCCTTAGGGAAGGCTCTATGGTACACTTTGTTCGAGGGGAGGATTGTTGGGAAACTAAAATTAAATCCATGAGAGCTTATGCTCATAGTAGATAATATCATACTATTGTGGAGGTTCGTGGTTTCTAACCGTTCTATTCTAAACATACCTCTTATTTTTTAGTTCCTTCCTAGTTTTGCTTTGGAGCATGATCCAAGTAACATAAAATTCCTCTTTTCTTCATGACAGCAAAAGAGTTGCAGCGAGTTGGGGTCTTGAATGTGCTGGGAACTCCTGTGAACAGTATCAAAGTGCCATTGGCTCATCAAGACGGATCAGAGATGTAAGAGTATAGACATAACATGTTTTTCTTTTTCAACCTATTGTTCTTCAAGTAGGACGAAGATAGCGTTCTGGACTGCGGTTGCATCGAGTTTGCTCAGAGTTCGCAATTCTCAGTCGCCACGAACCAGATGTTTGCTGGTTTCTAGTAATATTCTGCCTACTATTCCTCCCTCTCATAATAGTTCTCACGTGTTTGACAAAGGTTTTAAGAAAAGATTGCTACTGTATGTGACTGTTACCAGGAAGAAAAGTGGAAATAGATCCACTTCCGTATAAATGCTTCTTTTTTCAATCCTGTTGGCGAATGTGTTCCTGATTTGAACTTGTTTTATTGTCTTTGATTGAGTTTATTTTAATAGATATATTGTATATAAGTATAAATCCTACTGTAATCTTGTACTGTAATCTTGTAATTTTGTGTTTAGTAGATCGATGAATCTTTTAAATTTTTGGAAGTTTTGAAAATGAGTAAAGAGACGTCATCCTTAAGATTTTCGTAGACTAAAGAGGTGTTTAATGTAATTCTAGTAGTGTCATCGACTGGCTGGAATGGTCGAATCGTCCGAGTTTCAAGCTCAATCATTGCACCCTATAGACAAGCGATTTCCGCAATTCAAACAACGCTTTGCTGACAACGACTATTACAAACGCCCACAAGAGCCTGATGCTGGAGATTGAGTAGTTGATGGTAAATTTGTAGATGTTGTTGAAATCCAAGAAAAGCGTTGATATTTAGTCTAATAAATTCATAAATTTTTAAAAACTTCCAACGTTCAAAGATAAAGTTCGTGATCTTAAAAATTAGAGACTAAATCGACACTAGAAACTAACACCAAGAATTACAATATTTTTTCAAATAAAATCACCATATTCGTTACTCGAGTCTAAACCGTTAACCGAACATCTGCCTATGTTCATCTTTTTATACCGACTCTATCTATAAAATATCACCATAACAACCTTCTTAACTAATTACTATCATACCCTTGAGAGCATTCCTATCCTCCATTTCTAATGCAACTAACACATGCTTCTAGACGACTCTAACAATATGAAAGGCCATCATACATCGAAGTAATAGTCCGATCTCATTCTTCTAAGAATTTGAAACTCTTATTAGTTATATACATTGACCTGTGCATACGTAAACATAACTTCAGCTCGAACCGCGATTGTCGAAAGACTACCGTCTCAATTTCGTCAGCAAGATCAGAGATTAGTAAATGAGAATAAACAGCAACATATTCCTGAGGGACAGGACAGGCTTCATCATGCCTAGCCTTATGAAACATGAAGCTCAGTTTCGATAGGAGCATCGTCTTGTACCGAATATCTCGATGGTGGTCCAATCATACTCAATATTACCTGCAAGGGCGAGGAAATAAGTAATATATGGCTCGATCATCCCTCGATAGAAGAGACGTGACGTCGGTCGTTATAAGAACAGTTGGCTTTTGAACTTACAGGTAGAAACACAAGGCCGTGGAGGAAACCAATGATGACCAATGCAAGGTACATTTGGAAGTAATAAATCTGCAGAATCCACAGCCAAAATTTGTCTTTATAGATTCTCAAAAGAGACTAGCATGAATTTGTAAGAGAGTTTAAAGGGTAAGAGACTAGATACCACAAATATTTCCGATTTTGCGAAACAAAGAACGATGACCCCGACTAGCTTTGTGAGAGTAATCCCACTGCAAAACGAGTGAAAACATTAGTTTCTGCAAGACAGATACTTGAAAAAGTTTCAACGAGAACCTCGTGGTTCTAATGATTACGCGAAATATCCTCGTCTATCCTTTAGACTGAAGGGAAAGCCAAAGAAACTGATTCTAAAAGATTCTAGGATCACACAAAGTGGAAATACACTTCTTCTAGAAAATGTTGAGTAGCCACGTACAAAGGAAAATCTCGGTCAAGGGTAAGACTTGCACAGAGTAGAAAGCATCACAAGAATCATTTCTTCTGTGAGGTCTCACATTGGTTGGGGAGGATAACGAAACATTTTTTATAACGGTGTGGAAACTTCTCCCTAGCAGACGCGTTTTAAAACCTTGAGGGAAAACTCGGAAGGGAAAGCACAAAGAGGACAATATCTGCTAGCGGTGGGCTTGGACGGTTACAAATGGTATTACAGCCAGACACCGAGCGATGTGCCAGCGAGGAGGCTGAGCTCCGAAGGGGGTAGACACGAGGCGGTGTGCCATCAAGAACGCTGGGTCCCGATTAGGGTGGATTGGGGGGTCCCACATCGATTGGAGAAGGGAACGAGTGCCAGCGTCCTTGCTGGACTCTGAAGGGGGGTGGATTGTGAGATCCCAGATCGGTTGGGGAGGAGAACGAAATATTCTTTATAAGGGTGTGGAAACTTCGAGGGGAAGCGTGTAAAACTTTAAGGGGAAGCCCGAAAGGAAAAGTCCAAAAAAGACAATATCCGTTAGCGGTGGGCTTGGGTTGTTACATCTTCTAACAATCAAATGTTCCAACAATGGAAGTCATCCATCTTTTATTGAATTAGATCCACAGAGGCTGATACCAAATATTGAATCTGTTGTACTACCAAAATTAGAAAAGCAAAATACAATGTCTACCTGAATACAGAAGCCCCCATTGTCGCCAACGCCTCCCGAGCTCGCTGGCTTCTGTCACCGCAGCTAACCTACAAGAGGGCATTTGATCAATAATATTAGTAATGAAAAAGGGTAAAACACAAGATGCATCATCCAGTTACGTGCTAGCTATTCGGTTCCATAGCTTTTCCAATGAAATACCATACTAATCAAATGGTCTCGTCTTAAATTGACACGAACCACCCGTGGCAGTACTCCACCATGAAATTTCGTGTAAAGACTTGGATAAGTCAAATTAATAAACTAAACCACGAAGTTCAAATAGCTTGATAAAGTTATCGGGGTCGATACTAACCGAAAAGGCATGGACTAAATGGACGCAAAACTCAACCGCGATTCCTATTGACATCAATATGTTAACAACAGAGACAGCATTTAGTTGAATATTCAGAATCGCCATTACTCCCTGCCAAAAAAGGAAGAAAAAAATAGATGAAAATAAAGCAAAATTTTATTAGACTCCACAAAAAGGAGTAATAGAGAGGTACCATGAGATCAATTATAATCATAGCCAAAACAAGTATAATGATTCCCGAACTCCACAAACTGCATATCAAAATAAATAGACGAAAGTATGATCAAATAAAGAAGAGTAATTTTAACGCTATAAAAAGAACGCGTTGTACTTGTATGTCGGCCAAACACAAAATGAGATTCGTACCATGATGTAATGACGAGAGAGACAATAAATATGGCACCTGCAATTGCATCGAAGAAAATCCTCAGTGAGATTCTTAGAGATTTGGTTAAGACGTTAATAAAGCCAATGAAGTAACACGGGAACTGTAACGGCCAGGCCCATCACTAGCAGATATTGTCCTCTTTGGGCTTTCCCTTTCGGGCTTCCCCTCAAGGTTTTTAAAACGTGTCTGCTAGGGAAAGGTTTCTAAACCCTTATAAAGGGTGTTTCGTTCTCCTCCCCAACCGACGTGGGATCTCACAATCTACCCCCCTTCAGGGCCCAGCGTCTTCGCTGGCACTCCTTCCTTTCTCCAATCGATGTGGGACCTCTACCAAATCCACCCCCTTCGGGGCCTAGCGTCCTTACTGGCACACTGCCTCATGTCTACCCCCTTCGGGGAACAACCTCCTCGTTGGCACATTGCCTGGTGTCTGGCTCTGATACCATTAGTAACGACCAGGCCCACCGCTAGCAGATATTGTCCTCTTTGGGCTTTCCCTTTCGGGCTCCCCCTCAAGGTTTTTAAAACGCGTCTGCTAGGGAAAGGTTTCCACACCCTTATAAAGGGTGTTTCGTTCTCCTCCCCAACCGATGTGGGATCTCACAGGAACCGATATTGTCGATGACATAATAATGATGATTTGTTAAAGAAAAATGTAGAGCGTATTTAATGAAGTGCTATGCCCTTGAAACATCATTAAAGTTATCAAACACAATGATTAACAACTTCCCTAGCAGTAAAATTCCATGAGACTTTGCAAAAAAAAAAAAAAAAAACACGCTTCGGGTTTTCTTTGTTCCCTACGATACTAACCGAGTGCTATGGCAATGTTCATCAAAGCGATGTTCCATATATCAAGATATTGCTCAAAGAATATATAGAAGACAGAGTATGGGAAGATATCCATCTGCAATAGAGCAACTGTCAGTAAAATATCGGGATCTCGAGTCCTAGACCATCCAACTGCAATATAGAATCTAAAAAATTATAAGCATTGTGGATGCAGGTGCCTCGACCGAATGAGTTCCTCGAGGGGAACTACCAAAGAAGGTAAGTTTTAAAAGTAATAATTGACACATGCTACTAAAAAAATATGTGAACCACAAGTACAAGCAAAAATAGAGTATTGGGAACCCAGCTAGGAGTTTCCTTGTTCTGTTTTAATGAAGAACACTTTTGACAATCTCTTCCTACAGTGTTCTTTTGCATTTACCTTGAACCTAGAGAAGAGTTCGACCCAATGCTTATTTTTTTCCTAGTTGATCCTGATTTGACAATAGAAGTATATTGATTTTTCTCCAATAACCGAGTACTTTTGTCTGTAGATACTGCATATTTGATTTCATCCATAAATTTTCTTCCCTATGAGTTCGAGTCTCAATACGAATGCTAGTCTTACCATTCATATGTTATGATATGAATATACCACATTCCCATTTTGGGCGGAACAGATCTAATTCTTTGATTCCAGTTAGTAAGAGGGATGTTGAACTAAGAAATAGATTCTAGAAGCTAAACTAAAAAAGGGTATCCTAAGCAATTTTAATAATCGGGTTCATTGATATTCCTAGTATAGTAGATGCTATCATACATACAATCATATCTGGGCGGGATTAAATATATGACAGCCTTAAAAAACCGAACATATTGACATTTGGCTGGTTTCTGGAAGCCCTCGCCGGCTGGTGGTTCAAAGACAAAGCTAAAATCGTTCGGAATTGTGCAAACTAGAGCCTACCTTCGGGAGAAATTAAAGGATTTTTGGTAGAAATTTCTACCTTCGGGAGAAATTGTGCAAGCTACAGCCCTAAGAGGTCTAATACAGAAAAGCATGCAGAAAATTGGTCAGCTTGCCATGAGAATTGAAAGTTTAGTCGCAACTCAAACCTTCAAAGAATCAGACATCTTTGAGCAAAAATCCTTCGCAGCTCGCAGTGCATTTACATAGTCACCCTGCAAAGAATGAAGTTTACAAATATCTCGACTAAATAATGCGACGACACTGAGTTCAAAACCACGAAAACACTATTCTACTGGCGTACTTGTTTATTAAGTGGCGTGTGATAGCTTCGAAACTCCGAAGCTTTTATGATGCCACTTTCATAACCTGAAATAAGTTATGAACAAACATGTAATGAACAGAGTTAACCAGGATTTAATTTAATGCATTCAGTAGCTGAAAAAAATGATGAAACAAAGAAAAGTTAAGTTATGACCATTCAAGTTCACACTATTGGTATAAGCTCCATGACCACCCTTTGCACAATCTGCAGATGGCAGAGAATTGAGGAACCATGGAAGCTTCTCCCGGAATTGCACTGTCGTAGGACGGCCAGCAACCAAATCGGAGTGGTGAAAGCACTGGAAAAAAAACACGGAAATTAGCCAATGTCCTTTTCTTTGGGCATTAATCCAGCCTTATGTCGCTCGATTAATGCATAGGCTGTCGAGTTACATTGATCCAACTAAAACAGTAGGTAACCATAAAGTATTGAAAACTATGGAATAGATAATAGAACTTTACAGTTGTACAATCTTGGCACACTCCTTCACTTGCATCACAGAACCCTTCATCCGGAATACAGCAAGGAGGCTGGAGAAGGAAAATGTATGCGTCAGTAGTCATGAAATGGTGTCATGAAGTGATGGCCTTTTCTTTTTTTCATCTATTATTATATTTGATCGACCCAAATTTAGAAACCTAATAAAATGGGAAGTCCGCAGGCGATTATTTACTCTTTTTATACGTGTTTTGGTACTCGGGTTAGTTAGCCCATGAACCGACCTCTCATAAGAAATGGATTGGTCGTGGGTTCCTTCCGCCACCCTAACCAATGAACTATTAGGATTCATTTTTATGGTCACTTGAGAAGAATTATATGCAGCATTAGGTCAAAATATACAGTTGGAACTTGCAGAAAATCTCAAGTTGTGGGACGAGGTGCAACCGTCAGCAGTAAAATAGAGCATTGGCAAGGAAAGAAAGTAGCCCTATGGACTTTCTAACCTGGTCATCTGGTGGACAATAAGAACCATTTGTGAACTTCCGGCAGCAGCCAAATGCCTCTGGCGACAACCATACAAGAAAATCATCAAGCCATGAGGCTGCTGGTTTAGCAATGTAGTTCAATTCTGGTGTCAACGACGCTCGTGATATCTGAAAGGAGGATGTATAAGGTGAATAAACGTACACTTACAAGAAAAGAAGAAAAAAAAAGCACGACATAGCATCACGCGAGATAATAGACACGAACATTTCAATTTATAATGAGCTTAGCCCAAGGCAAGCACATAGTGAAACATGATGAATATATTTTACCAAACCCCAACATGCATATATCAGCCGCTTTTGAGATTAAAAAAATAATACTCTTTTCACCCTCTTTTAGGCCAATTTAAAGCTGAACTACACCACAGATTTGGCTTACCTCATTCAACAGAGAGTTTGAATCACACTGGCTGATGGAGCACAGCTGGTTTGTATGTCTAGACTTTGAGCTGAGTAGCATTATTATACATTAGATTGATATGCATTTCAACGTAAATACTCGACTCCATGCACTTTGTTGAAAGCAGATAATAAAACTAGTTAAATGAAACAACAAATCAGATATTAACTTTGCTTCAAGACCTTCCGGGACTGTTCGGCAGGCGTCTTCAACTTCCAAGATCAGTTTATAAGAACAAACATATAGCGAAAACACGTTCACATGACTACTTTTTTGAAGCTATTTTCTATTGATCTTCATTAGTTTGTTTCTACAAATCACAAATTTCTAGAACAACCACCATGTCTCTATTTGTGCCCTCTCTGTTTGTTCCCTAAATTCCATTAATTGCGTATTCTCACTTATATGCATACGAGCACACACATATACATAATTGAAACACGTAAATAGAAAATCATAGACAGATACCTATAATTATAATCTTTTACAACAAAATATAATGGTGGCCCAATTCGTAGATATTCTGCGAGATCATCGAAGTAACCCTGATATAAGAAAAGAAGAAAAATAAGATGGCAAGGAACAAGCAAGAAAGAAAAAGAAAGAAAATTACTCATAAAATTCCGAAAACCGAACATGAAGCTCAAACCTGAAGGTAAGAATCTCGTGGGAGGACGATCTTTTGTTCCAATCCGACCTCGATCTTTGTAGATAATGCCTATGATGGTTAAATAAAGTAGTAAAAGTGGATATGTAAGAGAAGGTAATACTTGCCCGGTACTATTCTAATGCCACGTGCACTGTATGATCGATCATAAGGAAAATCAATCTGAAATGAGAAACTTACAATGCTTCCTAAAGTCAGCCCAACAAAGATGATAACAACAGCAATCTTAACTCCCCAAAGTCCAAGAAGGGGTGCATGAACGTCCTACAACAGAATAACGATTTAATATTTATGGAATATCACACGCGAAAATGTATCAATATTCCAATTCTATGGCAGAATAACAACAAATCTTTATTTGCTCAAATTTTAAAATGAATCTTGTAAGCCCAATATTTCATGTATTTCCAATTTTCATTACTAGGGTTAGTTGTGGTGCTTATTTGATTAATCCTTCTCACGCATGACAGCTTCCTTCATGAAGTGTCGTTCACCTGCTCCTTGCTGATAGCCCACACGCCACAACCGCTGATACTTGATGCCAAGACTCATGAACCAAACGACACCAGCCATTGTCTCCCCCACATCTCTCTCTATGCCATTCACATGTAGCTGCTTCATATCCAGCGTCTTACTCTCCTCTTTGTCGATAACACCTAGGCTACCAGCGCGATCAACGCTCCTACAACTTTGCAGCAGCACGTCCTCTTTCTTCAGCCTTCGAACTTGCACAACAGCTTCAAGTTCTTCGATCAGCAGCGTAAGTTTTTCTTTCACTGATTGGTTAGAGGTGAGTTCATGTTCCTGACTTGATTGTGGTGATTTTGGGTGGTTCAGTTGTGACACACTAGCTTTGCAACCTCATTTCAGGTTGTTCATAGGTGCAAAGCCCAAAGAGAACAATATTTGCTAGCGGTGAGCTTGGGCTGTTACACTAACTAACTACCTTTTAGTGGCGCTTTGTCTTACATGACTGACCCACATAGGTAACATAGTTAGTTCAAACTTGAAGTTGCTCCTCTTCATGTTCAGCCAGAATGACTTTTATAAAGTATAGTATTGGGATAGAAGTGATACCATTAGGGAGTCGCTAACCAACCTTTAATGACTTGGTTTATCGGGACGGACCCACACAGGCTCAATAGTTAGATTAGTCAGGGATTGATTAATTGCACACCTACACCAAATATTTTTATGATTTCAATTTAAGACCCTTATATATCAAGGTGCTGTGTGGATAACTGATTAGGACCCAGCAAGTATTTGTATAAAAGAGCCTTATAAAAGCAGCTTCAGCTCACTTTAAGTGAGGCTATTTACCAAGTATTTTTATACTCACTCATGCTATCCTCTTTTTTCATATAATACTTGAACTTACGAGGTGCATAACGAGGGCGTTCAGTCTGGAAAGGCTATGGAGATAGTGATGGACTAGAGTTTTCTTTCGGATCTTAGAAATTTCTTGTTCATGTTTTTTGCACCGTTCATTAGCTCGTTGACTTATAATCATTTAAATATTCTTTTCTCATTTGGTTTTGAAAATATATGTTGGATTTATCTTTTCAGATTGATCTAAATGCTTTACTGAGATCCCAAATTCAAATTATCTTAAAATTTTAATCATTTCGTTAAGTTGAAATTGTTTGTTTGGTTTACTAGAGTTTCCACTTGTCTTCAAAAGTACATGATTTGCATGCAGTAGTAGAATATTCTAATATAATACGACCTTCTGCCACAACGCACAAACATACCTTCATGTACCGAGTAAGAAGCCCAGGTCTCCTCTGATTGAAACCTAGAATTTATTCCAATTGTCTAATCAGAACTAAAAAGATTCACGAGGGGGAAGGAAGGTACATCTAACTTAGACAAGCAACCATAGATTATATAACATAACTGAGAACCTAAATAGAATATGCAGTTTCAGAAAATTTCATACGAACCTTGGTTCGGTTCATCAGAACGTGGAGGAACTTTTATGCACGGAAAACAGTCAACTCTGTGATTCTCAGCTCTCAAAATATCAAACACGATAAGCGCCACAAATGCCGACAGTTGAAGAATGAAGTCCAGAAACACTGCCAAAGCTAAATGAAGTAGGAAAAAAAAGAAAGAAAGAAGGCAATTAACATGGATGACAGAGACAACTAATATTTCTTGGCAGTGAAGTAAAATGGGGAGAAAAATCACACCAGCAAACATGGAAAAGACACGACATGCTGGCATGGGAACAAAAGTTCCAACTGCAAAAGCCAAGATCTCCGACAAACTAGCTAGTGTTATGGAAGGACCAACTTCAACCAGCGCGTTGCTTATGCGCTCTTCTAAAGTCAACTCAAATGGTTGTCGTTTTACAGCATGTACTAATATACACATGTTGTCGACTCCAACCTGATTAAGGCGACAAAGAGAGAATATGTCAGACAACAACTTCCACCTACGAACAAATATTTTAAAACTCAACAAAATGGTAATAACAACTTTTGTGCCATTTTATGTGACAAAAGACTGATATCAAGAAAATCAATAGAAAAGTATAAACTTCAAAGCATTATAATTACCTACCGCCAAGACCAGGAATGGGATAACCTCCATAATTATTAATGTTGATTTTACCCCCAAAGCACTGAAAAATCCAACAGATCCTAGAACAGACAGCACGACGAGTAGAACTCCTGAGAGACCGAGCAACACCTGAGATTTTTAAATAGAAGCTTGGTATGAGATTAAAGGAAGCGCAATCAAATAAGAAAACAGAGTCAATACTTAATATATCAACAATAATTTCAAAGTTAAAAGGGTATTGCAAGTTAACATACTCATCCAATTATGAAGCTAATTGATCATCAAATAGAAAGTATGCATCAATTCCACAAATGTAAGCTAAGTATAGTCATCAAGAATAGAAATGACAAAAGAGCAAGGCAACGTGGGGCGGAGAAATTTAGTCCACCTCCCATCGAAAAAGAAATTAGATAAGTTATTTTCTCCAGTTTCATTTTGAACAGCATTCATGAGAGAATAGAGTATGCAATAAAGATTATCCATGTTTTCAGGGTTTTTCACTGCTTTTACTGTGTTTATATACATCTCTCCTTCTCGGAGGACTTCTCTTAAACATCTCAAGCCCTAACGTTTGTTGCTCCCTTAGAAGGAAAGATATAATGTAGAATAATGACCAGTTAATTACCAGGATCCATAAATAAGAGGCAGTAAAAGTAAACCACAAGTACAAAATACTCAAACATTAGTCCAACACCCACCTTGGATGAAAGGTAGAAAGACGATGAAATATTTGAATCTCCCAAAGCCACTGATATGTAGGCAAACATAACGAGGTAGCTTACCTGATAAATGTTAGAGAATAAAGGCTTAAAATAAAGAAAGCGATTTGGTAAAATAAATGCATAGAATTAACAAAAAAGATGCCATCCTTCATTGACTTACAGCAATTGTCAGGACATCTGCAGTGCTTTCTCTTTTCAGTTCCTCCTCGATTGAACTCTCGGATGAAAACGAAAGGGTGAGATTCCTGGACTGTACTAGTGGCAGCAGTTCCTCCTGTCGATGTACGTTGGAGCAATATGCATTCAATTATTCCAAGACCCAACATAGAAAGTGGATGTTCAATGACCAAAATTAAAATTTCAAAAGCTTAAGAACAAAAAAGAAGATAAAAGTTTAGGGACGAAAACCACGTTTTGATCTTCCTACGTTATTTAAGGATGAGATTCCTTATCACCTCTTTCGTAATCCATTCTCTTAGTGAAAAGGCAAGGGAATTTTTTTATTTCTTTATGATTAGTTCTTCATTTTTGCATATAGATACAGCGCTCTAATACCTTCCCCCTATTGTCTTGAAGAAATATAGTTTAACATTCATTGAATTGAAATATTAAAAAAAGGATAAGATAAATAGTTACAGCTGCCAAAGAAAAGGAAAATATCATAACCTTGAAGAAAGAATAGGCTTGGGACACAAATAAAAATGAAAAATAATAGCCATTCCCAAATATTAAAAAAAATTAACATCTATAAAGGAATATGAACCATAAAAGAAAACTATCCCTTTATAATGCCAGAATTTCATACTCCCTTCACATTTCTTGTGGCTATTATATTTGTGAGATCCCACATCGGTTGGGGAGGAGAACGAAACATTCTTTATAAGGGTGTGGAAACCTCTCCCTAGCAAACGTGTTTCAAAAACCTTGAGAGGAAGCCCGAAAGGGAAAGACCAAAGAGGACAATATCTGCTAACGGTGGGATTAACCGTTACAAATGGTATCAGAGCCAGACACTGGACGATGTGCCAGCGAGGAGGCTGAGCCCCGAAGGGGGGTGGACACGAGGCGGTGTGGGGGGTGGATTGGGGGCCCCATATCAATTGGAGAAGGGAACAAATGCCAGTAAGGACATTGAGCCTTGAAGGGGGTGGATTGTGAGATCCCACATCGGTTGGGGAGGAGAACGAAACATTCTTTCTAAGGGTGTGGAAACCTCTCCCTAGCAAACGCGTTTTAAAAACCTTGAAGGGAAGCCCGAAAAGGAAAGCCCAAAGAGGACAATAACTTCTAGCAGTGGGCTTGGACCGTTAGAATATTGTACATTTGGTAGTAGCGGTTGTGTTGGCAATCTACAATGCTCAAAGAAGATTAATTACACATGAAAATGATATCATATTGATAGAACTCAAAAAATCTAAAATAGTATTGGTCCCTCAGCCTAAAGCCATTAAACAATTGCTTACCTTCATCCTTTCCCACATACTCAATTTATAATAAATATCCATAGCAACTTCTCTAACTAATTACTAACGTGGTCTTAATACTATAATAATATTCTTAACCACCCTAATATCATTTCTATCACATATTCTACAAACAACAAAATATGTCTACACGCAACGATCAGACAAGAAACAAGCATCAGACCAGTGATCTAAAATGTTCTAGGCCTGCTCCAGAGGAAAGGTCACCGAGGCAACCTCACTGAGGGACGAACTGCAGAATGCATCAATATTTTAGAGGGAAAAAAAGACTGAAAGAAGTTAATTTATATATTCTAAAATCCCCCATTCCCCTAAACACTCCCCTTACAAAAGCTCTAGTATATTATCCTATCGTACTTCTTAATATTATATATGTTCATGTAGAAAAAATATATATATTTTTCCATTGTGCATTTCACAAATAATAATATTAATAATGATAAATGCACCATAAGTTGGCATACGATAGCATGAAAATCCAATAGTACGACTACAACGTTTCACAGGAGTAGTACAACTACAACGTTTCACAGGAGTAAGAACTATGAGTTAATGCATCAATCTGAATGTTCGTGGAGCGTTCAAAGCTTGTACAAAACTAAACAAGCAAACAGTTCAAACCTTGGCTAACTTGACAAAAGCTTTTTCCCACGCTATTGCTTTCCCATTCTCATCGCCAACATCATCGATTGCATTATTAACAGGATATGTGACAACAAATGCAGAGGCCTGACATTAGTGAATCAAGATAAAATTAGGAAAACGTCGTAAAAACATCTACAAGTAAGGGAGAAGATACAACCTCAGAATAATTGTTCCCAACAAATCCACCCAAGGATGTGCTGGGATCAAGCGGAGCCTTGAAAGCACTGAAACATGTCTCTGTGGAAGTATAATGCTGAAGACAACATTTGATGGGCCGAAAATTAAAATTTTAGAATTAAAGAGCATAAACAGAAAACCAAATTTTAAAACATTGACAAGAAACTTCGCAGTTAGTGAAAATAGACTAAAAAAGATGAGCATTATGATTACAATAAGTTTACCTGGAGGCAATACTCAACATGTTCCACTCCTCCATACTCGTCAAAATTTTCAGGGTCCATCTTAAAGTACTGTAAAACAAAAGGAATTTGGATGAGTAAATTATTTTCTAAAATATTCATAAAAATGTTTTTATAGAAATAATTATAATAATAGCATTTAAAAATAATAACTATAATTGCAAATATAGCATTTTCTTAACTTGTAATCATTGATTAGATTTAATAAGAGTAAGCAATGTAGTTTATTTTTCAGCTATTATCTTTTGATATTCCATTTCAATTATGCCAAATTTGCAGCTACTCATAAAAAAAATTATCAAATAAATTAAAAAAAGAAAGTTTATTTATAAGGGTGTGAAAACCTTTTCCTTGGAGACGCGTTTTAAAGCCTTGAAAGCCCGAAAGGGAAAGCCCAAAGAGGACAAGGACTTGGGCCATTATAAATGGTATCAGAGCCAGACACCGGGCGATGTGCCAGCGAGAAAGTTGTTCCCCGAAGGGGGTAGATAAGAGGCGGTGTGCCAGTAAGGACGCTGGGCCCCGAAGGGGGATGAATTTGGTGGAGGTCCCACATCGATTGGAGAAAGGAACGAGTGCCAGCGAGGACGCTGGGCCCTGAAGGGGGGTGGATTGTGATATCCCACATTGGTTGGGGAGGAGAACGAAACACCCTTTATAAGGGTGTGGAAACCTTTCCCTAGCAAACGCGTTTTAAAGCCTTGAGGGGAAGCCCGAAAGGGAAAGCCCAAAGAGGACAAGGGCTTGGGCCGTTATAAATGGTATCAGAGCCAGACACTAGGCGAAGTGTCAGCGAGGAGACTGTTCTCCGAAGGGGGGTAGATACGAGGCGGTGTGCTAGTAAGGACGCTAGGCCCCGAAGGGGGTGGATTTGGTGAGGGTCCCACATCTATTGGAGAAAGGAACGAGTGCCAGCGTCCTCGCTGGGCCCTGAAGGGGAGTGGATTGTGATATCCCATATTGGTTGGGGAGGAGAACGAAACACCCTTTTATAAGAGTGTGGAAACCTTTCCCTTGCAGACGCGTTTTAAAGCCTTGAAAGGAAGCCCGAAAGGGAAAGCCCAAAGAAGATAATATCTGCTAGCGGTGGGCTTGGGCCATTACAAAAAAAGAGGAAATGTCTGTTACTTGAGTGAGTAGTCCATCTCATTGCACCATAGCTTTAAGAAACGTAATAAAAGTTTTATCCAATTAGAACTGAAATAGTATCAAACCTGCAGAATACTTTGTGTCGCACAATCCTCACCGAGTGGCTTCAAGCATATATCAGTTAGGGATACGACTGAGCCAGAATAGTTTGCAACAAGTTCATTGACCTGTTGAAATTGTAGCAAGAAAAAAGTGCATAAAGAACTCAAACTAAATAAGTGAGGAAGCAGAAACAAATAGTTGGAAGAAACACCAAGTGCTCAAAAGACCTTATTCTGTATATCAAAGAGTAATAGAATATTATCCTCTGTAACTATACGTGGAGCCGTGCTTTGCCTTCCGCTGGGCTTGGTTGCTATTATCAACTGAAACACATACGAACACCACGCATCTTGCCGTTAGCGATAAAACCGATAGTGTGGTAACATAGAGCTTCAACTATTAGTTGAGAGCGAGATTGAAAAGAAAACGTGACCATAATCATTAAAAAAAACTACAACCATATTGAAGTAGATAATAAACAAAGGTTAAAAATTACTTTTAGTCCCTCAACTTCTACAGAAGTTACAATTTAATCTTTGAACTTTTGTTCATAACAATTTAGTCCATGTAATTTCAAATTTATAACAATTTGGTTTCTAAACTTTCGGATGTAACAATTTAGTCCTTTTAACTTACAAATTTATAACAATTTAATCCCTACCGTAAAAAAATTCATCAAAATTAAATGTTGCTTTTTATTATTTAATAGTCTATACCTTGTAGCTTATTAACATATTTGGTCCCTAATTAGTTTATTAATCTGCCTATTAAAAATGCTATTAAACCTTAACAATAATTTTCACAAACAGGGAACAAATTGGTTCAAGGACTAAATCGGTACAAACCAAAGTTCAAGGGCTAAATTAATAATTTTATGAAAGTTTAGGAACCAAAAGTAATTTTCAACCATAAATATATGAAGTAGGAAAATTTATAACCTTCTTCTGGAAAAGAATGTCCAACTTTTCTATGTCAACACTTGCAAGAATATTCAAAAACCAGTAAATCCTTGAAAATTATCAGTTTCACTTTGTAACATACACTGAGTTTACTTTTTTATTTCCTTTTTTTCTTACATAGATATGCATCAATGGACATCAAATGGCTTAACATTTAAGAGTAGAAAAACTATACAATAAATAAACATCACTGTCACCTGTTCAATTCTGTAGAAGGGTGCAAGATGGCTGTCAAAAAACTGCTTCTCTGCTGCTGCTTTACTGCCATGACCTACCCATAGCTACAACCTCAAACAAGTTAAGCTTACATAAAATTTAGAATGCTAATTACACAGGCACATGCATACACATAAAGGAAGACAAAGGCAATAGGGCACTAGATGGCAAAGTTTCTTGTGATTAGGTATTTCATAGGGGAGCCTGAGTTTGAGATTGATTCTCATGAATAAACCTTCTCAACCATTGTGATGTACCACATTGGTTGGGGAGGAGAATGGAACACCCTTTATAAGGGTGTGAAACCTCTCCCTAGCATACGCGTTTTAAAAACCTTGAGGGAAAGTCTGAAAGGGAAAGCCCAAAAAGGACAATATCTGCTAGCGGTGGGTCTGGGCCGTTACAACCATTCTAGAAGGATAGCATTGTTGTTCATCTTTCTAAAAGCAACTATGCCGAGGCCACCAAGAGGGAGAAGGGAAGTCTACTTCCAGGCAATAGAGCACTAGATAGAAAATTTCTTGTGATTGGGTAATTTCATAGGGATCCTAAGTTTGAGATTGACTCTCATGAATAAACCTCCACAACCATTCTAGAATATACTGGATTGGTACTTACAACCATAATAAAATACAGCAAACTAGAAAGGCAAGAAATAGCTCTTTCCCCCCACAAATTCAAACAAATGAATTTAGTAAAAAACCCAAAATTAGATATTTCCACATCATCTAACAATTTCCAAGAAAAATATGATACCTTCTCTGGCCGGGTTTCAACTTTAAGACGAACCAGACCCACACAGAGAATAAGAACAATTGATAAAGAGGTACACAGCACAAGGATAGGGTTCCGAGCAACCCAAGCTCCGTAATTCCTATAAACACGAGATTGGATATAAAAGAGTGGAATAGTTTTATGCTTCAACATTATTAGCAAAGGACAAGATATTCACCTATAAAAGCTAGCAATGTATCCTTGAATAGTGGAAAGTTGAACACCATTCCTCAATGTAAGATGCACCCCATGCTCCTGAAGATACAATGAAAAAATGAAAAAGGCATAGTAGAACATAGAACACTTGCAACAGACCATTTGACATGTAAAAAGCACCAGACCAAGAACTATGAATGATTATCCTATGAAGAAACTGCTAGAAGGAGGAGTTCACAAGCTAGATTCTCTGTTGCCTAGACTAAATAAAGACTGCAATTGCACAATTAGAGCATTGCTAGCGAAGTACACTTCCAGTTAACAGATTAAACAACATCAAGAAGTAATGGAAACCAAAAATAAAATATAACGCCCAAGACGAAATGGAAAATCAAGAAAAAAAGAAAATTTAAATATCATAATGAAACCTGCCTTTGTTGCACCATTCTCATTCTCTTCCAAGTTAACAGAATTGACCTCACCATCATCTCCAATGTTTAATAAGGGTTCTTCCCTAGCTGAAAATCTCCTCCTTTCTCTAGTAGGGTGAAACAAGGCCCATCCAAGGAACGCGGAAATAAATATAACATAAAGTATTGTGATTGAGAAGTCAATGCAACTGCTCTGCATAAATCAATATGATAATGGAGTTTATATTAATGTGCTAGTAAGTTAGAGTCATGCACAAAGCAGAAATAATTCAAATGACATATTCTGAGGTTCCAAAGTTGCAATAAATTTTAATGCCCATGTACTCGAGTGCTATTGTCCAATGAATTAACGAATATGTGAACATTATGTTTCAATAAAGTAGGATATCAAAACTTGCATCCAACCTTAAGAGACCAAATCCTGATGGTGCAGGCATTACTTTTTGGTGGAGAAGGAGGTTCTAAGCTAGAGCACGCGGGAGATGAAGGACAATCACCACAGGAGCAGCCCAGAGAAGTGTCACCACATGAATATACAGACACGTTCATAAGCTCCATTTGAGATGGCTTGTCAGTGTTCGCCTTAAAATTTATGGAATAAGGTGATCCAGGAATACCAGGGCCTACTTTCTGACCAAGAAATGCAAAAAATTCTAACAAAAAAAAAATGCATACATAATATTAATAAGAGTTTACGACTTCATTTATCAAGCAGAAACAAAAAATAAATATTCTGCACGAAACGGCATCAAAAAAATAAGCAGTTGAAAAGGATTACAAGTCTATCAATGTTAAGCATGATATTGATGAGAGCAATTGTGTACAACCTTACACGATATCCAAGAGCCTACGAGCCTCCTCAAAGACCAAATTTAAACCTTCCTAATTCCCATCCCTTCTCTGTTTCTTCCCACCACATCTGTGTCCTAATCGTCTAAACCAATTCCAAATAATCCCAACTTAATCTTATACTAACAAAATTACATTCCTATCCTTCCTCAACTCACCATCAGGGGTCGTTCTCCTACCCCGCCTATCGTGGGTAAAATGTATGGGTGGTTTGGACAGCCTATTGGTACACAGCATGATACAAATATTTAAATATGCCAACTAGAATATAACAGTTCGCTGTGAGAAGTATGGCTAGGGCGAACGATAGAACTCTAAGGGAACAAACAAGAGATTGGGAGGAAACTTAATCACTAAATTCATATCGTCTTTCTGGAGTGTTCTCTAGCCAGATATTTTGTAATTACTCATATTTTGTAGTTAATTCCTCCTGCATCATTTTTTTCATATGTTCTTAAGGTTGTAGTTTATTTTTCCCCCCACTTTGTTACTTCTCATTCAATCAATGAAAAGCTTGGTTTATTATCAAAAATAAATTGATAATGTAAATTGGCAATATCAAACAACGTAAAAGAACTATAAGAGAGTGTTGTTACATAGATAGCAAACATCAATATATAATGCATGAAATTTATAGTGATATATCAAGACAAGAAATATTACCTTCAGAACTTTTAGCACCACCACCAACAAAATCTATGGCCCGAGTATTCATTGTACCAAATTTAACATCCTTGCAGGAATCATAAAGACCCTTTCCAAACTTCTCAGTTACGAAGTAGTCAATGCCATCCACAGTCATTTTTCCACCAACCTACGCATAGTCATTATTCGTGATGAGAGTTCATCCCCTAGTTAAGCTAATTGCATTATAATTCAAAGGAAGGCGGTAAGGAATATCTTAGTTCGTGATGTCTAATTCTGGAGAGAAAATTTTTAGTTTTATGACTGAGTTTTTAGTTTTCAAGATGATAATGCAGTAGTATAAAAGTGAAACGGTGTAACAGTCCAAGCCCACCGCTAGCAGATATTGTCCTCTTTGGGTTTTCCCTTTCGGGCTTCCCCTCAAGGCTTTCATACGTGTCTGCTAGGGAAAGGTTTCCACACCCTTATAAAGGGTGTTTCGTTCTCCTCCCCAACTAATGTGGGATATCACAATCCACCCCCCTTCAGGGCCCAACGTCCTCGCTGGCACTCGTTCCTTTCTCCAATCGATGTGGGACCCCCACCAAATCCACCCCCCTTCGAGGCCCAGCGTCCTTACTGGCACACTGCCTCGTGTCTATCCCCCTTCGGGGAAAAGTCTCCTCGCTGGCACATCGCCCAGTGTCTGGCTCCGATACCATTTGTAACAGTCCAAGCCCACCGCTAGCAGATATTATCCTCTTTGGGTTTTCCCTTTCGGGCTTCCCCTCAAGGTTTTAAAACGCGTCTGCTAGGGAAAGGTTTTCACACCCTTATAAAGGGTGTTTCGTTCTCCTCCCCATCCAATGTGGGATATCACAAACTGCTAGGCTGCTAAGCGAATAAACGCACATCTAGCTGAGGAAAACAATCATTCCTTGATGCTCTTTTTTTAGAATTAAAATTGTCCCATCAGCTGTAAATAATCCTATTGAATAATTGCCTGTAAATACTACAGTAAAAGCTAACCAAAAAGCTTTACCTCAGCAATGGATGTCACATTAATAAATAGACTCTGTCTTGGAGAGCAGGAAAGCTCACAAAAAAGATTAAGGAAATTCCTCAAGCATGCTGGACAGCCCACAAAAAGTGGAATAGCCTGCAGTTAATAAAAACAATTGCGTTTATGAAACATAGAAACAAACAGAAACATAAGTCATGCACTGAGCAAACCCACTCCAAATCAGGTACCGAGCATCTACACGCTTTAAAGCTGCTAGAATGCCACACATAACTTCGTACAACATGACAAGATACAGTTCGTTCAAAGATACATATAAACACTTAATTAAGTAACAATTAATCATTAAAGGTAGCAATGTCTCAATGATTAAATTTCAAAGATGGGAGATGAGCCCTACTTGTTGAACCTGTGACCGTAACGTCTCAAATTGAGCCTCAGTACAACAAACATTTCCACTTATTGTAGGACACAAGCTTTGAATTTTTTCTGAGAACAGCTCATCAGGCTGCAGAGTATACAGAGGGGTCATTTAAGAACACTTGTGCAAATATATCCCAAAACAAGTTGAAAGATAAAGACCTTCACGGATGGGGAACCATAAGGGCAGTTCAAAACCTTCCCATCACTGCGTGCTCCACATATATCATACATAGCACAGTACTCTTCTGAATGTCTCTCCCTAGCAGAAACAATTGCCATTTCAAAAAGTCAAATTCATCCCATAATAATAACTCTTGAATCCTAGGTTAACATCACCATCCATCAAATAACAATAGATAGCGAACGAGTTGAGAAAATAGCATATGAAGAGTAATGTTCACCAAGAAATCTTACACAAATACATAGAATAAGAGATTATAATTGTAACGGCCCAATTTCCCTTTCGGGCTTCTCCTCAAGGTTTTTAAAACGCGTCCACTAGAGAGAGGTTTCCACACCCTTATAAAGAATGCTTCGTTCTCCTCCCAACCGATGTGAGATTCACAATCAACCCCTCTTCGGGGCCCAACGTCCTCGCTGGCACTCATTCCTTTCTCCAATCGATGTGGGACCCCCCCCCCTCCCCCCACCAAATCCACCCCCCTTCGGGACCCAGCATCCTTACTGGCACACCGCCTCATGTCCACCCCCCTTCGGGGCTCAATCTCCTCGTTGGCACATCGGCCGATGTCTGGCTCTATACCATTTGTCACGGCCCAAGTCCACCGCTAACAGATATTATCCTCTTCGAGCTTTCCCTTTCGAACTTCCCCCTCAAGGTTTTTAAAACATGTCCACTAGGGAGAGGTTTTCACACCCTTATAAAGAATGTTTCGTTCTCCTCTCCAACTGATGTGGGAATTCACAATAATAAAAATAAATACAAAGCATTACGGATAAATTAAAGTAAAACAAACGCAGTTCTTCGTAACCAACAACCAATTGGTGTGCATACAATAAGTCACAGTTGCCACATCCAATAGTGGATCAGGACATTACCAAAAAGCTTTAGAAGCTACAACCACTCGAACAAAACTCCAACTCCGTCGTTAGTAAATTAGTATCGACAATAGATATCAACTAAACTGAAGTGCCATGAATCCCAAAGGCTAAAAACAGGATAAATCGAAAACTTAACAAAATAAAACAGATATCCACATGTAACGAGGGGTGCCATATGGTCTAATTAGAATGGCCTTACTCGGAAGTAGAAGTAGAACGAACAGGAACAGATAAATCAGCCTCCCCTCCTATCAGCATAGTTACAAAGAAGATCATCTACACCAACAAAAAGTAATATCCACTTTAACGACTTGAAATATAAACACAACAACCAGCAGAAATATCACCAAATATGTAACAGCCCAAGCACACCACTAGCATGTTCTATCTTCGATCTCCATCCATTATTAGGAAATTCAATTAGTATTTGTAACAGCCCAAGCCCACCACTAGCAGATATTGTCCTCTTTAGGCTTTTCCTTTCGGACTTCCCCTCAAGGTTTTTAAAACGCGTCTGAAAGGTTTCCACACCCTTATAAAGAATGTTTCGTTCTCCTCCCCAACCGATGTGGGATCTAACAATACCCCCTTCAGGGTTTAGCATCCTCGCTGGCACATCGCCAGGTGTCTGGCTCTGAAACCATTAGTAACAGTCCAAGCCCACCGCTAGCAAATATTGTCCTCTTTGGGATTTCCCTTTCGGGTTTCCCCTCAAGGTTTTTAAACCGCGTCTGTTAGGGAGAGGTTTCCACACCGTTATAAAGCGTGTTTCGTTCTCCTCTCCAACCGATGTGGGATATCACAAAATAATATGAACACAATCAATCATTCGAACATCACAAAGCACACATGTGCACCAAATCCCCCCATTCAAACACACACTCCCTTATACCCAATTTGATTTCCAATTCAACTTTACTTGATCCATTGGTAACTAAACCGAAACTATCAATAACAAGTAAAGTAAGAGATCCAATAAGTCAGTCCGAGTTTATGGGAATCCATTAGAATTTTGAAGTTTTTGATCCCTTAAACGTAATCCATTAACATGCCGACGAGCTGGGAAAGAATAATTCATGAACAAACAAACATCTAAGAAGCAAATGAAGGGAAAACGAGCTCGCCTGCAACAGAAAAATGGAAATTGGAAAACGCGAACGGCAGGCCATCCCTCGTCGATTGAGAAACATGGGCGATGATATC
This sequence comes from Cucurbita ficifolia, assembly GCA_033971965.1. NCBI lineage: Eukaryota > Viridiplantae > Streptophyta > Magnoliopsida > Cucurbitales > Cucurbitaceae > Cucurbita > Cucurbita ficifolia. The sequence goes on from CM066963.1 coordinate 1,446,192, forward strand.
GAGACCTCTGCTTCTCGCAGACTGATGAGAAGAAAGAAGAACTGAAAAGAAGAATGGAAACCAAGAAGACTTTTTTGTTGGTGAAGCAAGCTCATAAACTTCCATTTTTACTCTCTCAACCTCCATGTTTATATTAATTTCGCCCCAAATATCTTGCGTATTTTTTTCAACAAATATTTTTTTAATGAATAATTATTATTAAAAATAAAAACATTATAACAAATTCAATAATATTTTTTAAGTAACATAAAAACATTCTAATTAAAATTTTAAAAATTATGTTAAACTAACTCTTTGCACGGCGGTTTCTAAGATCAACCGACGCCTCACTTATACAGATTCCTACGTAGTGTAGTGCTAGTGGCACATTCAGCATGGCGTTTAGACTCATGTGCTTTCTAGAATTAGGGGTCTTCGAGCCTATTGCGTACGATTAGCCAACCTTGCAACGATAAAAGAATTAGACGTCCCCCCATACTACGGTTCCCTGCAAAGCGAACCTGGTGCCACATTAGGTTAGGGAGTTAGGCGTTAATAGCTCCTCCGCATTTCAAAGTGCTATGCCCTCTTAGGCGTGCCACTATATTATATATATATATATATTTTTTTTTTTTTTTTTTGTAAAATATTATTTGATATATTAAAATATTGTATATTTTTTTAATAGAAATTATCTATTATTATATATATTATAAAATGGAGACTCCTCCCAAATTGGGCCCATGCTTACTTCAAACCAAGATGTCCGATTTGGGTGAAGTATACGGGTTCTGTGAATATTGGGCCCAGACCACGAGCCGCCATAGATGCCTGCAATGAGAGTTCAAGTCGGTGGCGATGGCGATTGGAGCGATATTCTGTAGGATGAAGGATCAGCTCGCGTAGGGTCGTCGAATCTCCACTATCGGTTTGTCGGTTCGATTTCATCATGTGCATAGCAGCGTTTCTGTGGCAAGCTCACCCGCTATATCCATTCTTCCTTCTGCTCAATCGTGACGAATATCACAGTAGGTCCGTCCAATTTTAATTACGTTCCTCTTCATTTTCTTGGGGGAATCGATCGATAGTTTCAGACTTTGTAAAATCTCTTCGGTTTTCCCTTTTCAGGCCCACGAAGCCGCTGGAATGGTGGGAATGTAACGAAATTTTGGGCGGAAGAGATGGTTTGGCCGGCGGGACGTGGCTGGCTTGCTCAAGAAATGGCAGAGTTGCATTTCTCACAAATTTCAGGGAAGTTGAGTTACTTCCTCTGGCTAAAAGCAGAGGAGAGCTCCCCGTTCGTTTCTTGAAGGTAAAGTGAATTTGTGTATGATTAGTTTCATAAAATTACTTTGAAATATCATTGTTGTGCAGTGTTATTACATCGAGATTAGTAATCTAGAGGAACAAAGTGGAACTTGAATTTGTTGAAACGTCTGGTTAACCTGTTTTGGTCGGTTAAATCTGCGAGCTCTTGCTTGAGTATGAAGGTACTGCTGCAAGCAGGACCTTGTGTGTAACCAAGGAGCTGTTGGTTTTGTTTTAGAGTGCTGTGTACTCATGAATAACAAATACTTTGAGATCTCACGTCGGTTGGGAGGAGAACGAAGCATGCTTTATAAGGGTGTGGAAACCTCTCTCTAGTATACGCGTTTTAAAAACCTTGAGAGGAAGCTCAAAAGGGAAAATCCAAAGAGGACAATATCTGCTAGCGGTGGCCTTGGGTTGTTACAAATGGTATCAGAGTCGGACGATGTGCCAGCAAGGAGATTGAGTCTCAAAAGGGGTGGACACGAGGCGGAGTGTCAACGAGGACGCTGGGCCTCGAAGGGGGTTAGATTGGGGGCAAAAGGGGTGGACACGAGGCGGAGTGTCAACGAGGACGCTGGGCCTCGAAGGGGGTTAGATTGGGGGGTCCCACATCGATTGGAGAAGTGAATGAGTGCCAGCGAGGATGCTAGGCGCCGAAGGGGGGTAAATTGTGAGATCCCACATCGATTGGGGAGGAGAACGAAGCATTCTTTATAAGGGTGTGGAAACCTCTTCCTAGCAGACACTTTTTAAAAACCTTGAGGGGAAGCCCAAAGAGGACAATATCTGCTAGCAGTGGGCTTGGGCTGTTACAAATGGTATCAGAGCCAGACAGTAGACGATGTGCCAGTGAGGAGACTAAGCCCCGAAAGGGGGTGGACACGAGGCGGAGTGCCAGCAAGGACGCTGTGCCCCGAAGAGGGGTGGATTGGGGGGTCCCACATCGATTGGAGAAGGGAACGAGGCTAGTGAGGACGATGGGCCCCGAAAGGGGGTGGATTGTGAGATCCCATATCGGTTGGTGAGGAGAACGAAGCATTGTTTATAAGAGTGTGGAAACCTCTTCCTAGCATACGCGTTTTAAAAACCTTGAGGGGAAGCTCGAAAGGGAAAGCCCAAAAAGGACAATACCTGCTAGCGGTGGGCTTAGGCTGTTACAAATGGTATCAAAGCCAGATTCTAGACGATGTGCCAGCAAGGAGACTGAGCCTCGAAGGGGGTGGACACGAGGCGGAGTGCCAACGAGGACGCTGGGCCTCGAAGGGGGTTAGATTGGGGGGTCCCACACGATTGGAGAAGTGAATGAGTGCCAGCGAGGACGCTAGGCGTCGAAAGGGGGTGGATTGTGAGATCCCACATCGGTTGGGTAGGAGAACGAAGCATTCTTTATAAGGGTGTGGAAACCTCTCCCTAGCAGACACATTTTAAAAACCTTGAGGGGAAGCCCGAAAGGCAAAGTCCAAAGAGGACAATATCTGCTAGCGGTGGGGTTGGACGGTTACAAATAGTGATTGAATTTCCTAATGATGGATGGAGATTGAAGATAGAACATGCTAGTTTTGTTTTGCTGTGTACTAGTGAAGAGGAAAAGTGAAAAGGAAAAGCTGATTGAAATTACTAATAGTGGATGGAGATTGAAGATAGAACATGCCAGTTATGATTGGGCTGTTTACTTAGTAAACAGAAAAAGTGAAAAGGAAAAGATGATAGAAATTGCTAATGATGGATATGGAGATTGAAGATAAAACATGCTACTTCTGTGTGTGGTGTTCTACCGGAGAACAGGAAAAGCTGATTGAAATTACTAATGGTGGATGAAGATCGAAGATAGAACATGCTATGCTAGTTTTGTCCGTTTCGTGTACTAGTGAATAGGAAACGCTAATGATGGATGAAGATTGAAGATAGAACATGAACTTGGAATGGTCAAGAGAGAGGGCACTGCACTTTTTAACTTTCAAACCGAACCAAAATCTTCTAAGCTAGAAATAGAATTCTAGAACTTAAAGAACTCAACTAAGAGTTGTAACAGCCCAAACCCACCGCTAACAGAAATTGTCCACTTTGGCCCGTTATGTATCGCAACAGCCTCACGGTTTTAAAACACGTCTGCTAGGGAGAGGTTTCCACACCATTATAAGGAATGTTTCGTTCCCTCTCCAACCGATGTAGGATCTCACAATCCATCCCCTTGGGGGCCAGCGTCCTCAATGGAACTGTCGAGAGAGATTGCACCGACACTGCACTTTTTAACTTTCAAACCAAACCAAAATCTCCTAAGCTAGTTATAGAATTCTAGAACTTAAAGAACTCAACTAAGAGCTCTGTGAGATGATTATCTCATACGAGTAAGAGGGATTGAAAAAGACACCAAATGACTTCAGAAACCACTCTTCGTGATATAACCATCTTACAAAAAAAATCCATAAATCCTGCATTTGTTTCCATTGAACTTATCCACTTTACAAACAGTAAGATCTGCCAGTCCAAGCTAACAAGACAGATTTAATAGCATTTGGAGTCGTAGAATAATGATTCTCCTGTGTTTTTGTCTTAGCAGAGCAAGAAAGCTCCCCTCGACTTCGCCGGAGAAGTTGCAAAGGAAGCACACCAGTACAACGGTTTCAACTTGATAATCGCCGACATTCCTTCGAAAACCATGTTTTATATCACCAACAGACCAATTAACAACAGCGACAGCCTTGTCACTGAGGTTCCCCCCGGCATTCATGTCCTCACAAATGCACAACTCGACTCTCCATGGCCCAAGGTAAGACACAAACATCTCAATTCCTCAATTCCTTTTGTTAAAGTTTCTACAGCTTTCAATCTTCACCTTTGGCACTATGAGTCGTTGGACCTTTTTTTTGGCAATATAATTAAATCATTAACCATATTGTAACCGTTAGGAATCACGACTCTCCACAATAGTATGATATTGTCCACTTTGAGCATAAGTTCTCATGGTTTTGCTTCGGGCGTCCCCAAAAGGCCTCATGTCAATGGAGATGTATTCCTTACATATAAACTTATGATCATTCCCTAAATTAGTCAGTCAACGTAGGACTCCCTCCCAACAATCCTCAACATAACCTATCATCTCACTCAAAAAATTTCTCGGTTTTTTAGGCACTGCGACTGGACCAGAGTTTGAGAGAGTTCGTGAACAAAAATGGCGACAGGGAACTTCCAGTAAAAGAGATGGTTGAAAAGCTAATGACCAACACAATTAAAGACGACGTGAGCATGTTACCTGGCATCTATTCTCCTCGAAGGGAATATCAATACAGTTCCATATTCGTCGATACAGATTCCGAACTGGTAACAAAAAATGATATCAATAGCTATTTTAAAGATATCCATGGAGAATCTGGAATGGGTTTGCTCCATTTTTTCTTAGGGACGTTATGGAACTGGAAGCATATCTGCTTTGTCTGTGAAGAACAGTGGGGAAGCTTCATTCTTTGAGAAGCATTTGGAGAACGATGCATGGATTGACAGCAGTGTTACCTTCCAGATTGAGAATTTCTGAATCCTTTTCGAGGTTAGTTCAAGTTCTTTAATGTTAAGCTTTTTTTTTTTCTGTGAATATGGAATCAACAAGGGAAACGGAGATCTCTGAGTAAGAGTTTATTGAAGAAGAAATCTGAAATCTTAAAAGTATTAAGAACGAAACTAAACATAGCTAATCTTAAACATACCTTTGAGACTCTGTCTATACTCTCATGAGAGTTCATATCTACACAAGCCAAAGCTAAAACGGTGACGTTTTAGAAATTGGTTTCCAAGTTTCACGCCGGGTCCGGCCACTAGACTGGCACACGTGTGGGGTTTGCAAGCTCTGACTCCGCCATCGCCTGCCATGGGTGTTTTCCTTCGGTTCTTTGTCGTTAACCGATTCGTTTCCTTTCCATACGTTTTGCTTCTGGCTGGCACGTGCCTATGCACGTGCCTACCTCCCTCTCCATGGTTGTACTTAGTGTCGAAGATCCTCCCTCCTCCGGTTAGTTTTCAAATCGTTGGACCATTTAGCACCTTCAGTTGGCATTCCAGCCTTCCTTCTCCTTTTAGGGCTTACCCAAGAAAGAATCCAGTATGCCTATGCACGTGACTACCTCCCTCTCCATGGTTGTACTTAGTGTCGAAGATCCTCCCTCCTCCGGTTAGTTTTCAAATCGTTGGACCATTTAGTACCTTCGGTTGGCATTCCAGCCTTCCTTCTCCTTTTAGGGCTTACCCAAGAGAGAATCCAGTGTGCCTATGCACGTGACTACCTCCCTCTCCATGGTTGTACTGAGTGTCGAAGATCCTCCCTCCTTCGGTTAGTTTTCAAATCATTGGACTATTTAGTACCTTCCATTGGCATTCCAGCCTTCCTTCTCCTTTTAGGGTTTACCCAAGAGAGAATCCAATGTTTCTTGATTGTGAATATCTGAATAGGACGAATCATCCTGTGGTTTGGTTCGGAACCATACAATTAAAATTAAAATTAGGCTCATAAATTATTAACCTAAACAAAAAAACAAAAGGATACAACAAACAATTGCATAGCAACAAACAGCCTTTTCGATGGGCTCGTTATTGGGCCCAATAAGTGGGTCCCTATTGCCTCTTTTGGCCCATATGATTTTTGTTTTCCCATATTGATAGTTTTCCTCTCTTTTGATATTTTGGTTGACCGAATCAAAAAATTATTTATTCCCTGACCGACCACATATATATATATATATATATATATATATATCTGTGTCGGGTCGGGTAGTAAAGTGAAGTGACACACCTTCCTGATTAAACCCAACACATAAATAATAAATAATAATTTCTTAAATTTCGTAAAAAGAATATAGGGATATAAAAAAAATTCAAAATTAATATAATAAATTACATTTTGGGTAGGATATTTAATTTTAGGTACCCGGAACTAATTCCTTTTAATAGTGTATTTATTGGGCCAATCTATAATAGATTAAAAGTTCCAATTTATGAGGAAAAAGAAAATATTTCATTTTCAAAATTTTTAATTTTTAAGGTAAAAATATCTTATAATTAAATTATAAGTTTAAACCATGAAAATTGATATGAAAAAAATATATATATTAAATAAAAGGGTTGAAAGTGGGTGGGTCCCACTCGTTGGGACCTTTGTCCTTTGTTTTGGGTTCCCCCACACACCACAATGCCCTTTCCCACCTACTCTCTTTTCTTTTCTTTTTTTCTTTTTTTTGTTTCTTTTTCATATTAATTTTACATTTTTTTTTATAAAAAGTGTTGAATACTTTAAAATTATTTTTAAGAGATTAAACATAATTCTAAAACTCAATTTATTTTCTCCACATTATAATATTAAAATGAAAGTTCTCTACCATTATTAAATGATTTAAGTAATAAAAGTTAAAAACTTGATAAATAAGATATTAATTATTATTTTAAATGTTAACGGTTGACTAACACCACACAATTATTGTGTAAAAAAAAGAGTTGATTGATATTAAATGTAACATGAAATTTTGATTTATGACTGATGGAACCAAAACATAATTTGGATTTTATTTTTATATGTTTCATTAAAAAAAATGTTTAATGTTTTCAATCATATGAGATTATAACAACTATTCATTTAATTAATAATTTTTTAATCAAAATTATTATTTAAAGGACAATGTGATCCACATCGATGAAACATTCTTTGTAAGGATGTGGAAATCTCTCTCTAGAAAGTCTAAATAAGACAATATCTGCTAACGATAGACTGGGCTGTTACAAATAGTATAAGAGTCAGATAGTGGGCGATGTGCCAGCAAAGACATTGGCTTCGAAGTGTGGTGGATTGGGGGTCCCACATCAATTGGAGAAGGGAACGAGTGTCAGTGAGCTCGTTGGGTCTCGAAGGGGGTTGATTGTGAGATCCTACATTGGTTGGGGAGGAGGACAAAGCATTTTATAAGAGTGTAAAAATCTCTCCTAACGCGTGTTTGCGTGTTTTCGGCGTTTTAATAACTTGAGGAAAAGCTTGGAAGTGAGTCCAAAAATGATAATATTTGCTAGCGCTGGGCTTGGGTTACCGACTAAATTTTCTCTACAATTTTTTTATCATAAAAATATAATTTATCAAATTAATTCATATAAATGAAATAATGATTAAAAATTTATTTTTTTAAAAATGTCGAAAATATTTATTTTCCAACTTAAAGATGTGGAGATGGGGAACACAAAAACTAACAAAATTCCTATTCTAATAATTAATAAATAAAATTATGCAAAATTCAAAATTTTTAATTTTTAATTTTTAATTTTATAAAATAATATATACTATAGAAACTGTAGATAAATTCATAGGGCCTTCCCTCATTTTCTCTCTCCGTCCCTGCAAATCCCTCCTCCGCGGCAAGGCGGAGCCACCCATCTCCACGGCGGTAGCTCGGGCTGAGCTCATTGACGCCGCCGCCATTCTTCAAATTACAATAAACAACGAAACTGATCTGAAATTTAAGCTTTCATCACTCAATCCAAAGCATTAGGACCGGCGCAGGCCTTGAGAACCGGACTCCATAGCCACTGCAACAAGAACTTCCTTCCATTTCTCCCATGTACGTTGAACGTTCCCCCGCCTTCATCCCTCATTACCTGCCCTATATACCCGCCGCCTCCGCCGGTGCCGTACAGCCCCTCGCAGAGGTCACCGATCTCCGTCGGCGCTGTTGGATCCTCGCCTGCGTACCAAGCATTCACCAAAGGATTTGAAGCGACTTCCGCCAATTCATGGCCAATAACACTAATCATTCCGTCTAACGCAACGTCTCTGTTCGGCGGCGAGAGAGCGCCTGGACCACCGCCGGCCATGTACGCCGGCACGGCGAAGGGATAAGCGCATTGCTCGGGGCACTGTTTGCCGGAGTGGCCAACCCAAGCGTAAGGGAGCGTGTAGCCGACCATGGATGGGAAAGTGAAATAATGGAACCCGCAAACTGCTCGACAAAAGTCCTGCATTGTAACGTCTTGAGAAGTGAGCACCAGAAACATCCCGTTCCGGTGGTCCACCGGAAACCGCGCCGATTGAGCCGCCGTAGCGATTACGTTCTGGATCGAGAGGCGAGTGAGGTCAGTGCCGTGGGAGTGGTGGAGGTCGGAGTGTTCGCCGGCAATGACGACGGAGCGGGAGACATTAGCACCAGTTTGATCGGTGTAAAGCGAGACGGTACTCCACCACTCAGCGACAGAGGGTGAAGGGGCAGCGCGACGGCGGCGATCGGTGGCGGAAATCGACAAAATAAAGTCCTTAATGAGTAATTTCTGAGAGACAGACCACTTTCCATACCAGATTAAGTAAATATTGATCGGAGACGAGGAAAGAACAGGGCCCATGTGGTATCGGAGATTGACTAAATCGGAGGAGCCCTCGAATTTCTTGGAGGAGGAGAGGGAGTTAGGGGGGAGTTTAGGGTTGAAGAAGCGGGAGTTGGTGTTGAGGGTTTGGAAGGAAGGGAGAGCGGCGGCCATGGAAGAAAGAGGAGTTGCAGAGACGGCGAGGAGGAAGAAGTAGAGGAGCGCCATTGTTAGGGTTTGAAGGAGGAGAGAGTGAAGAAGAAGAAGGGAAAGGGGAAAGATTTTATAAAAGCTTTTGAGAGTTGGTAGAAATGGGAGGGAAATGGGCTGGTGACAGCTAGCAATACCTCTCTTTTGCTTTTCAATAGGGTTTGTGTGTGGGGGCATTTTCGTCCATTTCACATCATTTCTTGTCTCAACTTCAGACGCTCGAGGGTACATGAATGAACCGATACTACGTCAGTCCCTACAAATACGATGGTTAAAAATGCGAAAAAAATGGAAAATTACTATCTATACCAACAAGGTACGTCTACTTTATCGAATTTTTCTCAGAAGCATGTGAGTGAGGACAAAACATTCTAAAATGACTCGTATTGATTTGTGGGGATAATTTTCACTCTTGAAACAGTCTAGGACATAGAAATGTCGGGGCCATGAGATATGAAATCTAAATTTCAAATTCTAGTCATTAGACGTTCCACTACCATCGTTATAATGATTTCCTTTATTGGGTTACCACATGTGGTGTGTTCAAAAAAGTTATTGGCCAACATTTAGTTTGTGAAGCTTAGGAAGAGGAGAGAGTAAAAGAAATGTTTTCGATTTGTCCCCACTAGCAGATATTGTCCGCTTTGGTCTGTAACGAGTCGTCACCAACCTCACAGTGGGATCTCACTATCCACCCCCTTGAGGGTCAACGGCCTCGCTGACACATCACCCGGTGTCTGGCTCTGATACCATTTGTTATAACTCAAATCCACCGTTATCATATATTGTTCGCTTTAATCTGTTACGTATCGTCGTCAGCCTCACAATTCTAAAACGCGTCTATTAGGGAGAGGTTTCTACACCCTTATAACGAATGCTTCGTACCTCTCTCCAATCGATGTGAGATCTCACAATAAGTCTTGTCAAATTTTAATATATTAGGTTTAATTCATAAGATAAATACGAAAATACATTGTAATTTTAATAAATCATATATAATATTTTCGTGGGCAGAACTAATTCTACATTTTAATGCGAGTCGGTTTATTGATACAATTAAGGTGAAGTTAAAGGACCAAATTGAAAATTGAGAAAAATCTAAGGGTTAAATTCAAATTTTCGAAAGTAAAGTCCTCCAAAAAAAAAAAACATTAAAGTTGAAGGACTGTTGCATTTAAATCGTTAGAAAATAATGAATATCTGAAAAATCATTTAATTTAAGAGGGTCAAAATGCAAATAATGTATGTGTTTCATTTTTTTAGGTTTGGATATGGTTTAAATATCCCAATCTTCACGCGTAAAATTTAATATATTAAAAACCTAAGGGCCTTTTTTTAATAGGTTGCTGCAAATTATTTATTAATATCCAATATACGAGATATATATATATATATATGTGTGTATGTATGTATGTATGTATGTGTATGTATATATATATGTATATAGTATATGTGTGTGTGGATGTTTAATGATTTGAAGATTTAAGATGAAAAGCTAACAATTGGTATAGGGCACGGCGAGGCAGTCTCCCGCGCGCTCGGGACAAGATTGGTAAGCATACATACCTATCTCAGCCACCTGTTTTTTTAGGGTAAGAAGGGGTAGAGAAAATAAGCGCTACGGCGTTGAACTAACCCATGCCATACTTCCACGTTCTTTTACTCTTTTATTTAAATGTTCCGAGTTCTTTATTCAATATATCAATTACAACATCAAAATTAATATTTTGCAAATTTAAAAAAATGAAATATTTATGTCGAAATTCACCCTCGATAAATTAAATAATACCATTTTAGTATTTATCGAACATTGGTTCGACTTTTGAAACTATAAATGTTATATCGATTTCAGACAAAATTATAATTCCTAAACAAAAGTTATTCGTTGAATTAAAAAACACTGATGTCAAACAAAGGCTTAAGCACGACTTGATATTCAAATTGTTTTTAAACGTTTATATAGATCGTAAATTTAGATATCTTCAAATGAGCGCTTAGTTTTGAATACTAAATGATATGAAAAACGAACATACATCAGTAATAACTGACATGACGTTCAAATTTTTATATACACATTTGTCGGTTTGTGAATCATATCAACGTAAAGCGAAAATAATTAATAAACTTTGATTATTTTAATAATGAGTTTATAACTTTCACATAATTAATCATATGATGGATGATGGATGATGGATGGATGATGGATGATGATGGCATGGGATGGGATATGGATTATGATGTGAATTGAATTATGATTTATTTATATAAAGGGGATGGGGTGGGGCCATTTTTCAAATGACATAAATGACCTTCATGAAATATGACTCATTATCATTATTTTCATTGTTTTAACACTCTCTTTAATGTTTCCTTTTTACTTTTTTTTCTTTCCTTTTTTAGAAAAATCGAACCGAACCAAGTTAGCTAAGTTGATCGATTTGTGTTGAATTGAACTAAGTTAAATCGGATCGAAACACATAGAATTGGATTGGCTTCTTGTGCGTCAATACGAGGAAATTGTTCTTCTATCTTTCCCGAAACTTGTTGGTTGATCGATGAGAGGTAGAGAGAGGTTATTGATGATGTTTGCACTTGTATAATCTTACTGACGTTTTGTGAGAGACACGAATTGAGAATAGTCCACGTGATTTGGGATGGCGTTAAGGGATATGACCCATGTTAATTGGGAACCAAGATGAAATGATGGGGCGTGGCGTTGCATTGAGAGACCCTGACCCCAAACAGAGGCAAGATCGAGTCGGATGACATGGCCTAATGTAGAAGCAACCCGGTTGTGTCACAAACGATTGAACATACATATGCAGGCGGTATGTGTGGCCAAACAAGCTTGAATTTCGCATGAGCGATGTTCGGTTGGCGAAGACAAACCTCGCCTAAGGTCCAACAAAGCCACAAAGCGGGGCGAAAAATGAATGGAGGGCTTGGATTCTCCTTAAGGTTTGTCATGAGCGTGTCAAGATCACGACACCACAGGGTTGAAAAAGTACATGAAGCAGAAGAGATATGGGAATGACCTCGTCAATGATGCGATCAAGTGAATCGCTCGAAAACCAACCTCTCGTAGAAGATCGCGTATTTTCAATACTGGGTCAAACCTTATCCATTTGACTTTTTTTTCCTAACTGTTTTTTCACGCTCGTATTAAATGTGACACGATATTAAGAATACTAATGAGAATCACATTACTATGAATACAATAAATTTGGCTAAGGTTTAAAATCTAACCAAAACTAATGTTCTAATTTGTAAACTAAGTTTATAAATTGAAAAATAAATTTTTTTTACTCAATAAAATCAACGAGATTTGTGAATTTTAAATTATAGAGACTAAATGATTAGTTTGAAATTAAATTCTTCGAAACTTTTAGAAATATGGAAATTAAATTGAATAATATCCACCTTGCAAAGATCAAATTCGTAATTTAATCTAATTTTAAAAACGATCACGGTTTAAATTTTCTTTTAGCTAACATACAAAGTCGAGATTCAAAACTCTTATCTATTAGTCGAGAATATATGTACAAGACTAAGACTAACTTTAAGGTTTAAAAAATTTTAATAGTAAAAAGTAAATAAATAAATAAATTTCTTCTTAATCAAGGTAAATCTTTTTAATCATTTAAAGCAAAAAAATAAGATCGTTATCGAACGAAGAGAATAAACCAACAGCCACGGGGCATGAAATCAAGGCATCTAATCCAAAGCGCAAAATTTCCAAACCAACAAGCTTCCAAATCTCAATCAACGAGACAAAACGTTCCTTCACCATATTTTATCATTTAGACAGCTCTATGTGAGATCACACATCGGTTGGAGAGAGAAACGAAACATTCCTTATAAGAGTGTGAAAACCTCTCCCTAACATATGCAATCGTGAGGCTGATGGCGACACATAACATACCAAAGCAAGCAGACAATATTTGATAGTGATAGGCTTGTGCTATTACACCCTCACCATTCGGTCAACTCATGGTGGTTCGGGTCAAATATTCTATATCGATCTTCGAGTCTACGAATCTATGTAAACGCGCTAAACTTGGTATGAACTTTATCATTAAACTAATCAAATACATAAGACAGAAGAGCAAGGGGCAAGCCCATTCTGTCTGCTTTATATATCTTACAAGACACCTTCAAAACTCGGTTTCACAGCACAGATTACAGAACAAAAACATTAAAGTTTCCAAAACAAAACACAATTACAAGCGATTCCAAAGTTCAAGAACAGTACAGAATGATTCTCTCTGGCTCTAAGTAATCTCATCACTTCAGAGAATATGCACAATTCACCAAGAAACTAAATGGTAACAATGTGTGAAAGATTCATACCTTAACAGAGAAAATCTCCAGCAGAGCCGACCAGGTCCCAGAAACACCAAGAACAAGCCCCAACACAACAATGGCAATGTCAATACACCATCCCTTGATATCCAATTCCTGCTTGAAAACAAGGAAATGGAACAGAGCAGGCAAGACAAACGCCAAAGCACAGCACACAGCACTCCCAACCAAAGACAAGAAATCAGCAAAATTAGGAACCAAAAGTGCCACCAAACTGACAAGAAACACCAGCAGCCATCGCAGCCAGAGGCAGTAATTTCCTCCCCAGAATCGCCTTTCAACGATCTCATAAACAGGATTCATCATCAATGGTAGAGTGAAGAACAGGTTTATACAAAGACCCAGTTTAACAATGGTGCTAATCAATCCAGGGCCTAAGTTACTAGTGATCATGTCTTTAGTTTCTTCCCCAAAAGCAAAGTATCCAAGAACACCAAATGCTCCATATAATGTAGAAATGAACGCCATGGACAAACCCAAAACTCCCCCAAATTTCTCCTTGTCCTTTGTTTCAGATTCTAATGGCAGCACCATTCCAATCCCTTCAAATGCATAAACAGCCACACCCATGCCATAAAAGAACACGGAAAACCCCCCAAATGCCTCCACGGATGGGCTCTGTTTCATGCAAATCAATACGTCTTTCACCATAACAACCACCATAGCTCCAAGATCAACAATATCAGCAAAAATACTCAATGGAGCTAAATGGGTTAATGTCTGAATCGAGTTCAAACCCAATTGGAAAGGGAAACAGCTCCAAACGTATACAATTTTGGGAGCTAATCCTAAAATCTTAGGGCTCAAATCTATAGCTGTCGGGGAATTAAAAACATCAGCCATGGTATTACCAATAAAAATCAAATAACCAACACAGAATCCAGTTTGAGATAAGATAATCAGAAGATCAACAAGAATCCTCCCTGGCTCACCGCAAATTGTATAACCTAAATCCCCAAACGAGTTAATTTTAGAGAATCCGATTACCGATTCGATCTTCCGACGAGTGTAGACGAGGAGCATCATGCAGTAATAGGTCAAAAACGCTACGGAAAACAGCATGAGAAGGCCCATTATCCATCCAGTGCGCTTGAATGCGTAAGGAAGCCCAAGAACGCCAGCCCCAACAATCGCGATAAAAACATTGGCGAATGTTTTGGAAACGGAAGATAGAGGCTTATGGCCGCCGATTAGGGGCGTATCTTCTCTGGCCACCGGAGATCGGAGGCGATTGGTTGAAGAACTGGCTTCTCGATCAAACCCCATTAGAAGGCCGTCGAGATGGTTGATGATTCAAAGGGTTGAAACAATGGGGATTGGATTGAAATATGAAATGATTCAGACGAAGTTGGATAAGGGATTTGAAATGGGGGATTTAGAGATAAAGACGAAAATGGATTTTCCTTGTGGGTATTGGAAAATCAATCAATCTTCGGCAGCGCGTGAAGAAGATGAACGCAAATGGAAGAAAGCGCTAAAAAACGCCTCAAATTTGGGCGCTTTAGAGAGATATTTCAATGCCAACGAATGATCAATCATTGATCAACCTTCTCTTAAAAAATATATAACAATATATATATATATATATATATATATATATATATATATATATATATATATATTTTTTTTTGTTATTATTCTTATTATTTTTTTAATTTGTGTCTAATGTCAAAATTATACCACTAATAATACAATGGATTAGTAAAAATCACTATAGTTAAAAAAATTATTCGAAAAAATATTAAAAAAAATAAGGGTGTCGGGTGTCACAATCGCACTTTTTTTGCAGTGGGACTAGCGATTGTACCGCGCTTGTTTTGACCCAAATCGTGTAAAAATCAGACTTTACGGACAAATTTGATGTATGGTCAAGTCTCGAGCCATGTTTTCGAGATAAAATGTTTTAGAAGACGTATGCGAGGAAAATCGTTGAAAACAAGTTAAAAGTAAGCATTGTGAAAGTTAATTGCGTTGAAAACATGTAGACGAGATTACCATACTTGATCGGGAAGTAATAATAGACATGATTTCGTTGAATAGTCATACAAACAAAATATATAATAATAAAACAATACAACAGGGAAGTAGGAAGTAAATAAAGGATTTACGATCTGACATTAAACAAATAAAGTAAACAATTAAAGAATAATTGGAAAAATAGCCAAATAGAGTTAGTTTTATAATGATAAATCAAAATAATATTCTAAAAATTAAGGTAAGACTGAATTTTATTCACAATATTAAAATGATATTTATAAAAATTTAATCGATTAACACGTGTCTTTAAATAAATTAATATTTAAATTTAAAAGCGACAACTATTGGTGGCTATAAATAAAAGCAAATTTTGACACGGCCACGCAACTTTTTATTTTTTAAAAGAAAAATTAAAAACTATTTTAAATGAACGTTCTTGGAGAGGTGACCTAATTTAATTGACTAAATTGCCGGATGGTCCTTGATATTTTAAATAATTACATTTATCACATGAATCTTTTTAAAACTCTTAAATTTGTCCCAAGTAGCGCTTAATTTATTGAACTATATTCACGTTGATAAATGATTTTTTTGTATTTTATTTTATAATTAATTTTAAAATTTATAAAAATTATAAAAATTATAATTTTATATTTAATTCAATTAATTTATCATGTAAATAAAATTGGGATGAATTTTGTTTCATTTATAAATTTATAGCTTTAAAAATTAAATTTGTTTCCAAATCCATTTTAGTCTTAGTAAGCAAGACGTGTTTAAATTCTTAATTAGATTTAGGCTGGATACTATTTTTGGAATTTAGCCAAATTATTTACATTCTTTTTAAATATATAATAATTAATTTAAATCAAATTTTTTTTTCTGAAAATTGATAACCCAAATATTCCAGAAGGATCTTGAAGTGAGATATTAATTTTTTTTAAAAATATATTCAATTTGACAATTATATAAATATCTAGAAATCTTTAAATAAATTAATTTAAATTGTCATTTAAAAAAAAAATCAATTGTTATAAGCATTTGCCAAAAAGAAAAAAAAATAACGTGGAGAAATATGCACCCACATTTAAATAAAAGGGAATATCGAGAAAGAAATTGACGAAAATTGTTGTGGGTACGACTAGTAGCCAGTAGAGATGACAACGAGGCGGAGTGGGTTGGGGTCGGGATGCACTCTTCATCCCCATCTCGGCTTCGTTCCCATTTCAAATGGGAGTCGGGTCGGGGAATTGTGGACACGATGATTTTTTTTTTTCATTTTTTTGTTATTTTTAATAGAAATTAATTAAAAATCGATAAATATAATAAATTTATAAATATTTGTGGATAGTGTTATTGTAGTATTATTTAGGGTTTAGGAATATTATTACAAATAAAAAATAAAAAAATGAGGAAGTCAAAGGTTGACCCTATATCGCTAATTACCCAAGCACACAAATTGAAATCAAAGTGAAAAATCGATATAGAAATCAAAAGCTTGCAAAACTCTAACAGGCGCACACTCGAAAGTGTTTCGAATTAAAATTAGGAATTTGTTCTTCGTGATGAGAATTTGAGAAATAAAAAAGAAAGACCTCTTCCAACGTGCATCCACGAAACTTTCTCAATTCCAACTCAACTTATCCTTTTGGGACTGACGTAACAAACTATGCGAGCCTCCCTCGTTAGGTCCAACTTCTTGCACTCACTCCCAACTTGCTCGCAACATCTCTGTTGGGAAAGCGGTCGAGAATTGGCTGAGGATGAGGATGAGGAAGAGGAAGAACCTAAACTTCGTGGGGGAAAAGTGTTCAAGCATGTGCACAGACTCAAGATTAATTCGACTGAACTCAATCATTTGAAGAACGGTAAACTTTGTTTAACCAGCCTATCCTCTAGTTTCCATGGGGTGACAACAACGTTGTCTCACGACGACGACCTGCATGTGGCTAAATATTCTCACGGATTCTGCGTCCACAAGAACAAGCCAACCACCGGAACAAGCTCCAAATCCATGGGAGCCTCCTAGTCTTTATGTTTCAATCTTCATTTCCATGAAGTTCTCGATTTATTTTTGCGAAGATGGTACCGTTCGTAACTAATTTTGCTCATTTTTTATTATATATTTTTAAACAAATATTCGATTCAAATAAATTTTTAATGGATCCTTTTCATTTTACAATATAATCTTTACTAAAATAGTGTAAAACATCATTAAAAAATTTAATAATATTTCAAAAACAAAAATATAATATAATATTCTAACATAATTTATAAAAACTCCAATTTTAATATTACAACATAATCTTTCACAAATATTTATTTGGTATCTTAGTTTTATATACAAAAGGTGAGCAAGACATGGCCGGGTGGAGATTTGAGCGGAGACAAAAAAACGGAAATAAGAAATATAATCCATGTCTCCAGCCCTATTTAGCTAGTGACAAGAAATAACGAGCTGGCAATGATTAGATCGATTAGGTCAATAAATAACCAGTTAGCACATAATAAATAACTAGCTTTCGTGATTTAAATGGACATTTATTGACCCTAATAAACCTTTTTATATTAAATGTGTACGAAAATTTCATATTTGTAGTCAACTTAGGGTAGAATATTGGACTACACAAAATAACCCGCTGGCAACGATAGGGAGGCATCATCACCGACACTTTATAATATAAATTTCAACTTTTTCAATTTTTTTAATACCTAAGGTCCATAAATAAATAACCCTTTATTAATTTTTCATATTCCAATATATAAATATAATATGATTCCTTTTTTTGTAACTAGTTCATGAATTAAATTTAACTTCTTAATACTAAATTTAGAACTCTTATTAAGTTATTTTAATAGAAGAATAAATAATAAAAAAATAATTATAAAAATAAATATATATATATATATATATATATAGTAAAATATAATTTTAGAGGAACAAATAACCACAACATTCATAAAATTTTATTAACCTAATAGTTTATAACCCAGTCCAAACTCGATCATCAATTTTTTTGAACATTCCTATGAAAATTCTCATTGATCATCCAAAAATCAATCGGGACGTGTGTAGAATCACTTCCTAATGTAGTAAAACCGCACGAACTTGTTAATTAAATCATTTAAAAGAAAATATTACAAAAAAAAAAAAAACATGATTTTGATTATAAATTTTTTTATAATGATATTGGTAATACAATATTAAAGATTATAATAACAACAACGACATAATATTTTTACATTTTCAGTATAACAAAAAAATGATGAGTAAAATACAATTAAAAGAAACAATTATCGCGAATAAATGTAACAAAATAATCTAAATAATGACAATCATATCCCTACCTATTCCAATTCTATAATACCTGTTTCGCTTGGATCCACAGCAATGCCGCAAATTTCAACCATTGAGCCCTAATCGATCTTCACTGGCAGGAACTCACCAAAAACGAAAAGAATTTAACAATGCAATTTGATTACAAATCAAGCGAGGAAGACGGTGAAGAAAGAATAATCGTGGTCGTGATTGATTTATTAGGTTTTGATTCCGCCATTGTTGAAGTTGTTGGAGCATTTGAAGGATTGGTACTTGCAGGTTTGGGGGAGGCCAACGTCGGAGCCAATGAGTTTTCTGATTTCGGATCTGAACTTGAAGAAGACGTGTCTCCAGCTTCCTCTGTTTTGAGATCCGAGGATTTTGGATTCCTCTTCGTTCATCTCCAGATCCATAGCGAAGATAGGTTTGCGAGAGAGAATCCAGGCCCAGCCCCAATCCCACCACTTACGGACGGAGCTTCCAGCGAGATCTCCAATCGAGGACATGGATTTGGACTTGCGGATCGCCCAGGCGGTTGCAGGGGAGGAGATTGGCTGGATTCGGAGGGAGAGAGAGGAGAGACGACGGCGGAGTGTTTGGTCGGCAGCGGAGTCGGTGTGAGAGACCGGGAGGGCGTCGGAGAGAGGCCGAGTCGGTAGGAAGCTGCGAGTCTTCTGGAAGGTGTGGACGACGGAGGACATGGTGATGTGAGGGCGGAGGAGACGGCGGCGATGGTGGAGGGGAACCAGGGGGAAATGGAGAAGGAAAGTGTGAAGGGGGTGAAAATAATGAGTGTTGGCGTGTCAACAGTTGGATCCCAGGCTGTTTTATTCGCTACGCGGTAGGGGTGGGTCGTGGGACGATTATCGTGGGCCCTTTTATTTATACCTTTCACTTTCTTAATTTTATTATAATTAAAATAAATTTTTTAAATATTCAATTTTCGTCCATATAATTTTAATAAATTTTTAATTCGTTAATATTTTTTTAAATATATTAAATAACAATAATAATTTTGTCTATTTTTAATTAAAATTATGAATTTGGTTCTTTTAATCGGTGGTCGAATGGTTTTTATTTATAATTATTTAAAAAATTATATTTATCTATAATTCATATCAGAGGTATAATTTATTATTAAAATCGGTCACTTTTTATTCCTTATTTCAATTTCTTCCTTTCTTTTCAAATGTTAACTGCCTTCGCTCGTACGCTTACGGCCATCGCGTTTCTTCTCTTTGACGTGTCTGCACGGGCCCCACCGACCGTTTCGAGTACGTGCGTGCGTGCACCATCGTCCGAATCATGTCGCCCGCATGCGTTAAATGCAATTTATGCGCATTCCATGTCGGGTGCAATCATACCAGCACTAATGCACTGGATCCCATCATAAGCATTAACTATTCTTGATTTTCTAAAAAATAGAGTTGAACTGTAACCTTATGTTCGAGTTGATCGAGCCGAATCAAATTTTTTGTTTTCCCAAAATTTAAATCAACTCAAACCGAAAAAAAAATCTAACCCCACACACACGCACACAATGAAACGCTCATCGTGACAAGACTTCTATCTTTTTTTTCACATATGAAATATATGAAGGAACGATACGAACACATATTTTATGTACTAATGATATTAACACTTTAATTTATGGATGTTTATAGGTTGGGTCGAGTCGAGTCACAACATTTTTTTTAGACCCAATCCAATTATATAAGTGTACTATTTTTTTTCAATCTAAGCGACCTTTATTAAAAATGAATTCAACCAAATCTGTGTTAGTTCCATGATTGGAGTCATTTAGTCAAAATTTTATTTTAAAAAATAAAAACGTTAGTAATATAAAATATTTATTTATTTATTTTAAAACATTAAATTAAAAGATACATTTAAAAAAATAAAAGATTAATATATAAGTTCAATGTCTAATAAATTTATTTAATTTATGTCAAAAATTTACATTAAATTTTTTATTTTATGTTGAATATATTTTTAATCTACTAATTTTTTAAAAAAAATTAATAAATTTTAAATTTATGTCTAGTCAAATTGTGAAAATTAAAAAATGTTGATTAAGTCGGAATAAAAAAAGTAAAATTTGTTTTAAAAGTTTGAATATTTATTTATTTATTTTAACTTAAATTAAAATGAGTTATTGCTAACATATGATCCAGCTGCCGGCCCAATTTATGTAATAGAGGCCCAATTCACGAGAGCTTCGGAATCGAAAATTCAGATCTGGAACTCGAAGCTATTGGTAAGAGTAATTCTTGATTATGCAGAACTATCTGCTCTGCGAAATTTGTGCAAGAGATTGGAAACTTTGAATTCTGCGTGTTGGCCTCCCAGATCTAAGCGTGTTCATGCGCTAAATGGAGTACAGAAGGATCAAAGATCAGGTATGTTTTGTTTTACCTTCGTTTTCTGTCTGTTTTCATCGTCATTTTTGCTAAATCTCTGCTGTATGAGTTATAATCTCATTACGAGATCGGTTTTTCGTAATTTTCCCTAAAAATTTGTTGTCATTATTGTTTATTTTGTACCTTCGTTCATCCTCCGATGCATTTTATGGCTTTTATTATCTCGATAATGCTCACTCACTGGCTTGTTTAGTGGTAGCTGAAGTAGGAGTTATTATTTGAAAATTGAAATGTGATAGATGCGTTTGATGAAACGTTAAACTCGAACTACATTTCGTTCTTTGAAGTGTTTGGTGTGAATGTAATCGTAGGATAAAGATGGCAATGGAGATGGCAGTGGGGTTGGTGTTGCTGTGGCAGATGACATAGAGAGCTTGCGCGGTGGGAAAGCAATTTCAGGCGGTATGTTATCGTGCGGCTCTTTTTGGGTAATCTATCTTTGTTGGATTGATAGTCTCCGTCGTCATATTTTGCTTTTAGTTTACGCTTCTCGTTGTCTTAATGTTCATGTGCGAAAATTGCAGCGAGCAATATGGCAAAATTGGGAGGAAATCCTTTGGATAGATCCAAGTGGCAGCAGAAGTATGATTATGAAATATGAGCAAACATGTTATATTTCAATGAATTATCATTTGTTCGCCTTTGGGTCAGATTCTAATTGATTTCCTTTTCTAAATGATTTTAGGTCCATAGTTACGCTTGCATTAACAGTTCTTACTAGTTCACAAGCAATACTCATTGTGTGGTCCAAGAGAGCAGGCAAATATGAATACAGTGTTACAACTGCAAATTTCATGGTGAGTAAATCAAACTCTGATTTGGAATATATGATCAGCAGTTAGAAGTTATGCGTACCTCGTTATTTCTTTACTAAATTGGTGGTTACGGCATCTATATAAATAATATCATTTGGTAATAGGTGGAGACTTTGAAGTGTGTATTATCGCTTGCTGCTTTGAGTCGAATCTGGAGAAGTGAAGGTGTGACTGAAGATAACAAGTAATGTTGCAAGCTGATGCAAAATTTTTTTTCTTACTTTGATGTATTTTGTCACAGAGTTGATTATTTTTGTTTCAAATTAGAAAATATTGGACAAAAATCAAACTGTCAGTTATAAGAATGAACTTTGTAGATGAGGAAAATGCAAAACAATTCAAACTTACTGTATTTTAGTTATTAGAATTAATCGATTATGCAACAGCTCTATTAGGACCTCGTGCTTATGCTCAGTATTCCTTAACTTCGTGGTTTGGTGGATTATATTCTTGGCTAGACAGAAATTTTAGTTAGAGTGCTGGTGGAATGATTTTGAATTTGATTGATCTCAAATTAGATCTCTGTTGGGATTGCTATGATCAATCATATCGATTGTATTACTGTTCTTGGGCAACGTGCTTTATTGGTACTATTTAGTAAAGTGAAATAGTTAGCACTCTAAACTTTTTTTCTCATGTGTCCTTCAAATTTGATTAGGTTGAGCACAACGTATGATGAGGTTATTGTGTACCCTATTCCTGCAGCCCTTTATCTCGTCAAGAATTTGCTCCAGGTTTGCCATTGCCCTTTTTAAAACTGTCTCCTCAGTCTTTTCCTCCGGTAACATGTCAGCGTTCTTATTCATGCAAGTGTATTAACTTTTATTCCTCATGTGGCAGTATTACATTTTTGCTTATGTGGATGCTCCGGGTTATCAGATATTGAAGAATTTCAATATCATCAGCACGGGTATTTTGTACAGGATCATACTTAAGAAAAAGTAAGTCCCCTTAGCTCGAGTTAAATTCTTTTAGTTGTAGAAAAGATATATTTAATGGTTGAACTTAGAACTTGCTATTGCTAGTGTGGTTATGCAGTGAACGAAACAGAATTACTTGTAAGAAAAAGCATGAACTGGGGAAATGCATTTATTTTTCATTTCCTCTTCTGCTCAATCCCAATGCTCCATCCATGAATGAATAGGCTGATGAATGATGAGCTAATTCAGGCACTATGACTGATTATTAAGAAAACTTACATTTTAAGCTGAATAGGAAATGAAATGACTGCTGGAAAAGCCCATAAAGTCTAAACTTCATCAAAGCTTGAATTGTAGTCATTGAGGAATATTTGTTTGAATTATGTTTTAATAGGAACCATATTTCAGGTTAAGTGAGATCCAGTGGGCGGCGTTTGTTCTTCTATGTGCTGGGTGCACTACTGCACAGCTAAATTCAAAGTAAGAATTTTTTTTACAGCTGTTATACAAGTGTTTGTTCATTTACAGCTGAACACACACACACACACACAACGATTAATTTTCTCCAGGAACTGAGTCTTTTAGACGCTCAGTTGCTTCCTCAATTGCTTTGTTTATTATAAGCAGGAACCATAGACGATATCTGTATTTATCAATTAATAGATACTGGTCCCTAGTCATATGTTGTGATTATAATTATTGAATGCATTATATATTCATATTTTCTTTGCAGCTCAGATCATGTTCTTCAGACACCTTTTCAAGGTTGGCTGATGGCTATAGTGAGTTCCAAATCTGTAATGCTATAAGAGTGTGTGTGTGTGTATGTGTTTTGTGTGAAGAGTGATTCCTCAAGTACTTATTATCTTGGTGGTGGTTGAATCTTGTATAGATCATGGCACTCTTGAGTGGATTCGCTGGAGTGTACACTGAGGTGAATTATTTATGTGCAATTTCAATATTGTCACCATTTCTTTAATTGAAAGACCTTTATTATGTTTTTTTCCTGTACAAAGAACTGTCATTATGTTTAAGAGCATTCTGTTCAAATGTTTCATCTGGCTACTAGATAGAGAAACCTGGGTTGACTTCATGTCGCCTTTTAGCTTCCTAAGACACCTTGAAGAAAGCTATAAGAAAGTTCCAGGAATGTGATTGTTCTTCAAGGAATGTAACTTTTTTTTTTTTGCAGGCTATAATTAAGAAACGTCCTTCAAGGAATGTAAATGTACAAAACTTCTGGTTATATGTGTTTGGGATGGCGTTCAATGCTATTGCCATGATGATTCAAGATTTTGATGCAATCGCGAATAAGTAATTCTGCCCTTTTGATGATTGTTTTTCTCTCTCTCTATCTTCCTCCATGATTTTAAGGACATTCATTTATCACTTTGATCCAGATGCATTTTTTTTTTGTTTGGGAAGATAGATTTTTTGAATTAATTCATACCTAGAAAATTTTAAATTTTGTTTTCTACCCGACAGTAATATTTTTCAATTGTGTTATTTTCTCAGGGGATTCTTTCACGGTTACTCGTTTATTACAGTTCTCATGATTCTGAATCATGCCCTCAGGTATTAAACGAGTTTTCTAAGAGTTTATTAGCATCAATAGTGGATCTTAGGCTGAGTTTATAGAAGTCTTCGTTATTCGGTCAATTAAGTATCATGATTTCGTGCAGTAGTGTGGTGTTATAGTACAAAAATTAGCATCAAAGCCTATTTTCTTAATTTGTTTATATTTAGAATATATGCTGACAGCATTTGTTTTTCCAGTGGCATTGCTGTATCTATGGTATTGAAGTATGCAGATAACATTGTGAAGGTATTGCCTACTGCAAGTCTTTAATTAATTTGAGTTTATTTATAGCTTTGACTTACAGAATTACTTAACTTATGCGTATGATGAGATCTCTTGCAATTATTGTTTCAAATTAATTGACGTATTTCGCTTCTTCTGGCATTTATCGCGATTTCTCAATGCAAGTTTATATTAAGCAATACAAAAGCATAACATAAAAATTAAAATATTGCAAGGCGTTCTTTAGAATTTGGTTCTTTTGAGCACCAAAAAGATATGCTGATAGCTCTATCTTATCACTTGGTGGGGCTGGGATTCCTTGTGATAGAGATTATGGTCTTAGTTGGGATGTTGGATGAGTCCTTCTCTTGTGCTTGAATTGATTCTTTGTTGATCTAGCACCAATCTTGGCATGTACTCAAACACGTTGACCGAGTTCAACAATTCGATGTCGACGACATAAGTTTTCGAGCTTGCATATAGATTATTTTTACATCTCAAATAACGCTCCTATTAAGATTTAACTTTGCAACTTGGCGCAGGTTTATTCCACTTCAGTGGCAATGCTTCTCACCGCAGTGGTTTCTGTTTTCCTGTTTGGCTTTCATCTCTCCCTCGCCTTTTTCCTTGGATCAACGTAAGTTATTCCTGATTTATAGCTGCATCCCATAAGCATTCTCTTAAATCTCTCATTTTCCTTGTTAATGTACATTATTCAAACTACAGCGTCGTGTCGGTTGCGGTCTATCTACATTCAATTGGGAAGCTGCAAAAGTAGCGACAACTTTGTGAATGGTAATCCAAACTTCAGAATGTCCATTATATATCAGTGTATATGGGGTACTGTCTCCTGCTCTTTTTGCCTCATTTTATGTTTCCATTGATTACATGAGAAATTATGGATTCTAAGTACAAGTTAGATAACAGATGAAAATAGTATTTGTTACCAATGCTCGATTCAACCTCGATGATTCTTGCTGCAATGGGGTAATTTCAGCTGCGTGCTTTTAGCTTTCTGATTTGTAGAATCTCAAGTTCTTGGGATTTAAAAATTTAGGTAGAATAGCAAGTTGCTCGGTTAAGAATTATCGAAACTTATCGCAAGTGTGAGTATAGCTACTTGATCATATAGCTACTTGATCATAGCTCAACTGGGTCGAGACGATAGTAAAAGTTGAACGTTTAAGCTCTTACCTTTACGTTGGGAATGTTATATTCTTGAAGTATTTCGAAGATGAAAAGTACAATTTTGAGAAAGAAAGTGGGGGAATTGAAGGAAAATAAATCCTGTTGGATTGGGAGGAGTTCATTTCTTAGCCTTGGAATATCTGAGGCATCGGTATCTCTCACCATCAACAGTGATTTCAAGAGCTCCATCTTGGTTATTTTGGATGGATGCATTTCCATTAAGCAATCCTTTTTCTTTTTCAAAGGCCTCCCTTTCCAATCTCAACTGCAACTCTTGTCGTTCAATCTCAGCCTGAATGAACACAAACAAAAACATCATAGTACAATCTCTATCAGGATTAAATACCATTTTTAGTTTTATTGCCTTACCTAAATAAGATACTAATTACCATCTTAAATTCGGTTAGTTCAATTCTCTCGGAGAGTCAATGTAAAGGATTCTATTGACAACAATTCAAAATTTATAGTTCATAATATGAGGTTATAGATGGATGATTGAATTCTTAAAAGTAAAAAAAAAAAAAAAAAAAAATTTAATTTTCAAAGGTGTGAGTGAAGAAGATTTGATGGTTAGAAGTCCTACAACAAGAAGGTTTTGAATTAATTTGTGACTACTTAGTTGAATGAGGAGATATAGTGGATGAGACAATAGAAGAAATATGTTGTGGAAAAAATTAAAATTTTAAAATTTCAAAGGCGTAGATTAAGTGAGAAGAAGAACTGATTGCTACGAGCAAAGTTGAGGCCCTACAACGAAGGTTTTGAATCAATTTGTGATTACTTTTGTCGAATGTGTTGGATGAAAGTGTCCCACATCGGTTAATTTAGAGAATGATCATGAGTTTATAATCAAGGAATACTATCTCCATTGGCTTGAGGCCTTTTGGGGAAGCTCAAAGCAAAGCCATGAGAGCTTATGCTCAAAGTGGACAATATCATACTATTGTGGAGAGTTGTGTTCGTCTGGATGAGACAATAGAAGTACGTTGTGGATAAGATCATGACATCTTTTTATGCTCAGCGGTTGAAGAACTCAACAAATTCATGAATTAGTCTATAAATTTAGTTTTGGTTTACGATCTAGAACATAAAATTTAAATTTGTACGAAAAAAACTAATTTATTTTAAAAAAATTTAAATTTATAAAAAAATGTTTTATATAAAGACCGAGTGAGTGAGAGACGAGATGATGGGTACCTCTCGCCGGTAAAGCTGGTCCTTCCATGTAGTTTCCCGCTCTGAGACGACGCGTTCTCGTTCGGTGAAGTTTCTCTGCATGTCTTTGGTGTTGGTTAATCGTTCTTCAATGGCGGACTCCACTGCCTCCTTCACTCCCTCCTTCAACCTATCAACCAACGATTTTATGATCCAAATCATTTCCAAAACCCACGCCCCCTCTCCCACGGTGCTTCTCAATCGGATTCCGGACCAACTATTGCGGTTGCTGCTTCTAGGTTTTTGTTGGATTTCGTTTCCCTTTTGATGAATGGAAGGAATTTTGTTGGAGATGGAGATGGAGATTGAGTGAGAATCAGGCGACGCAGATTCGTTCGTCTATGTGTCCGGATAAAGAATAGGAAAAGCATTATCTTCATCAATACTGTGAAATTCGATGAAGCCCGGAATCTGTTCGACGAAATGCCTGAAAGAAACGTTGTATCCATCTGCTTACTTCAATTCCAATCAAAATCATTAGGCGTTGGAGTTTGTGATAATCATGCTTTGTTGAACCTTGTAATGAAGGTGGGTTTGGAATCTGATGCCTTTGTAAGGACTGCTCCAATCAACACTTGCTAAGATGCTTTGAATGTTTTTTTTTTTTAATGAGATGGTTTCATGTGCTTTGGTTGTTTGGGAACTCCATCATTGGTGTGGTGGTTTTGTTCATATCAGTGATGGGGAGGAAGCTTTGAAGGATCAATCTACATTGACTAGTCTTTTGCGAGCCTTCACTTGGGCGGACCCGACTTGAGTTTAAAAATCTTTTGAACCAATTTGAAATTTTTCAAAACAACTCAAAGTTTCAGTTTGGTTAGGTTGATGATTCGAGCCACTTGAATAACGTTTACTTATATTCTGTTTTTTTTAAAGATTTTTATTTCGTATTAAACATAGAATCATTCTAAATCTGATGACCTGAAAATTTTGATAATAAATTCAATTCCCTAGTTAGAATATGAACTTATTTGGATTGAGTTCCCGTTCAAATAAATTAAATTAAAATTTTATAAATTTACTTAGTTTATGTACGAGAAAAATTGAGGTATAACACGAACATAAATTTATTGTTAATTTTAAAAAATATTTTTTTTTGTTTAATTATATATGCATACAATTATTTTATTTTTATTTAGTTTTATAACTATATTTTTTTTATTATTTATCTTCCATTAACCCTAAAATTATAAATTATTTAGAATTGAAATTGAATAACAATCTTAATAAATAAATAAATAAATGTTTTTTTTTATGATCTAACATATTATTTTTATTAAAAACAAAAAATTAGAATAAATAATTCGAACAACTAGAACCAACTCAACCCAAAATATTTATGATAGAGTTGAGTTTAAAATTTATACGGCGTGAATAATTGGGTTTAGTGTAAAAAATGTCGTGGTTCGACCCAACCGAACCCACGAACATGGCTAGATTGAACTACCTTTTATATTTAGTTTTTAATGACCACCAGCCCATCAGAATCCAATTCTCAAAGGACTTCTTTCCACCTATGAAATCCAAAAAGAATCAAAGATCTTAACAAAAGATGAGAGAACAAAAACAAAACTGATGAGTACTGTTCATAATTCAAGTAAAACACAAATTCTGGTTCTTGAAACTACATGAATTGACCTTATTTATGGAACAGAAACGGATCCCTTTCCTTCCAGATCGACACACAGCAAACACGAACGATGTTGTAGAATGCTCGATGGATCGACAGACACTGCTTTGCTGCTTTCTTATAACTCATCTTTGAAGTTGTCGGTTGGTTCGCGACCGACGTAAGAAGCATAAGCCTTGATTATCGCCTCGTACACCTCGATGCCTTTCAAATACTCAGCTTGGTTCAGAAACTGAAACAGATGAACATATCGTTTAGATGACAATGCAGTTGATGTCAGCTAGAAGAACAGCCATCTCGGCACAGAATGGAGGTGGACGGACAGAGAGCGGTTTCGGCGAGATCGTAATGCAGCATGGCAAGCAATTATGATTGCTTCTAGACTTCTTAACTGCTCATTATCAGTTCAATACTAGGCCGATTGTAACAGCCCAAACCAACCACTAGCAAATATTGTCCTCTTTGGGCTTTCCGTTCTGGAGTTCTCTTAAAGGTTTTAAACTAGGGAGAGGTTTCCACACCCTTATAAGGAATATTTCGTGTCTCTCTCTAACTGATGTAGGACCTCACAATCCACCCCCTTGGAGGCCCGCGTCCTCGCTGGCAGACCGTCCAGTGTCTGACTCTAATACCATTTGTAACAGCTGAAGACCACCGCTAACAGATATTGTCCTCTTTGGACTTTACCTTCTGAGCTTCCCCTCAAGATTTTAAAACGTGTCTGCTAGGGAGAGGTTTCCACACCCTTTTAAGGAATGTTTCGTTTCCCTTTCCAACCGATGTGGGATCTCACACAGATGTTCAAAATGAATATGATCAATCGAGATTTCGAGTTTTCGACATCGGTTGAAGGGTTAGCAAATGCAAACTATGGACAATTTTTGTGCTATATCTAACATAAACAGAAGAACACAGGAATGTAGCACTAAATCATACAGCCAGATTCACCCATCTTTGAGAAATAGATAAGAATTCTCACCTCATTATGGTCATGAAGAAGAATAGGAGTGTTCGCCATTGGAGAGAAGCCGATCGCAGGGAGACCTTGAATTCGGAAGTACCGGGCATCGGTTGAAGCGGGAAAGATTTCTGGGTTTCCAAGTTTCCCATTAGCATTTCTCACAGCTTCTTCAAGAAGATTCCACCACGGGTTTGAACTGTCAATAGCGGTGAGAGCTGGTTTCCCGAACTTGTCGTAAATAGACTCCTTTTGCTTAAACTGAAACAATCAAGCACCGGGAAAGATACGAGAGGAAGAACTTACATCAGTAAAGTCTTCATGAGTTATTATCTCAGTATCTGGGCTCGAAACTTTAAGTACGAACATTTTAGTTCGAGTAACATGACTGTATATGCCATCTATTAGGCATTTATCACTACGACACTCGATCGACATGTTCTACTCTGGTTTCAAATTGTAGCATATTTCATCATTTCAATCATAGACGAACTAATTTAGATATACTCGAGTGCATTTGTTCATCTCATTATTTATGTCTTGAATCTTTTAGAAAATCACACGTTGCGACGGTATCCCATGCTTCTAAAGACTCCAAAAATTGATACCTCAAATGTCATGTTACGAGAAACTGGTGCCCATTCCTCTGCGATTCGTCTCTCGAGAGACTCTGGATCTGCAGTCGGTGGGAGGCGAACATCGAAACCAGCCTCAGCTTCGGATGGTTGCAGATTCATAACAAAGCCCTGGTAGATAACAGAACAGAGTTTCATCAGCACAAAGATTCTTTAACATGACATTGTACCATATGACACAAAATTTCAACAAAAAGAGTAGTTTTCATCAAGAATTCAACTCACACGTTCTTGATTGATATCATAACCCAATTTTCTGCTATCTCAACTGTTTAAACCATAGTTTTTGAAGTTCCATGTGGAACTCAAACAAATACCTAGTTCATGTCTTTCTTTCGTGTGTTCTTGGGAGGAATTTGATCTCGGGATACCACCTAAAAATAACAGCGCCAGAGGGTCAAATAGGTCGGGAAGAAAAAGTCTGAGGTCGGGTCGGACGACATATGTCTTGGTTGGTTTCACCAAGAGTGAAAAAGTAAAGACGCGGTAACAGCCCAAACCCACCGCTAGTAGATATTGTCCTCTTTGGGCTTTCCCCTTTGGATTCCCTTCAAGGTTTTTAGAACGCGTATGCTAGGGAGAGGTTTCCACACCCTTATAAAGAATATTTCGTTCTCCTCCACAACCGATGCGAGATCTCACATTCCACCCCCCTTCGAAGCCCAGCGTCCTCGCTGGCACTCGTTCCCTTCTCCAATCGATGTAGGACCCCCTAATCTACCCCTCTTCGGGGCCCAGCGTCCTTGTTGGCACACCGCCTCGTGTCCACCCCCTTCGGGGTTTAGTCGCCTTGCTGGCACATCACCCCGTGTCTGGCCTTGATACCATTTGTAACAACCCAAGCCCACCACTAGCAGATATTGTCCTCTTTGGGTTTTCCCTTTTAGGCTTCCGTTCAAGGTTTTTAAAACGCGTCTGCTAGGGAGAGGTTTCCACACCCATATAAATAATGCTTCGTTCTCCTCCCCAACCGATGTGGGATCTCACCCCTTCGTCCTCGCTGGCACTCGTTCCCTTCTCCAATCGATGTGGGACCCCCTAACCTACCCCCCTTCGGGGCCCAGTGTCCTTGCTGGCACACCGCCTCGTGTCCACCCTCTTCGGGGCTTAGCTGTCTCGCTGGCACATCACCAAGTGTTTGACCCTAATACCATTTGTAACAGCCCAAGCCCAAGCCCAAGCCCAAGCCCACCACGAGCAGATATTGTCCTCTTTGGGTTTTCCCTTCGGGCTCTCCCTCAAGGTTTTTAAAAAGTGTATGCTAGAGAGAGGTTTTCACACCCTTATAAAGAATGCTTCGTTCTCCTCACGGTGGGATCTCACAGACACCCTTCCCTAATTTCATTTCACTATAGACAGTATACCAGTCTAAATCAATTGATCAAAGGAATTAAAACTTCAAGCATTCAAGGAGCAACAAGTTTCAAAGATAAACTCACAGTAGGAGATGGAGTCCCAGCTTTTAAGGACACCATGTTGACAGAGACCACATCTCCTTCAGCCTTCAAACCAGCCTTCAACAAATCAAACTGAGAAGCTCTAAACCTTCTCACACTCTCAATACTTTTGAACAGATTCTCCAAGGCAGCATTATCATAAAGCTTAGCTCCATGGCCAGGCGCTCCCACTGCCTTGATCACCAGCCACCAAGGGCTCTTCTCCCCATAAAACGCCCTATAATTCTCACTCGGAGAAGGCAATCCTAATGATTTATGAACTCCATTAGTCTAAACATTTGAAGAACAAGGATAAAATCAATCAGAAAATCAGCAAAAGGGGTTCACTCAGAACCTTCATCAAGAACAATGGCGACATTCAACTTCTTGAACTCATCAGATTCAGCGAACTTCTCAGCACCACCATGGCCACCAATTTCTTCATCTGGAACAAAAGATAAGTAAACAGACCGCACAGGCTCAAACCCAGAAGCCTTCAAGCGCCGAATAGCCTCCAGGTATTGCATCCCAACGCACTTCATATCCTGAGACCCTCTGGCGTAGATATTTCCATGGGAATCGATATGAGCTCCAAGAGGAGGGTGCGTCCATTTGTGATGCTCGACAGGAACAACATCGGTATGCGAATTGAGAAGGATCGAAGGAAGATTAGGGTTCGAACCAGGCCATTTGAGGAGGACGAGAGGCTTGCCCACGACGAATTCGACGGTGTGGTATTCAAGGGAGAGCGATTTGGCTTGAGAAATGATGAAATCGGCAGCTTCATAGTATTGGGGATTGGGCTGAACGGTGTTGATCTGAAGGTATCGTTGGAATCTTGATATGATTGAAGAGGAAGATAATGGATCTTCTTCGGCTGTAGAAATTGAGAGAAACAAGAAAAGGGTTGTAATGGAGAGGAGAAGAAGATTAAGAGATTTGAAATTCATGGTTCAATCGGCACTTAGCTCAGTACCACAACTCATAAATTTCAGGGGAAATTCGTACGAGGAAGAAAATAAATCTGCCATTGATATTAAATTCGATGATGAAATTGGAGCTCAAAAGCCCATTTGAAAAGAAACAGAGAAGTTGGGCTTCACAAGAAAACAAGATTTGTTGTTGGTACACTGCCTCGTGTTTACCTCTTCGGGATTCAGCCTCCTTGTTGATATATCGTCCGGTGTCTAGCTATGATACTATTTGTAACGGTCCAAGCTCACCGTTAGCAGATATTATCTTCTTTGGGCTTTCCCCTTCGAGCTTCCCTCGAGGTTTTTAAAACGCGTCTTCTAGGGAGAGGTTTCCACACCCTTATAAAGAATGTTTCGTTCTCCTCCCCAACCGATATGGGATCTCACAATCCACCCCCTTCAGGACCCAGCGTCCTCGCTGACACTCATTCCCTTCTCCAATAGATGTCAGACCCCTCAATCCACCCCCCTTCAAGGTCCAACGTCCTTGCTGGCACACCGCCTCGTGTCCACCCCCTTTCATGATTTAGCCTCCTCGCTGGCACATCGCCTCGTGTCTGGCTCTGATACCATTTGTAACGCCCCAAGCCCACCATTAACATATATTATCCTCCTTGAGTTTTTCTTTTCGGGCTTCCCCTCAAGGTTTTGAAAATGCATCTACTATGGAGAGCTTTCCACACCCTTATAAAAAATGTTTCGTTCTTCTCACCAACCGAGGTGGGATCTCACATTATTAACTATAATGATATCAACTTTTCAAATAGTTCGATATCAAAATTGGGTAGAAGCCCACGATTTGAAGGTTCAAACGTGCAACTCCTAAATAGGTGTTCCTTATAGATAACGTGCTTTTTGGTTGAACAAGAGGCTACAGTAAAACTAAGAACATGAAAGCTCATTCTTCAATATTAAGATATTAAATTATAGATAAAATCACGGTATTGATATTTTAATAAAATTTTGAACTAAGAGCAAGTCATATAGATTTGGTCTCGACATTCTCATAATCATATTTCATTGGTTTAATTTTAATTTTAAGTTAAATTATAAATTTACTTTTAGATTTACCGTGTCTATTTAGTCTCTAAACTTTTAAAATTATACATTTTATCTTTTTAACATTCCCGTATCTACTTAACATAAAGGTAAAATATTAGAATTTTATTAAAAAATTAATTTTTCCAAACTAAAATTATTTATTTGATCGAATATTCCAAAAACTATATATTTTATCGGTGTTGGGTCATGTGCTAATCTATCTCTAATTCTCTAGTCGGGTTTTAACCTTAATGAATAAGATTTTATCGGCTGACCTAAAAAAATAGAACGAGAGTTGTAAAAAATAAAATAAAGCAAAGGGAATCTACCATAAAATAAATAAATTGTATTATAATAGCACGTGATTTGAAAATTTAGATATTTTTTTAAAAAATAATTTATTTTCTCTCGTGGGAGTTTTTCAAATAAAGTTAGATTTTTAATGTTCAGACTTTATATTAAAATAAAATTAAATATCTTAATTATTGTTAAATTAAGACCAAGTCATGTAATTATTTAGTAATAATTTTGTTTTTTTAATGCATTTTTTTAATTTTATAATTCTAATTTCTTGGTTTATACGAGGAATAACATCAACCATATGTTAATTTTTTATTAATTTTTTTTAAATAAAAAGATAAAATTTTGTAAATTTATTATGCTATGTTATGAAAAAAAAATTGTTAAATTGATACTTTCAATTAATATTAAAAAAAAATACTAATTTAAATTGATTTTTAAATTTTTTTTAGCTCAACAGATCAAATAAATTTACGGGTTTTAAATTAATTGAGTTATATTTAAATTGAATCGAGAAAAACATTAAAATTATGCAATTTAGATATTAAACAATGATAAATTGAAAATTAAAAAAATAAATTAATATTGACCAAAAAAAATTGCAAAAATTAATGAGGAATTTGAAGAGATCCCGTCGCCGCCGGTGCACTGCATCCAAACGGAAGTGTTTGACCGGCGATTCAACGGTCGTTTGCTTTATTTTTATTTTATTTTATTTTATTTATTACTTGAAAAGAAAGTCGTTTGCTTTATTTTTCCTAAAAAAACAAATGCTTAATTGAATCCAGGGCTTTATTATTATATTTCAACCATATGTTTGAATATTTCAAATTTTGACTATTTCCTTTTTTTTAATTACTATTTTCCTTTCCTTTTCTTATTTAAATTATTATTATTATTATTTAAGCGGAATACTTAACGCGTTAGCTACAGTAATGCGCATCTACTGCGGGTTTGGTACAAAGTTAGTCAATGCTTATTCTATAGGTATCGTCATTGTCTCGAGTAAAAAGCTCGACTTTGCTCAAGATCATGAGACAGAGTGTTTTTTTTGTTCTGTTTTACCCCACAAAAATTTATATTTTTTTCAGCTAAATTAATAAAAATACTAATAAATTTTAGATTTTCTCGTAAAAAAATATTCATAATCTTTCAAAAGTTTGAATAATACCCTTAAACTTTAAAAAAAAAAAAAAAAAAAAAAACACAACACGTCCTTACGATTAGTTTTTGGATGGAAACCTTTAGTATTTTGAAAATACTGATGAAATTTCGAAAGTAGCATTGACATCCTTATCCTTTATAAAAAAAACAGTTTTAAAATTTTTGTTACGGTTAATATTTGGATAGAAACTGTCTATCAACACCTCATAAATTATCACTTATATATGTTATTTTTTAAAGGCATGAAATTATTTTTAGTTTAAATGTATTTTAAATTTTTTTTAAAAAAATTTAAAAGTATTAATGAAAATTTAAAGAGTGAAACACTCTTTTTTTTTTTTTTTTCTTTTACTTAAAAAACAAAAATTAGGTACGAAATATATAATTTTTTAAGCATAAAAAATAAAATGGTTACCCAATCGAACCTAAATTTATTAATTTAAATTACATTATGAACCGATAACATCTAACCAATCTAAATACAATTTAATTAGTTAAAATATATCTTCGTTTATATATTTAATAATGCTCTCGAGCTTTTAATCATTCCCTACTTGGTTATTAAAAAAACTCTAAAGATATAGGCATTAATTAATTATTTTGTCTTATTATTTATTTTCTTATTCAAGCCATCTTGCATAATTTGTATTTTATTAATCGATAAATTACAAATTATTCTTTCCTTTTAAATTTTAATTAACTTTAAAAATTGTCATAACCATTTTATTTTTAAAAATTAAATTTTTAAGTATTACTTTTGTTATAAAATAATAATAATAAGTTTATTTCTTTTTGTTTTTGAAATTTTGATGAAAATTCAAATATTTTTTTAGAAAAAAAAAATGAAATTCTTTTTCGAGAAATGTTCAATTTTGTGTCTTTTTAAATATTTAAAATGTCTAATAAATTTTTAGTCCCCAATTTTATTAAACACAAAATTAAAAGTTTAAATATCTATTTAAGATATTTTTTTGAAGTTCAAATATTTATTAAATACTAAAATTTAATATTGTTCAACTGACATAAAATATATATTTTTGACTGAGTCACCTCATACTATATTTTAAATTAATACTATTATATATATATATAGAGGACCATCTCACCTTATGTTATTATATTCATTAATAATTAACTTTAAATAACTTTTAAAATAAGTTGATTATTTAGGTACATTCAAATAATTTATTAATTGATATTTTTTAAAGCATTATTAATTTATCGAACATAATTTAATTAGTCAAGATTGGTACCTTGGGACCAAATGCTATCGTAATATCTTAAACAATAATCAAATGGTCTAGAATAGATATCGAAATAAGTACTTAATCAAATATACGTCTCATAAACGCTAAGAAAAACGCCGAGAGAATTTAGAAATAGCTCGAGGCGTTGACAATGTAGAACACACGAATGTTACCAAACAACAATCCAACGATGAATGACCGTAGCTACGAGACGCGAGGCTGTGCGGTCGGCATGAATTGACGATCGTCTACTGCAAGCAGTGGTTGTACGAGAGTGAGAGAGAGTGAACTGAAAGGGAGAGTCGAGTTGAATGAAAAAAATAAATTTGAAGAGAGAAGATGGTTTTTATGACGATTTTTTTAAAAAAATTAATCTTAGTTGATTATTGATCCCGTCAAACCTCATTTTACTATCGTTAAATCTCAAATTTTACTCTCGATCTTATTTTTTTTAGCTCAACGACCCAACCAAACAAGGTCTAGAAACGAATTCACCGTCGTATGGCTGACCGGTGATACTAGCGATTTCGGCTTCATGCAGGCAAGTTGCAGCCTACAATCTGAACTGAGGATGGGTTTTTGGAGTTAGCTCACCCTCGCGGGATCACGACCCTTTGTCCCGGCCATTGTAGCACATGTGTCGCCCAAGGCGTAAGGGGCATGATGACTTGACGTCATCTTCACCTTCCTCCGGCTTATCACCGACAGTCTGCTCAGGGTTCCAACCTCAACGGTTGGCAACTAAACACGAAGGTTGCACTCGTTGTGGGACTTAACCCAACACCTTACGACACGAGCCGGCGACAGCCATGCAATTGAAGTATTCTTTGCAAATTCTCCCATTTCTAATTACTTAATGGGAAAGATAAAAAGAAAAAGACAAACCGCACACGTGAGGGGATGGGTAATTTAATTAATTATGATTAGCCAAATCTTGAAGAAATCATATTAATTAAATGATATAATAATTAAGGATTAATGGTTTTAATTAAGATTACTTTCTATATAACAAGAGAATTGATGGCATTCTATATTTTATATTTTTAATTTTTAATATTTTATATTTTATATTCGTCTAATAAATTATTAATGGACATATGGTCGAGTAGTAAAATATTAATATATTTTTTTCGTTTGAAATATCTTATTTACATTTTTGTTTTTAGTATTCAATTTATTTTCTAATAAAAAAATACATTTATTTATTTATCATGTTTTTATAATAGTGAGGACGTGAATGAATGAAACCAATTTCAGATGAGAGTGATAATGAACATATGATGGTTAAGAAACGTTTAAAATAATTGATAGTTACTGTGAGATCTTACATTGGTTGGAGAGGAGAACGAAACATTCCTTAGAGTGTGAAAAATTTTCCCTAATGACACGTTTTAAAATCGTGAGAATGACGACGATACGTAATGGGAAAAAGTGAACAATATCTATTAGCAGTGGGCACAAGTTGTTACAAATGGTACCAGAGCCAGACATCGAGCAGTGTGCCATCAAGGATGCTGGCCCACAAGGAGGGTGGATTGTTGGAGAGGGGAACTAGGGCTGATGGCGATACGTAAAGGGTCAAAGCGGACAATATATGTTAGTAGTGGCCCTCAAGGAGGGTGGATTGTTGGAGAGGGGAACTAGGGTTGACGGGGATACATAATAGGCCGAAGCAGACAAAATTTGTTAGCGGTGAGCTTGGGTTGTTACAAATGGTAACAGAGCCAAACACCCGACGGTGTGCCATCACGGATACTGAGCCTAGAGAGGATGGATTGTGTGGAGACCTCTCATTAACAGACGTGTTTTAAAACTGTGAGGCTGACGATGATATGTAACTAGCTTAAATCTTAGTTAAATTATTTTGATGAACGATGATAATTATCAAAATGACTAAAAATTCAATATGAGGCTATTTGGACTATAATTAGTTTGACTAATTAGCAATTAACACAATATTTAAACCAATGTTTTCTTTTTAAGTGATGCATTAGTTTGAAATCTATCCAATTTTAAATATTAAAATTTGATTGATTCTCTCGACAACCTTACGATACAATTATATATACATATATTTATTTAATTTTATAATTATTTTTTAATTATTTAGTTTTTAACGACTCTTAAAATTAATTTTTAATTATTTAAAACGTAACTTTTCAAAATATATATTAAAATTAAAATACAATTTTAATTAAATACTTAAAAATAATTGAAAATAAGTAAATAGATGTTTTATTAACTAATATCTTATTTTTATTAAAAATAAAAAATTTTAATAAATGACTTGAACAACTCGAGTCAATCCAACTCAAAAAAATTGAGTGTTGGGTATTTGGGTTGAAAAATTTATTCAAGCTCAAGTCCACCACTTACAGATACTGTCCGCTTTGATCGGTTACGTATCGTCGTCAGCCTCACGATTTTAAAACGTGTCTGTTATGGAGAGGTTTCCACACCCTGATAAGAAATGTTTCGTTTTCCTCTCCAACCGATGTGAGATCTCACATTATGACTTATAAAATGCACGCTAATATAAACTTGAACTGTAGGCAATATACATATGACTTTCGTCTCGATGTTCGAATTTTTGACCTCACATTTTTTAAACTAAAAAAAAGACTTACAAACGTGCATTATTTGTTAGAAAAAAAAAATCGTTGACTAAAATATTGTTCCACTAGTCACGATATTAATAGTTTTCCTTCCTATGAATCTCGTATCAATTAATGTGTACACAAATGATTCTCTAGAATTTAGGTACGAATAAATTAATGTCATAGATCGATATGATTTCGATCGACAATAAATATATAAATGCAAGTAAGCCTATAATATATATATATATATATATATATATATATAACATACCCACTTGATTAATTCTTTAAAACCAAATTGAAAATTTAAATTTTAAATATTATGAACAAATTATTATAAATTAATGACTAATTACAAGATATTTCTTAAACCTCCATTAATGGCGCTCGTGATTCTTCGGTAGCTAAGACATGTTTAAAAGAAATCATAAGAACTCCAAGGTTATATGTATGGACAAAGTATTCAAAGTAACCGGTCATAATTCAGGGATGCAAGGGAATGTTCTGGACCGTCAGGTGTCAAATCCAGATTCTAAATCTTGGTTCAGATCCTGGACATGAGGCGTCACTAAAAAATATATTGTTAATCTATTATGATCGTGTTTTCTGATTTACTTTTTTTTTTTCGTCTTTCTTATATATGGGTAGTTTTTTACTAATATTTTCAATGTAACTCTTATAACATGATCCCGAGACCTTTAAATATCTCGGGCGTATACTAAACGAACTGAAGAATCAAATTACTTCCTTTTAGAGTGCAAAACCCTTAAAGGAAGCTAGTACCGAAGGGTGGTGAGAGTGAACCTATCTGACCCGAGTTTCACAGAGTTTGCTGAACAAGCAAGACCATATCTTCTCCCTAACAAAATGATGATGATGATTCCTTGGGTTACGAGAATATGATTTATCTCACACCAGATCTAGTGATCGACAATCGTTCGGACTTGGTAAAGGTTGTTGCAGCACCTGTAGTAGGACGGAAGACTGATTGCGCCTCGAGATGTATGGGATATTCGTTGTTGATATCCTGTAAAAGACTCGAGATTAATTTCACTGAACTCTCTTCTTCTTTACGGTCTCGAATATGTATTGTAATACTTTAATTTGTTTATAAAAATTAAATGTTTATTGCTCGTTTAAACAACGTAAAGTAACCTTGAATTATTGTTAGGTCCACGCGCTCTATCATTCGATTAGTAACCTCGAATTATTTATAAAAATAAAAAAATAAACAAAAGAAAAGGAAAAAACAAAATTTCTTATTACATCCAAAATTTCAATTACATTAATTAATGTCCCATTTGTAACATGTGTTCATATTAATTAGTTAGATTCATTGGATTATATATATTTTTTCCATTTTCAAAATTTGTTCAATTATTTATTTATTTATTTTCAATTTCACATACGTGGGTATGAATACGACCGATTTCATTAATACGACACACATATTGTTTATTGTTGTTCATTTTCTTATGATGTTATGCGTGAGATCTCACATCGGCTGGAGAGAGAAACGAAACATTTCTTATAAGAGTGTAGAAACCTCTCTCTAGTAGACGCGTTTTAAAATTGTGAGGCTGACGATGATACATAATGGGTCAAAGCGAACAATATCTACTAGCAGTGGGTTTGAGCTGTTACAAATAGTATCAGAGCAAACACTGGGAGGTGTGCTAGCGAGAACGCTGGCCCACAAGAGGGGTGGATTGTGAGATCCCACATCGATTGGAGAGGGGAATAAAATATTCCTTATAAGGATGTGAAAATCTCTCTCTAGTAGACACGTTTTAAAACCGTGAGGCTAACAACGATACATAACGGGTCAAAACGGACAATATCTGTTAGCGGTGGGTTTGGGCTGTTACAAATGATATTAGAGCCAGTCACCGTGCGGTGTGCATGCGA
The DNA here is from genome assembly GCA_033971965.1 of Cucurbita ficifolia. Lineage (NCBI taxonomy): Eukaryota > Viridiplantae > Streptophyta > Magnoliopsida > Cucurbitales > Cucurbitaceae > Cucurbita > Cucurbita ficifolia. The sequence goes on from CM066963.1 coordinate 1,486,925, forward strand.
GGGCATTGGGGCCCCAAGGGGTGTGGATTGTGAGATCCCACATCGATTGGAGAAGGAAACGAAGCATTCCTTATAAGAGTGTGAAAAACGCTCTTTAGTAGACACGTTTTAAAACCGTGAGATTGACAGCGATATCCCATAATCAAATATAATATAAGATTTTGTAGGTGGCATTATTGGAATTCTAGTTGATACATCTTAGTCTAAATAACATAGGAGGTGGACCCCGCCAAATCCACTCTTATGGGACCAGAGTCCTTACTGGCACACCATCTCGTGTCTATTTCCTTTGGGGAACAACCTCCTCGCTGGCACATAGTCTGGTGTTTGGCTAGCCGATATCGTCACGACTCAAATTCACCGCTAGCCAATATTGTCATTTTTGGGCTTTCCCCTCAAGACTTTAAAACGCGTCGGCTAGGGGAAGGTTTCCACACTAAAGTGTGTTTCGTTCTCCTCCCAACCAATTTGGGACTCTCACACATCATTATGATTTCTCAAAAGTCCTAGAAATTATTTGTAAATAATTACACGAACACGAGCTCAATCAATTGATTGCTAAGTTACATCTTTAATAAACGGTTCGTTTTAATCAATTTTTTTATTAATGATAATTAAAATATATTGGTATTCAGTACGAGTCATTTTCTATTTATTGTATTGTTTTTATTTTATCGATTCGTCAATTTAAAAAGATACATGTGATAAATGCGGTATGTTATTAATTTATTTGTTGATATTTCTATTTATTGTATGATGGTATATATCACTATGAAGTCAAACTAGAATATTGTGTTTTTAAATATTTAAAATCTTAATATATAAAATATAATATATGATTGTAAAAAATAATATAATATAAAATAAATATTGTAGAAATAAAATAATAATAATATAACTCAAATATAACACGACTCTCTTTCCTCAATTAAATTAAATTAAATTAAAAGTATATATAATAATAACTTAAATTACAAATTTGGTTTTTAATTTTTTTAGAAAATTAGAATTTAGGTTAAATCATAAAAAATACCTATAAATTAATCCTGATGAAAAAAAATATGTAATGTCTCACGTTGGTTGGGGAGGAGAACAAAATACTATTTATAAAGGTGTGGAAACCTTTCTGTAGCAGACGCGTTTTAAAGCTTTGAGCTGGAGTCCGAAAGGGAAAGCCTAAAAAGAACAATCTGCTAGCATAGACACGAGGCGGTGTGACAGTAAGGACGTTGGGCTCCGAAGGGGGTAGACTGTGATGTCCCACATTAATTGGGGAGGAGAAGCCCGAACTAAAATCTAAAATCTAACCTATTATAAAAATTAAATTTGTAATTAATCTTATTATTATTATTAGGTAGCATTTTCTTTATATACAATAATTTAGAATAAAAATAATGTGCCACGTCATTCTTTAAAAAAATCCTTAAAGGAGGCTAAGTAAGATAGTGGGAGAGAATAATAGATTGTATAATATATATATCGTGTGTGTGTAGTACACGCGAAAGCGCTAAATTTGACGCGCGTGGTCTTGAAGGCTGCCGCCTGGGAAATGACCGTTAGAGTGAATTTGTTTTTAATTTCGAAATTATTCTGTTTCGACCGTCCGATTTGATCTTCATCGAATCTGAACCGTTGTGTCTTTTTTTTTTTAAGAGAATATTATTTCGTTATTTAAAATGATTCAATTTTGGTTGGATTGGAGAGCCTAGTTGTGAGATTTCACGTCGATTAGAGAAGATAATAAAATATTTCTTATGAGAGTGTGGAAATCTCTCCCGTAATGGGTCAAAATGAACAATATCTATAAGCGGTAGGCTTGAGCTGTTACAAATGATATCAGAGCCAGACACGGAGTGTTATGCCAGGGAGGACGTCGAGTCCTCAAGAGCAGTGGATTGTGAGATCCCACCTCGATTGGAGAGGGGAACAAAATATACCTTATAAGAGTGTGAAACCTTTCCCTAGTAGACTCGTGACGACGATACGTAACGGGCCAAAACAGACAATATCTTTTAGCAGTGGACTTGGAGTATTACAATGGGAAGCAAAACGATGTAGAAATAATTAGACACGGCATAATATTCAATGGGTACTGAGAGATTGTTAAGAGGACGTTGTTAACTAATATTTATAATAATATTTACAATAAAAATAATAAACACGAGCAACTATTATACCTTTAATTAAAAGGTCAGGTCAGAGTTTCAATCTTCGGTTTAGAAAAAAAATATTATTTATTAATTTAAGAGTGTTTTTTAGTTTTCATGATGAAAATGAGGCCATTTTTTTAATTTACTTTGCTTAAAAATTTATATTCCTAAAAAATATAAATATTAAAAAAAATCTCAGAACAATCGAAATATTCCCAATAATTCAAGTCAAATAATTAGAAATTTCGTTAGTTTCCGTGTCATTAATTCAAGTCAATGCATGGATAATTCGAATTTTTATATTGAAAATTAAAAATATTTATTTATTAAACCATTTATTAATTAAATATTAAATCATGCTGGACCAATCTCAATGTAACGTTTTAAGTATATACCATCGATTAAGAAGAGTTTAAATCTTCCACATCAATCAATCTAAACCCGAGCCTACCAATGCTTAGACGAATTTGAGACTATAACGTGTTTTGAATAATTCAATATAAAAAGATACTCACGAGAGATGTTCGTGGGTTAGGTTAGAACATTTTTTAGATCCAACCTACTCGTTCAAGCTGTAAAATTTTCAACTCAAACATTTAATTAATATTTGCAATTCAATTTCAATATATATTTCGAAAAATTACTTTCCAAGTAGTTAAAAATTATTTTTAAGAGTCGTCGGATAACACATAATAAAAAATAGTAACGAAATCAAATATTAAAAAATTAAAAAAAATGCGTTTAATATTATTTATTCAATAATTTAAAAAAAAACTGTAAAATTTTCCACTCAAACATTTAATTAAGATTTACCATTCAATTTCAATATATATATATCGAAAAATTACTTTCCAAACAGTTAAAATTATTTTTAAGAGTAGTTGGATAATAAATAATAAAAAATAGCAACGAAATCAAATATAAAAAAATAATATATAATTAAAAAATTAAAAAAATGTGTTTAATATTGTTTATTCAATAATTTGTTATAAAAATTAATTTTTTTAAAAACTAAATTAAAAACTATTTTTAAAAGAAATACTTGGAGTAGGTAAGGAAAGAAAAAAAAAATGATATAAGCAACCAAATGAATTTTTTTTTATTTAAAACGTTTTTTTCCCTTAAAAATAAGTTATCAATATTTTTTTTTATTATTTTTTTTTTCAAAGTGATTAAATTAAGATATATTACAAGTAAACTCTTAAATTTAAATATTTTACCAAATCCCTTAATTGCTTAATATGTTTTAAAAAATAAAAAATAAAAACTATATACAAAAAAAATTATAAATAATTAGACAACCCGGTGGCTTACTATTCTACCTACTTTTATTGCGTGGTCCTTTTTATTATTCTATTAAGGTTATCTATAATAAAATAACGACTAATAAATATATAAATTTTTTAGCTATTATTCTAATAATCGGACTTTTACGCATTCTTCAAGTGTCATTGTTGTATGCATGTCGGTAAAAAATGTATAAAACAGTTACGTGATTAACTCGATAGTTCGAGAAAAATTACCGAGATTTTTTTTCTTCATAAATAACTATAAAACTAAATAATTTACATATTGCAGGTACGTTGAGCGTATTAGCAAACCTATTCCATCTTAGTGTTTGTCCGCCCCAACTTCTATACAAAGGATTACGTATGGAAAATATCGAAACCGTCCTTTCGAGTAGTAACAATGCTGCCTTTTTTTGCTGTTTTTGTTGTTGCTGGAACTATGGGTATGGTTCAACAGCTACCGTGATTGAATTATTCTGGTCCAGTTTATAATTACTCGTGAAACTCACTACAAAGGAGGAGTCGGTCCTCGCACCACCATTCGTAAGATATGTTGGTTACGACATCCCATCAGCCTTACAACATCGCTAGAAGAGCAGGTCGAAGCGGAAACTGAGAGAAAGAGGAATTAGGGTTATTTCCGTTTCCTTTTCGTTTCCAACGTAAAAAAAGTATTAGGAATTAGTTTTTCTTTTATGTTTAATCATTTTCAACCAAATTTAAATAATTTAAAGTCAATTTAATTTAATAAATTTTACAATATTAAAATAAAATTATATCATCTTATAAATAATTTGTCAAAGTCGATATTTGTTACCCGGTCGCTTATAACAATGACATTTAATAATCTTTAATAGAAATAATAAATATAAAATTCGAGGCCTAAGATTATAGTATAAAACAATATGAGCTAAAATTAAAATAAATTAATCTTACCCATTTTTTTTATTTAATTAAAAAAGAAGTTCAATTAATTTGAAACAAAAGTATTTGATAATGTTTCGTTCCGCTCTCTAATCGATGTGGGATCTCACAATTCACTCTCCTTGGGGGTCCAACGTCTTCGCTAGCACACCGCCCGGTGTCTGACTCTGATACCATTTGTAATAGCCCAACCCCACCGCTAGCAGATATTGTCTTTTTTGGACTTTCCCTCTCGGGCTTCCCCTCAATGTTTTAAAACACGTACACCACAGAGAGATTTCCACACCCTTATAAGAGATGTTTCGTTCTCCTCTCCAACCGGTATGAGATCTCACACATCCTGAATCATAAAAGTCATGTATCTAAATTTCACTGATTCAAATGTGCAACTAGCTAGTTCCATGTCAAACTAACTAAGAGACATATAGGTCAGCCATAAAAGACTCTTTGCTACTAAAGGTTCATTGACGACCCTTTGAGCCTATCACAGTGACATCATAAACACGAGGAGAGTGACCCCGTGCCTAAACCAACTAAGATACATTATGGGTCAACCATAATAGACGATTCGGCTCGCTACTGGGTATTAGTTGACTACCCTCTAGAGCCCACTCATAATAACTTGATAACGTGACGAGACACATACATAATCAGAAATACGAGTGGAACGATCCCGTGGGTAAACCAACTAAGATACATACGTGAGTCGGATATAATAAAATCTTCACTGCTCGAGGTTAGTTGGTACCGGGTAAGAGTCCCATCATAAATTGACCATAATTTATGACTATTTGTTTTTTTCCTCTCAATATTATCACTAACAATAATTCATTATAAAAAATCCTTCGTATTTATCTCCTCATCTCACCTACTACCGTATTTATAAATTTGTTGTATTATATAATTAATTAATTTAAATAATGCATTCAAATTTTAATTATTTTTATTCATTTTTATATAATCATTAAAGTCAGTTTAATATGAGCTGGCTCGATCAACGTCTGAAATCGTCTAATCATAACATAACTAATTATTAAATTAATATCTTAATTATGATTATATTCCTTTATGATTAATAACTAGTTGTGAAGAAAATAATTTTTTTTTTATAATAATAGGGTTTAATTAACTTTAATTTGGAGATTTAAATATAATTTTGGTAAGCTTTTGTCCCTTTTACATTTTAGTACTTCAACTTTTAAAATTTCTTATTTTGGACCTCCATTTTTGTATATATATTTTTTAAACTATTGAGTCATTTTAATGCGTAGAATCCTCACCCGACGCATTTTAAAATTGTGAGGCTGACGGCGATACGTAACGGGCTAAAGCGGATAATATCTGTTAGCGGTGGGCTTGAGCTATTAAGAATTGTATCAAAGCTAGACACCAAGGGGCATGCCAGGGAGGTCTCTAAGCCCCTGGGGTGGATTGTTAGATCTCAGATCGGTTGGAGACAATAACAAAACATTCTTATAATAGTATCTATAGTGATAGTACGTACCAAATTCTCTTAACTAAGTTAATCTATTCAGGTCGTTCACATTGTAAATTCTCTTAATTAAGTTAATCTATTTGAAGTAAATTTTAAAATTTCATGGAAATAAAAATATTTGTAAATTCGTAATTTTTTTTTTCTTTGAACGAAACTAGAGATTCAAACATCTGACTTTTTAGTCCATGATATACAGTTATGCTAATTAGAGAAGTACACGAGAACATCTGACATTTTTTTCCGCTACCTATTTCATTTCATATCTCTTGCTAAATTCTCCACGTTAATGTTCTACCATCATAATTTCTAAAAATTTAAATTTGAATATTACGGTATAATCCTTAATTTAAATATTATAATTAGTCTCAAAATTAACTAATTTATTTTTTTAATATAACAAAAAAAATCATATATATATATATTAAGAGAGACAGGATGAGGATAATAAATATAATCTTGTCTACGACCACATTTATCTAATCAGTAATTTTTTTTTTACCACTCCCACCACAATTCCCGGTTTAAAATAGACATCTCTGATGCTAATTTAGCCCGTGATTAAACTTTAGGTCCACTCTCCTAAAAAAAAACAGAAACTATTTTTCAAAACACCAAAATAAAAACTAAATACCATTAAAAATGGGAAGTAAATAAATACTGTTATTAATTTTCTTTTTTCTTTTTTAAAATTTATCTACATTTCAAAGTGTTATTGATTAATTAAAGAATAAAAATAAAATATTGTATATTATTATTATTATCTATATTTACATGATTGCCCTCAACTTGCAACCCACAACCCACAATAATGAACCCCTCCGCTCGGTCCGGTTCGTACTGAGCTGGCTAGGTTCGGTGGGCCCCACGAAGGAGGAAAAAGCCCTATAAATTCTCCCAAATCCTCGCTTCACCCTTCAAATTTTTTCTAAACTCTAAACCGTCTCCTCAATTTGGAAGGAGGAAACGGAGAATAAAAAAGAAGAGAACTCCGGCGTCGGCGTTTTCCATTTCAGTTTTCTCTTGCCCAACAACAATGGACGCCCAGCGTCGCCGGTCTTCTCCACCTACCGAAAACTTCTCCGCCGACCAACAACCGGTCAAATCCATGGCAAAAAATCCTCTCAAGGTTAAGATGATGGAACAACGTGATCATGATGCAGTTAAGGCTTCTGATGTTTTGCCTCTTCCTATTTACCTTACCAATGCCGCTTTCTTCACTTTGTTTTTCTCTGTCGTTTATTTTCTTCTGACGCGGTGGCGTGAGAAGATTCGTTCATCGACTCCTCTCCATGTCGTTACGCTTTCCGAAATGGTTGCTATCTCTGCGTTCGTCGCTTCTTTTATTTACCTTCTCGGATTCTTTGGCATCGATTTCGTTCAGTCGATTTTCCGTCCTTCGCATGATGTCTGGACCTCCGAAGACGATGAGGTGGTTATGGTTAGGGAGGATACTCGGAAGGTTCCATGTGGCGCTGGAATCGATTGCGCGATGCCGATTTTGGCATCTCCTGTGCCCTCGGTTCCGAAGGTGGTTGATCCGGTGCCTGTTAGCTTTGATTTGACGGAGGAGGATGAGGAAATTGTTAAATCCGTTGTGGCTGGAACCACGCCGTCGTATTCGCTCGAATCAAAGCTAGGCGATTGTGCTCGAGCAGCGGCAATTCGCCGCGAGGCCTTGCAGAGAATAACCGGGAAGTCGCTATCGGGACTTCCGTTGGAAGGATTCGATTACGCTTCGATTTTGGGGCAGTGCTGTGAGATGCCGGTTGGATACGTTCAGATTCCAGTGGGAATCGCCGGGCCGTTGTTGTTGGACGGTAAGGAGTATTCTGTACCGATGGCGACCACCGAGGGTTGCTTGGTTGCGAGTACGAATAGAGGCTGTAAAGCGATTATGATGTCCGGTGGGGCTAACAGTGTGTTGTTGAGAGATGCAATGACGAGAGCACCGGTTATGAGGTTCGCTACAGCTAAAAGAGCAGCGGAATTGAAATTCTATGTGGAGGAACCAGCGAATTTCGATACCTTGGCCTCGGTTTTCAACAAGTCTAGCAGATTTGGAAGGCTACAGAGTATCAAATGCGCCATTGCTGGTAAGAATCTCTACATGAGATTCTCTTGCAGTACTGGTGATGCTATGGGGATGAACATGGTGTCCAAAGGAGTACAGAACGTTTTGGATTTCCTCCAGACCGATTTCCCTGACATGGACGTAATTGGCATATCTGGTAAGAGAACAAAATCCTTCTGCAACCCCCAACTTATCCAATTTGCTTACTTATCTCACACCGATGGGAAAATTCTGTATGTTCATAAAACCAGGTAACTATTGCTCGGACAAGAAGCCCGCTGCTGTGAACTGGATCGAAGGGCGTGGTAAATCGGTGGTTTGTGAGGTTACAATCACAGGCGATGTAGTGAAGAAGGTCCTCAAGACCGATGTGCAAGCCTTAGTTGAGCTTAACATGCTCAAGAACCTTACTGGCTCAGCCATGGCTGGAGCTCTTGGGGGCTTCAACGCCCACGCTAGTAACATCGTGTCAGCTGTCTTCATCGCAACAGGGCAAGATCCAGCACAGAACGTGGAGAGTTCTCACTGTATTACAATGATGGAAGCTGTCAACAACGGCCAGGATCTTCACGTGTCTGTAACCATGCCTTCCATCGAGGTCAATTACTTAAGACTCTGTAGCATAGAAACATTTGCAACCATTGTTGAAATCTCTGTGGGGTCTCATGTTGCTTTTATTCAATTCATTCCTAAATGCAGGTGGGTACAGTTGGAGGAGGAACCCAGCTTGCTTCTCAATCTGCATGTTTGAATCTACTTGGAGTTAAAGGAGCCAACAGAGAAGCTCCAGGCTCCAACGCGAGGCTGCTTGCCACCATTGTAGCTGGTTCAGTTCTTGCAGGAGAGCTGTCTCTGATGTCTGCAATTTCAGCAGGACATCTTGTGAGGAGCCATATGAAGTACAATAGATCCAGTAGAGATGTCACTCGCGCTTCTTCCTCATAAGAAGAGAATCAAAAAGACCCCATCAAAGGTAAACTCTCTGTGTTCCCACAAAAACTCGTGGAATTTGCAGAAAGCAGCAAAAGCAGAATCAATGGATGGAGAAAGAACACACATACAAATTGGGAATGACTACAAAACACAGTCAATCGCCATAGAATAAAAAGGTTAAAAACCCCTTCAACTCTTAGCTTTTTTTTCTTTTTACTTCAAAATATATATAGCTTTGTTTGTTCTTCTTCTTCTTCTTCTTCTTCATCTTCTTCTTTTAGTTCAATTCAAAGTTCAAACCCCCCATGTAACTGAAATTATGTAATTGTGTGATGTGATGACGAAGCTCTTTTTTAGTTCACTATGTGCCAAGATTTTTCTGCTCTCTGTCTCTGTGTTGTTGTCGTTTGTGGATGAATGTATGAATCTGTGAGTGAGTTATAGGTTTTGTTTATGATTTTTGTTTCTGTTTCCAAAAACTTTAATTGAAAACGTCATTAGTTGTAAATGCTTCTTCTTTGACTTAAAGAATTGAAAAGGGTTTGTGGTTCTTACAGCGAAAGTGCGGTGTATTTGTATAAAAGAATTGACAACAAAGTTTTGGTGCTCTTTACAGCGGATGTGTGGTGTGTATTTGCATATGTATGGGCGCACCGTCCTCCTATTTCAATCTTTTTTTTTTTTTTTTTTTTTTTTTTTTTTTTTTTTTTAAATTTTCTATTTATTTATCGGAAATTTCGTACATTCTTTTATATATTTTCTAAAGAATATATTCGTTTCAAAGATTTTTTTTTTTTTTTTTTGTTAATTTTTATTTAATAATATTTAATAAATAAAAATATAATATAATATTCAATAGAATTTCTAAAAATGCAAAATTTTCCACATTTTTAAAAAAAATATTTATTTACTAAGAAATATAATAAGTTTGATACATATAGATATATTATATCTTATATAAAAGTTGAGGTCGGTGTATATTATATCTTATATAAAAGTTGAGGTCGGACACCTATAGATATATAAAAGTTGAGGTGGGGCAATGACATTTGGGCGGGATGAAAATGAGGAATATAATCTCATCTTCAATCCCTTTTAGCTAATCCCGGCCATGTTTAGCTAATGAAAAAAAAAAAAAATTCTCCACTACCTCCCTCGTTCTCTATTTAAATGATGTACTATTGATGTATCAATGTCATACTTGAAACAATTTTGCAACAAGTAATACACTATCAATACACCAATATTATTATCGGAATTGCATTTAGAATCACAAGAATGAGCTATCCACCCCTTAGAATCACAAGAATGAGCTACCCACCCCACAACGGAATACTTCCTTTTAAGAATGTGGAAACCTCTCCAATAGATGCGTTTAATACTGTGAGACTGGCGACGATACATAATGGACATAATGGACCAAAGTGGACAATATTTGCTAGTGGTGGACTTGAGCTGTTACAAATAATATCAGAACTAGACCCTAAGTAGTGTCAGCGAGGATGCTGGATCGAGGATCGAAAAAAATAGAGCTTTTTTTCATTGAACCTAACTAATATTAAATGATATTCTTACAAAATTGAAGTACTTTTAACAATACCTTGTATTTACTTTACAAGAATCACCCAAAGAAGAGTTATTTGAGTCCACGTCCACGTCCATTATCCTAGTCCACGTCCAAAGGCAGCCTTTAATGCCAGATGTTCATGATGGTTCATCCTAGATCCAACCACCTCTGTCACAGTCGAATAGGTTAAGGTATAGCATTTTTTTCTACACAGCAATACTCAGAAAACATTTAGAATTTAGAGCACTTACATGACAGTAGACACCCCGACCGTTCCTTTAGATGCCACCCGTCACTTGTTCTGTTGATTCGTCATTCTTATTTATTGGAAAGACGAGCCATTAAATAAGATGAACACGATGGATGAATGGTAACAACTCAAGAGAGGATGACATTCATAATTTGTGAGATCTCACGTCGGTTGGAGAGAGAAATAAAACATAAACGGTGTGGAAACCTTTCCTAACAGATGCGTTTTAAAACTTTGAGGGAAAGCCCAAAGAGACCAATATCTGTTAGCAGTGAGCTTAGGCGGTTATAAATGGTATCAGAGTCGAACACCGGGCAGTGTTCCAACGACAACACTGGCTCCCAAGGGAATGAATTGTGAAATCCTACAACTATTGGAGAGGGGAACGAAACATTCCTTATAAGAGTGTGAAAACCACCTCTCTAGTAGACGCATTTAAAAACCGTGAGGCTGACGACGATATGTAATGGGCCAAAACAGACAATATCTATTAGCGGTGGATTTAGGCCGTTACATAATTGCTCCTCCCATTTTGGACCTTCACTGATAGCTTCAACTTCTGCTCTTCCACGTCTCTAAGAACAGCTAGGAGATTTGCTCTATACACTTCACAACGTTGATCAGTTTTTTCCAAGATCATGAATTTTCTTCTTCTATTCCTGGGAAAAGAACCAACAGAAACAGAGAACAAATAAGAAAGCGCGTTATGTCCTGAAAACTTCATTATCTTCTCAGATGTTTCTCTTTTATTTTTCATCCACAAAATTGATGATAGGTTATTTCAACCCTTTTCTCTTTTCAATCTCACACAGAAAAGTAGATATGAAAACAGCAGAGACAAGAACAGTTGGCTCGCATTCGGACAATTCAGAGAATTTAATTCACCCAACAAGTAACGACCACATGACCGCTACCAACCCGAAACTAATTAACTGAAGGCTTGACAAATCTATCGACTCTCTTCGATATCAAGCATGAGCATTATCTATTTGACAATTCATCATATACAGCACAACAGATGCATCAAAGAAAAGTCAAGATCAGAAATAATTAAGTTAAAAACCAGCATACCTATCTGAAAATGTATAGACAATAAAAACCATCCAACCAAAGTACAGGTATAGGACAAGAACAACTCAGAAATTTCTATGTGGCCCAAGCCCCTAAGCGTTATTATTGACATTAGCTAATGAATCTTCCAACTCTCCATGTTCAATTGATTCAAAAGTAAAGCCTACCACTCAACTCTATAACATTTTGTAATTAAGAGACTCATGAAATTTAGTGTTTTACTCTAATGCTTTAGATGTCTTTCAAGCACAATGCACAATTTCTGGGCTCCACTCAGGAGAAGAGGCGGAGGATCATCAATAAGTGGTTTTAAGACTGCAAAGTAAAGAGACTAACCACAGATCCATAGGTTGCTAACTGATCCTCTTCTGTTGCAACCATTGATCCAACAACTCCATTGGCCATGGTGATCACTCTAAGGCCACGATTCTTCATAGCAGCAACCTTTCTGGAGGCCTCTTTTAAGGCATCCATATCTATAGCCACGTTATAAATATGAATTGACTTTGCTCCTTCCTCAACACATTTGATGTGAGATCCCACATCGGTTGGAGAGGAGAATGAAGCATTCCTTATAAGGGTGTGGAAACCTCCTCCTAACAGACGCGTTTTAAAGCCGTGAGACTGATGGCGATACGTAACGGGTCAAAGCAGACAATATCTGCTAGCGGTGGGGTTGAGCTATTACATTTGATTGCTTCTTGACGAAGATTATTGTACCCAACAATCAAAGAATCTCTAGATTCAATTGGCAATTCAGAATTATGGTCATCTATTGCATCTCCATTTCTGTCATTTCTAGTCCACCGTTTCAATACATATTGAGAAGGAACACTGCTAATATATGTCTGCAAATTATTCCCGAATATTCAAACAATTGATAGCTGCAATTAGCTTTCAACTCAAACAAATTAAAACTAACCGCATGTGCTTTATGATCTTCCCCGAATTTTGCTACTGCCACGGTTCCTGTATCATCAGTTTTGGTTGCAGGATTGGCAAGAGTTTCTACCAATTCCTCCTGGAACTTTCTGAATATCCTCCTTGAATATGGATCTGCAGCCTGTTGTCTTCAAAACTAGCATAGAGTTAGTTGGATCATAATCAGCTTTTAATTCTTTTCCATACCAATTTTCCATGGCCCTTTTCATACTGTCTAACCAACATCTGTAACGTGGTGGATGCAGTAACATGTCCATCAAAAAAACAAATTCGAACTTTTATGGATCTCACTTATTGATAATTCTCAAAAGAAAGTGTCTCTCACATAAACAGGTACCCCCACTGTTGTCTAGCACTATACATTAACTGAAGCCATTCATTGTCCCCAACAAGACTCAAATTCTTCAATTGTCGCAGCCTCATTAACTCATTTTTCTAAATTCAGCTTCAAAAGTAGGATGAAATTGACAGAGATGAGATAACTTCACCTGTGTTTCTCTGAATATAGCCCACTTGCAAAAACAATGGCGGGTTCCTGGAAGAACCTGTGCAACAGAAACTTAGGTAAGCCTATCTGGAACAGTTGTAATGGAAACTCCCCCCAGAGTGATCTCCATCGCCCTGAACTGCATAATAAAAAGCAGGATTCTCAGCCTGCATTCGTTTCAGATAGTCTAAAACATGCTGAATTCCAACCCCGAGTGTCCGCCGCCGGCCACCACTCATTCTAAAGGAATACTACACAATGATCAGGAGAGGTTTCCTAAAGAGCTTCCATCTCCCTCACGATCAGATATAATCGCGGCTATACAGAAATGGACAAACTTCAATTTTCTCGAATATACCGATAACACAAAGATATAAAAACTGTATCGTTTATACAAACTGAAGATTTGTACAATTAATTGAGAGTCCTTAACTTCCCATATTCGAGAAGAAAGTAAAATTCACAAAATCATAAGCTATAGACACCGGAGAGGAAACTGAAATTAATTGAGGCAATTGAGAAGAAGGAAGAACAATTCAAATCGTTAATTCATTAAGATTGGAACAAGCAAAGCGAACACAATCGCTCAGACGGGTGGAGAGTACCAGTGACAGTGACGGTGACGGTGGATGATTCCCCTTCGCCGGCTCTTTCTAGGGCTCCGATCACTGCCACTGTTTATTAAATTTTATTTTCATGTCAGATTATTTTCTTTTTTAGATGGGCCTAAACATTCACGTGCCAGGCCCAATACTACTAAACCAACGTGGCATATATATATATATATATACATATATATAATTACTTAATAAAAATAAATATTTTCTTTTTGTGGAATTGAAATTTGAACTTTTTTTAGAAATTAATTTTAATAGTATATTGTGTTTTTTTTTAATGAAATATTATTTAATTTATTAGGATGTTTTTTATTTTTTTAAAAATTATATTATAAAATTTAAAATTATCTATTAAAAAATTATCTAAAAGAAATATATATACATTCCAAAAAATTATTGTAGGACTAACTCGATCCACACGAACATAAATTGATAATTTCGTAAAAATAAAAATTAAAATAAAGGACAGGGATAGAGAAGGTTTCCTCATCACGCCCGTGACATATAATATTATATATATATATATATATATATATATATATATATAATAAAACATATAATATTTTATTTTATTATTATAAATATATTAATAATAATATAATTATGTTTTACTTTTAGACATTTATTTATTTTTTGAAAACATTTATAATTGTGATATATTAATAGAAAAATATATTATAGAGAATAACTTTGTTTTTTTTAATAAAAAAAAATACAAAAGTCAAACATTAAATATCAAATTGACTTTTATTTTTTTGAAAATTAAGGTTATAAAATTTATTACATATGAATTTCTTTATTTTATTATTTATTATTTTATTATTTATTATTTTATCAATATTTACAAAACTAAATTAAATTTTAATTTTTTTTCTTCTAAATTTTATGAATTTTTTTTAAATACAAAAAAAAAAACAAAATAATTTTAAAGAATTAAAGAATTTATATTTATATCTAAGTTTTTTTTATTAATATATAAAACAATTTACTTCAAATATATGCTTTGTAGATCAGCTTTGGTTAATCAGCACTAAGCTAAGATTAAAGGACTTGATATTATATTATATATTATTTAATTTTATGAACTTTAAAATATTCCTTTTTCTTTTCTTTTTTTTTAATTATGGTCTTTTAAAAGGATAATTAATATTTTATCTTATACTCAAAATTTTACCTTTACCATATTCTTTTTTACTATTAAAAGATTCCTTTTATGGTATAATATTTTTTTAAATTATTCCTTTTTTATATTCTCTTAACGAGGTCGTTAAATCTGACGGAGAAAATAACGTGTCAATTTCGGTTGAATATTTCATCTATAATTTTTAATTATAAATTGTTGACAACTTTTTAAAATCCTTTTTTAAAAAATAAAATAAAATTGATGGGAAGGGTATGGAATATTTCTTCCATGTCACACTCAATCTTGTGTTATGGATAAATATCAAATCTTAGCATTATAATAATTAAATAATTTCGGTTAATAACATCGCTTTCTTTTTCGTTAGCTCAATTAGTACGGGTGTTCATATGATCCGAGAACCCGACCAACTCGAACTATCTAATTTAAGAGGTTGGGTTGAGTTAGATTCTTTTCAGTTTCGATTTAGTTGAATTTTTTGAAAAAAAAATTATGATCGGTTTGTTAGTGATAGTTATGACCTGTAAATATTTGATATTTGAGGTTCATGAGATTTTAGTTATTAATCTAACCTGTGTTGTCTATGATTTTTTTTTAAAGAATTAAAAGAAAGAAGAAGCCGACAACAGAATCCAACCTAACCCAAAAATAAAGGGTTGGGTTGTAAACTCTATTCAGTTGTTCGGGTTATCAACCCAACCAAATCGAAATGTCGGGTTGGTCCAAAAGATTCTCGCAACCCAACTTAACTCAACTTGTGTATGCCTCTATCAATCATTAGAACTCGACAGTTTAGTATGCATGGCTTGAAACAAGTTTATGTCGGTGACTTCTTAGGATTATTTCTAAAAAATGTGAGGACAAAACATGTTAAAAGGACCCGTGTTGGTTTGTGGGTTAGCGTTCATTCTTAAAAGTATCTCAAGTCGAGTAAGTAACATGATCGTATCGAGTCGTGGACAACTCCATCTGTCTATCCAAGAATATTCTCGTTCTTTTTGTTTTGCTTATGGAAGGCACCAAACCCTAATTGATTCTGTGGGACACTGCTGCCTTTATTTGCCTTCCATATTAAGGGAAACAGCAGCAATAGTCCCTTCCTTTCATGGCTTTCCCACCAATAACAACTTTTTTTATGTCTACGTGTTCGAGTTAGCTTGCGTGGACATTGACTAATCTCACGAGACAACCGCTTAACCCTACTTACCTTTCCTGAAACAGTGAGCTAGAACTGCAATCTTCTTCCCATTTCACTTACTATTTCCCTTTTTATCTCCAGGTGTTCGAGCCAGCTTGTGTGACCATTGATTAATCTCACGGGAGTGTCGCTTAACCCTTCTACCTTCCTTGAAATAGTGAGCTAGAACTGAAATCTTGATTAATTTATAGGTGTTCGACCCAGCTTGTGTGAGCACTGATTAATCTCACGAGATGACCACTTAACCTTACTACCTTCCCTGAAACAGTGAGCTAGAACTAAAATCTTCTTCCCATTTCACTTATTGTATTCCTTTTTATCTCCAAGTGTCCGAACCAACTTGCACGAACATCAACTAACCTCACGAGACAACCGCTTGACCCTACTACATCTAGTCATCAAAAAACCTTGTTCGATACTAACTTTTAGATCAGTGACCACTATAGTTTGAGCTCATTCCGTATAAACCCTCTTCCCGTTTCACTCAATGAGTACAAACAAAGCTCTTTGTGTCACAGTGATCCATAAAAGTAGTGAGTCTGACTAGATTACCTCCATATTCCCATAAACTATCAAACGGCAAATAAATATATCGATCTACTAACGTACTTTTAATGGCATCTAATTCTTTACAAACATGTCAACTTAATAAAGATGCTCTCCGATCGTAAAGGCTAAGCAAAGCATCTTCCCGCATCATGATATCTCCCGATTCACCTCCTTATAAGGGCAAATACGAGCAAAAAACACACCAAAAAACATGAAGATTGAGAAGGAGATAACTCACCCAATCCACCCACGCCACAAGCTGACACTCAACTACACCGAGGTTCCCTACAACTGCGGTGGCTGCCAAGAAGCTGGCATTGGCTACAACTACAAGTGCCACCAATGTGGCTTCCACATGCACAAGGTCTGCGCCGTTGGCGCCCCAACAATCACCCATCCCTTCTATAAAAAATGTGAATTTAAGCTACACCATCGCCCCCCAGGCCAAGCCAAGCGCGTATGCGATGCTTGTAGAACTCACATTCATGGCTTTGTGTACCATTGCAATGCTTGTGACTTCGATCTTCATCCTTGTTGCGCGAGCCTCCCGCAAGTCCTTGACGATGGGCAGCACCATCTCTACCTTTGTGACAAGCTCTCGAGCTCGTGTCATGGCTGCGGCGGGAAGGGGCTCGGCTGGTCTTATAGGTCGAAGTGTAGGACTTATAATCTTCATTTGTCGTGTGTGAAGGAGATGCTGGTGGAGAGTTGGCAAGCGTTGTATTTCAATGTGGATAAGAATAAGGTTAGGGAAATGGTTACTACGATTCCACGGCTTAAGGGATCGATGCAAGACCGTTGTGGAGCGAGAGGAACGGTTGAGAAGTGTGGTCGGGTAGCTGGTGCTGCTGCTCGTGTTATCATCTCTGCCATTCTAGGTGACCCTTCTGCTATCGTAGCGGCTGTGATTGGTGGCATCATATCGGCATAAGATGTCTTTGAATACATGCATGTGCAAACATGTTCTTTTTTTTTTTCCGGGATGTGCGTTACTTTTATATACATAGTTTCGTGTACATTGATTTCATGCATATGAATCCACTAGACGAGCGTTGCTTTTGTACTCTCTAAGTCTAACTTTCGGGTATGCATCATTTTCATGCGTAAGCGTTATCACCGATACGTACAAACATCACCCAAACAAGAGAGGGAGAGAGGTAGACTAAGAGGGAGATGTACGAGGCTTGTTTGCATGAAGAAGAATGCTTTGACGGTATTTCAGGGTTTTCGTTCTTTTTTAAAAAATGTATTTAAACTTTTAAAAAATGAATTTTCAACCGTTTCATTCGTATCCTTAATTTTTTTTAAAAATAAAAAAACAAAATTGTTATTATCACGTTTCAAAAATACGAATAAATTTTAAAAGTAATATTAATATCTTTAACATTATTTTTTATTTTTTATTTTTATTAAAAAATGAAATAAGAAAATTAAAAGGATATTCAAGAAATCTAAATTTATTGGCTCTACGAGTGTTCAAAGGACCCGAGAACCTAACCAACCTGGACTACCCAACCAACACCATAAAGATTGAGTTGAGTTAGATTTCGAAAAATTAAAAATTCGAGTCGGTTCGTAGGTTAACATTTTTCTAGTCAGGCCAACTCGACCAGTCTCGAATATAAAATTACAAAACAACCCTACACTATCTTATTTTTTAAGATTATTATAAAGCTTAAGAATATTTAATAATGTTGGTAATGATATATTAGAATTTTATAAGATTTTAGTTATAAACGTTGTATTATGGATAAATAAGTTTAAAATATTTTTCCAAACTAACCTAATTCAACCCGAGTTGATAAATAGAAAGCAAAAAATTATATATATATATATATATATATATAAATAATATAAGGATTGATTTAAAAGTTTTGACATCGTTATTCCAATAATTTCTCCATAGTGTCGACATGCCAAAAGGTTTTGAATAATTGAGTTTAAACTGTGGAAACAATAAATATGCCAAAAACCAGCAATCGTCGCCGGCCGCCCGGACCTTCTTCTCCGCCGGAATCATCGCTGAATCAGAAGAGCAGTTGAAAAGTTCGAAAGTCGCAGACCACAGACTGATCGATATAATACTGCTTCTTCTTCTTCTTCAAATCGGTGTAGAAATTCCAAAAGTGAATCGATATGGCCCACACTTTCCCCAAAAGTCCGATTTCTCAGACTCCAATGGCGAAATCGACGATTTAATCCTCCTCTTCACTCCTTCAACAGTCCTATTTAAACACCGATTTCCTTCAATCCTTCAATCGCAACATCGTCATGTTAGGTTTTCTTTTGGCCATCAGTTTCTTCAACACTTACGTATGGATCCCGCTGCTTCGTCTCAAGGAAGCGATTATTGGCGGCGTTAGTGTTTTCCGCCTCGCATTTGTACCGGAATTGGACGGCTCAAGCGGCGGAACTCTGCTGGTGAGAAGATACGAAGAGTTGCAGAGGAGCGACGATCGAGCGGAGGAGGAGATTTGCTCCATATGTTTGATGGAATTCGCGAGGGGAGATTCCGTGTGCGAATTGCCTGATTGTTCGCACGTTTTTCATTTCGATTGCATCGAGAAGTGGCTCGAGAGAAATCGCTTCACTTGCCCGCTCTGTAGATGCTTCTTCTTCTTCAACATCGGGAATCGCCATGAGAGGAAGCTCCAATTCGTCGTTCCAGATAATCCTTCTTGCCTCTATTATTTCTTGCAGTGATTTTTCATTCGTTTCGTTTTCCATTATCGATTGTTCGTCTGTAGATTGATGTGGATTTCGCAATTACTATCGGATTTCCACGTCTTTTGTGTAAAATTCTTCCATCTCCCAACTTTAGAATGTCAGATTCATCATGAACTCAACCCAATCTTTTTTTTTTTTTTTTTTTGGTCTCGTCATCATCCCAACTAATTATCTTGAAGTTCAATTTCTTTGGTAAGAAACAACTCTAACTTCTTCTAGAATTTCCTGATAACGACAACACCTTCGCACTGCTTCTTAAAGCTATTTATCGAATTTTTTATCGAAATTTCTCTCATTGGTATGCTTAAAAGAAGCTTTCATCACAATTTTTACTTCATTGTTATGAAAAAATGAGGAACAAAATTTATTGATTTTTCTAGATATTGAACTGAAAATTTAAGATTTGTTTCAATTTGGTCGCTCCGTGTCTAATAATTTTATAAAATTTTTAACTTTTGTGATAAATCCTTAAATTTTCACAATTTTGTATGTAATGGAACCTTAAAATGAATTGTTCTATTAGATATAAATTCGAGTGTTAAAAAAAATTATTTAATTAAATATATATTTAAATTTTATGCCTAATAAAATCTTAAAATTTTAATTTTATGTTTAAACGTAAAAAATGGTGAGATGATTAGGTTGAGGATTATAGATTAATAAATTTTAAAAAGAGATTTATAAAATTATGAAGACTTTTAATTTTAAAATTTGCTTAAAATGTCAAAACTCAAAGGCTAATAAAAGTCCGCTGATGAACACAAAAGTCTTTTTTTTTATATAATTATTTTTAATTTAATTTATTATACTTTAAAATTTCTAAGTTTATTGTTAAGTGTATATATAAAACAAAAAAAGATATAGAAAATGCCCTTTCAAATATATATATAAAATTAATAAAAATAATTAAATAAAATTCAAATTTTGTATACATTTTCAATTTTGTCCCTAATATTTTGTAAGTTTCTTATTTTAAATTTGCCCCTAATGTTTTATTTTTTCTTCGTTTCCCTTTTATATTAAAATAATAATTATTATTGTTGAATGAGGAAAATGTCAATAAATTCAAATAATCGTTGAGGGGGTAGATTTAATAAAAAATTTAGATAGATTTAGAACATTTAATATAAAATTAAAAAAGTATTTTTCAAAATCTTCCTGAAATATTTTTCAAATTGTCCGCCTTGGTCTATTACGTATCGATGCGGCCTCACGGTTTTAAAACGCGTTAGAGAGAGGTTTTCACACTCCTATAAGGAATGTTTTGTTTCCCTCTCCAACCGATGTGAGATCTCACAATCAAAACCAACAAAGATCTTGCATATAGAGAGATGACTCAACGAGCCATTAGAGCAGGACTTCTTCGAGACCCTATACCGACAACCGTGTGCCTATGCATTACGAGGCTAAAAAAATTCAATACTGTTCATTATGAGATCTCGACATCCAAACAAGCCTTGAATTAAATGACATTTGATTCAAATTGTTAAAAAGAAATTCAAACAATTTTTTGCTGTCACTTATCAGAAACAGGCTTCCTATGAATCTTCCATCATATGAGATCACAATGGTCTGTTCTTAATGAATCTTGCTCATTCAAATCAAATGACTAATTTATTGCTGAAAATTTTATTATCTGTTCCTTGTTATATAGACAGTCAAACAATATACATAGACTTACAGAAAAATGATTATGACCATGAAATATAAATCACCTGTCATCCCGTCCCAAGAACACCGAAACAATTATCGGGGTGGCCGTGTATGGCAGTAACGAACCGGGACTTATTGACTGTGAGTGATGACAACAAACTTGGAATTATACAAGCCTAACCAGCATTGCAAAGACAGCTACCAACTTGTAAAAGGAAATGGCTTACCATTTGTAATGCGATGGTGAGGAACTTCAAAAAAGATCCATATCCATTGTAGTAAGCACTCCATCATCTTCCCAGTTTACGTTCTTGCCAGATTCATCTTTCCCAGTAAGGTTAAGAGGTGATTCTAATGGTGGTGGGACCTTCATACCAAAAGAACAAGCAGAATTTAAGACCATGATCAAGTTGTTAATGGTTCTGTTCTTTGAAAGATCATCCACAGATAAGTTTGGTACAGGTTTTTAAAGTAGAGAGCATTCGTACCATGCACCGGATCAGCGGCCAGTTGATTGATTGGAAAAAGGGGTGCTGTTTGATTTCATTTGCACCTGTACTCGATCCTAAACGTCGGGCAGGGTCTCGTTGTAGCAATGCGTTGATCAGCTGCTTTGCTGCAAGACTTACCTGGAAGAGTGTATGTAAATCAGTAGGATTGAAAAATACCAGTAAGACTTTTGATAAAAACTGCAAATTCAATGCATTCAACAGGGATTGGTTTCCACCAATGCTTTTTCGTAGTTTAGATCAAGAAATGATAATGTTGTGAAGATCTAACGAGGAGCCATAAATCTCCATAATCCCAACATGATAATGAATATGGCCTTGAGTGGTTTGTAATAGAAATATGTTACTTGAGGACGCTAGACATGGCTCGCCCACGAGCAAGTAGATGCTACATGGCTGACTGACTATGGCTGATAGTAATAAGACCAATAACCTCAATGTGTTGGTTGAGCCCCATGGATATGTCCAATTAGCCAATGCTAGTTAGACGACTGGTGTGAGATCTCACCTCGGTTGGAGTGGGGAAGGAAACATTCCTTATAAGGGTGTGGAAACCTCTCCCTAGTAGACGCGTTTTAAAACTGTGAGACTGACTGCAATACATAACGGGCCAAATCTGACAATATTTGTTAGCGGTGGGCTTGGACTGTTATAAATGGTATCAGAGCCAGACACTGAGTAATGTGTCAACGAGGATGCTGGACCCCAAGGGGGGTGGATTGTGAGATCTCACATCGGTCAGAGAGAGGAATGAAACATTTCTTATAAGGGTGTGGAAACATCTCCCTAGTAGACGTGTTTAAAAACCATGAGGCTGACAACGATATGTAATGGGCCAAAGCGGACAATATCTGCTAGCGGTGGGGTATCTTCTTTAGCAAGTTTATAAACTCCATACAAAGTAACTTCATTTACTAGTCTAAAATGATTCTTTTGACAAACCTACTTTCCTAATAATAAAACTTTTAAACTATTCCTCTATGAGTAAAGTTGTGGACTTATGGTTTTCCTGTAAATTTAGGCTCCACAACCATAAAATCTACTACGTGAACGCCGAATGTGAATAAAAACTGATCTCTTTTTTTAAACTAAATATTAAGCTTAAAACAATCCCTACTATCTTACGTACAATGATTTCTTATCTATGAGTAAAGTTGTCACTGTGCTCATTTTACTCGGAGAAGATGGTTAAAACCCCCAAAATTAAAGTTGATAACATTTCAAGTTTTTTTCTGGGGTTTATGAACTTGTTATAATGTCAGTACCATGATACTAAACAATAGCAGCAACGCATCAAGTAATATCTCAGAGAGATCTTTGATTTTACCTGAATGCTACTTGGGAAGGTGAGATCTTTGTGCAGGATGTTACCAAAAGTCTTCTGCCTGTTCTTTCCCCTGAAAGGCGTGCGGCCGTAAAGCATCTCGTACAACAAAATACCTGAATCCCAAACACAACCAGTTTCAAGTCTTGAATTACAAAAGCATCACAACAAATCTTTTGGATAGTAAAATAAGCAGAGAGCCATGTTTTGGATAGCCCTAGCAGTTGTCTCTAATATATTGAGTCATTACAGAGCCATGTTCACAATTTTGTTTATAGAGAAGATTAAGAAAGAGGAAGTGCAAATAGGCACAGGAAAATAGTTTTGATAAGCCCACCATGGTCTTACCAAGAGCCCACCAATCGATAGAGCTGCTGTGGCCTTCCCCTGTTATAATTTCCTGTCATTGAAGTACCAATAAGAACTTGAGAAGAATTATAGTGATGAAATCATCATCTTATATGTTATCATGCTCTGAAGCAAAAGAATTCCAAGAAAGTAAGTTTTTTTCCATGATTTTCTCTCATATTTGAGCAAAAAAAAAGAAAAAAAAACCCCAATCAAAATCATGGATTGCAAAGACCAAATTATCTAGCCTCAAGTAACAAGTCCTCATATTAAACGTCTCCACAAAGATGTCTTATTTTACAAATTAATCGAATAAAATTAGTATGAAATACGTGAACGCATAACTGAGGATTCACCATACAGGAGCAATATACTCTTCAGTTCCGACAAATGAGTTTGATTGTGTGATCGGCTCTGCAACAAATACTGGCGGTGGTTGACTTCGAGATCTCCTTCTACCGTGAGGCGATGGATACTTCACAATCTATGATTCAATGAGTACAATTAGAATTAGTAGCGTCGAACAAAGTAGATGGGATTTTATAAAATGTCATTTGAATCGAAATTCACTCAAGTGGAGACCATCTACATCTGATGCCAACAAAAATTTCCATGGACAACTAGCTTAATGCATAAGATACCTTGGTTTTTCATGGTTTCATATTCAATGATCTTGGTCAGAATCCACAAGCTCATAATTAGTTTTTTCTTACCTCCCTGTCAGGGGACTATGCACTCCTCCTGTCTTACACTTATATTTAATAAGAAACCCAACTATTTAATCAGCCTATCTTCTGCGTCTACCCTTTCATCGCCCCCGACCTCGGATATGGCATGCCCCAGAGTAGTCCGATATCACTATTATTTTGCATTTAATGGTTCACGGTTTAAGGCTTGTTCCATATAATTAACATCATTTCCTAACTTAAAACAATAAGAAAACCTTGGATATGAGCAAATAAGAAGTAGTTTTAAGATGGTTGAACAAGAAATTGGGATGCACCTGTGGTTTGCAGGCTGTCATAAGTGATAAATCGAAGTCAGCAAGCGTAACGTGCCCATCCTTCTGGAGAAGAATATTTTCAGGCTTCAGATCTCGATAGATGATTCCTGTAGGAAATCGTGAAAAGTAAAAAACCAACCTAAGGAAACTGAATACTTTTCTCTGATTAACAATGTAGTTTATCTTGTCATACAATATACCTTCCATGTTATGTGTATTGAAATTAACTCATATTCATATACAGTAAATCTATGTTTTACAACCCTTGTGAGTAACATCGAGATTGTTCCCAAGCCTTTTACCAAATTTTTTTGGAGTTCTAAATTGCTCAAAATGGTACAAACTAATGAAGAAGTATCTTAGGACCAATTTCTCTCCTAGATTTAGAGTGAAATTAATGAATCTTCAAATCTGTATCATCTTTATAAATGAAGTCAAAATGTTCTTGAAGGAATCAATAATTCTAGTTATTCAGAAAATCCTACTAGAAGTTGATATTATTCTCAGACAATTGCACTCAAAGCATCAGATGAATAGGAAGAAATATTGTATGTATGTTGGATGAAATCAAAGAAGCCGAAAGGTCATCGTTACCTAGACAGTGAAGATATTCCAAGCCAATGACGACCTCTGCAGCATAGAACCTGAAGAAGTGAATGGGGCATAACAAGTCAAGAGTGTGATCATGGCTTGGATGAAAGAAGTAAACATATATTGTTAACGTGATATAACGGAAAATATTTTTCAACGATAAAAAGATAAAACTAATTTATCCTTTTATACAACTTTGTTAAAGTTAGGACCTCATCAACTTGGTGTTCATCATATTCACAATTAATTTAGACTCCAGCAGGAAGAAACAATGAAAATGATGGGCTATTCGTTCAATACTTTATTTTGCTTTGTTTCCCTATTGCTAAAGCAAAAGAGCTCCTACAAGCAATTAGGCTAAAATCATAATGGTTGTTCACAGTTCCTTTCGCCACATACGAAGAGCTTAATCATCACACGAGTAATAATCCCAATTCCTAACTTGCTAAACCAAAAATTTTAGGTATTTTTGCTGTTAACAAAAGTAGCGTACCTAGCAGAATCCTCTTTAAACAATTTCATTGGCTGCTTATCAAGCAATGCAAATAACTCCCCACCAGGGCAAAAGTCTGATATCAAACAAACGTGTGTAGGGGTCTGGAGAAACACATAAATATAGGTATCACTAAGCAGATGTCTTTTGTATCGTGTGCATGGTTAAACGAGGAATAATCAGGATGAAAAACATTTGAACAACGAAACTAGACTAGCCAATCTCTCGAGGCTGTATTTTCAGTTCATAATTATAATCTATTGATCATCAAACTTTGCTCAACTGTATATCTACAACTTGCTGCTATCAACAATGATGACCTCGCATAAAAAATAACTAAACTTGAGTAGAAGGAAAGAAGAGAAGTGATCAACTACAGCTAATATCAAGTTTTCATGTAATTTATTGAAGCAAGGCATATGTCATAGTTGCGCCCTAGCTGAGGGAGGATTTGGTCATCCATAAAATCTGTCTCATGAGTCAGATAACATATAAGATGCAGAATATTTCCTTATGGAAATGGCTCTTAACATTATAATTATCTGTATGATTTTGAACCAAAGCCTTTTAGTAGGTGTCGAGGCATGCATTATTGTGGTGCACTTCCGGTTAGAGTTCTAGTCTTCGTAACGACCCAAGCCCACCGTTAGCAGGTATTGTCCTCTTTGGGGTTTCCCTTTCGGGCTTCCCCTCAAAGTTTTTAAAATGCGTCTGCTAGGGAGAGGTTTCCACACCCTTATAAAGAATGCTTCGTTCTCCTCCCTAACCGACGTGGAATCTCACAAAAAAACATTCCATATTTGTAGAAAGTAGGATTGTTCTAAAATGTGCATATGGAATTAATTTGGAAAACAGATATGGGATAGGATATGTTTGCACCTCAAATGAAGTGTATAGTGTTGGAAGAAACGGATGATCCAGAAGCGCAACGACTTGCCTTTCAATGCATGCTCTGTGGACCTTCAGAGAAACAATTAATCACAAATTACTCTTCAAACAAGGTGATAAGATGAAGTATCTGCAAAACTAGCTGGTGGTTCATTCAAAACCCTGTGATGTTATACTGAAGCATCTGCGACCCTGTCCAATTTTCAAAAATTTATTCTAACATACTTGTAGGCATGAAGTCTTCTTTATGCAATCATGAACTATACAGAGCTTTTGCAGAGCTTTCAAGAAAGCAGAAGCTAAGAAAAGTTGATTTTTACTAATCCGCTCTACGATTGCAAACAAGTGTATGAAGCAGAAATCTGGAGGCTATGCTAGAAAATCAAACCATGGATTTCTTATAAGACCTTGTTTCGATTCAAAAGTGTTGATTTCTCCATTGCTTTCAAGGCATAAAGTTCGCTTGTACCTAGAAGTTCCACCAGATGAACACTGCAGCAAATATGCAGCATAAGTTAACCGATCGTGTACAAAATAAATAATCGTGTTGAATGCATGTGGTAATAGACTACATTACCTGCCAGTGTCTCCATAACCCAGTGGTTTGATTGGCTTAAAATGTTGGAGTCCAATTTTTTCACGACGTTGAATAATCTAAAAAAAAATAATAATTATCATGAAGGAAACCTTAGAAAGATACAAAAACCAGTAAAAATATTTCTAGAAACAACATGATGTGCAAATGAATTTGAAATTCCCTCATCAACTTTCGTGCTATAACTCCCTCCTTAATGGAAAAGGGAATCTACACAGATAGTTGTTAACATCTATGGATGAACGTATAACTTGTCCGAGGTAAGAATTAGGAAGAATCTGGAAGCTGGGAGCAACATATTTTCTGGTGATTCAGGGCTATTACTTGACAAGATTTGGAAGCTTATAACACAAGTGCGAAGTCGAGAAGAATTGGGAGGTTTAACAGCCCAAACCCACCGCTAGCAAATATTGTCCGCTTTGGCCCGTTACGAATCGCCGTCAGCCTCACAGTTTTAAAACACGTATGCTAGGGAGAGGTTTCCACACCCTTATAAGGGATGCTTTGTTCCCCTCTCCAACCGATGTGGGATTTCATAATCCACCCCCCTTGGGGGCCAGTGTCCTTACTGGCACACTACTCGGTGTCTGGCTGTGATACAATTTGTAACAGTTCAAGCCCACCGCTAGCAAATATTGTCTGCTTTGGCCCGTTATGTATCACCGTCAGCCTCACGATTTTAAAACACATTTGCTAGGGAGAGGTTTCCACACCCTTATAAGGAATGTTTTGTTTCCCTCTCCAATCGATGTAAGATCTCATATGAGGCAGCTCGACATTTAATTTTTTTGCATCAAAAGTTCAGTCATCATAACAAAACAAAAAAAAAAAGAGCAGTGGAAACAATCAGCAATTTTGCAAAGAAAATAAATAAATAAAGAATGGAGTACATAAGTTACCTTTTGTATAGCAGTCCAAGAAGAACTATGCTTTTTGTGAGGCCTTGGGAAGACTGGTTGAGAATAAATTGCCCACAAATCTTCTGGTCTCTGAAACAGTAATAGTCGGATAATTAAATCACAACATCTATAGCAATCAAAATTTGAAACCCAACAATGTATAGATCAATGTGAAAGGTTATATGTTTGTATTCCCTGTATCAGCTTATCACATATATCAGCTCAACCTTGAGTAAACATTCAGCTACGAAGTCGATGCCGCAGAAATGATTAATGATTTAATATGATGATTTCGTTCATTCTTTCATCTTCGAATCTTATACGCTGAGAGCTATGCTTTTGTTAGGCAATAACACGAACTTTAGAATGATTCGTGGATGTTTTGGAACACTCAACTCTAGAATGATTGTATATAATAAATATCATAAAACTAAATGTTACACTTTAGTTTATCATATTTCATTTTTTTAAAAGAAAAATCAAGGAAAAAGTTTATTTATGGCAATAAAGATATTAGCTAGTTCTGTCAAATTCGAACATAGAGCAAAAGGAATACCTTACCAAGTTGGCATCAGGAAGTTCACGGACAGCCTCATCAACATTCTCTGCAGTGGCTCTAACCTAATAAAAGGACAAACGTATACTGATTATAAACCAAATGATGATAATCAGCCTTTAAAGTAAACAGACAAAAAGTTATACCAGCATGGCACTCTGCTGCTCTGCTGTCTCAGAAAGACGGTTTTGCAAAGGTTCCACACGACCACTTCCATCTAGTTGTACACCGATAAAATACTGAAGCTCTCCCTATAAAAATAAAATGAGACTTAGAAGAAAAGGTTAAATGGGATAGAATTTGCAAATGATGGTTTAAAAGAAAGTTTTCATAGATACCGTTTCATCACGCATCGGTTGCAAGTGGAATAAATTCCAGAACTTTTTACCTATCAATCGTAAAATCAAGTTATGTTACGGACTGCTGCTAAATGATGTAGTGCAAAATGTTTCAAAGTTCACATATAATATATACTTTAAAAATACTGTGCCTAAAAAAATGATCATTAAAGCTAAATCCCAAGATCTGAAGCAACATTGACAAGTAAAACTCATTAAAGTTGATCGTGTTCACAATCATAACATCACAGCATCTTCTTACCCGTCTTGGTATAGTTGATCAACTGAACAGTTATTTCTCTTTGTTCCCTAATTGCATCCCTAATCTTCGAGACGGTATCTTGATCTGTTTCAGGTCCTTGAAGAAACCTGTGTGATGAATGGGAAGTGCAATACATTTATTAAGAAAGAAAATTTTTCTAAGTTAATCAGACAGAATATTACGGTAAGAACCAATTGACTATATATGATGTAGTTAAATTCTCAGCTGGCTATATGTTTAACCATATTATTCTTCTTGACAATTATGAAGGTTTTTATATTCATGTCCAGCAAGGTACAGAAGCTAAACTTTCTGAACACTCTTAAAGAAGGGGAAAGAGAGATATTTTTATCAAAAAAACAATTCAAATATGTGATGACATCCCTACCGGCAGTTCCGTCCCAAAATTTCTTCACGTGTATATTCTGTCAACTCGAGAAAGCTGTCGGATGCAAATATCTGCATACAAAAATATCATCGACAGCACTAAGCGTAAACATGAGACTCCTTATTTGCAATCTTTATTATATTATGCAATTTAAACTTGAACAAAGATTATGCAAAACTTGCTAATATATTGACTGAGAAAGATAATGAGGCATGATTCGGTTAGTCGACGATGCAGTATGTTAGCAGAAGATTTATTGATTATCATAAGTACGAACGATAATATGATTTCTAGGCAATAAGGGAAAGTTATACAAGATATGTCGGGTAATTTTCATCAATGATTTGAGTTCAGAAGGAACTAAAATGCAAAAAATTGCGCCGAAGGGAATCACTAAAAAGTAGAAAAATATTACGAGCTAAATTTTGCTTTTTTATGAGCACTTGAAAATTATTCCACATCTATGATTAATAAACTCATGTTCACTAAATGCTATCGGGTCCAATTTAACTATAACCTCTCATACAGTAAGAGAAAGTGGTCTTACAATTGGATTATCAGGAAGCCTTGGATCAGAAATGACGAAGTTTTTCTCAATGCGCTCCAATGTCGTAGCTAAATCAATTCCTTGGCGGATATCCCTTTCTCTTTCAGCACGGTCCAAACTATCAGTCCGTTCTATTTCATCGGTCATCAAAATTTCTGGTTCAAGGGCTGTTACTTCAAGATTTCTTGAACTGCTAAGAGATTTCCCTTTTTGCCTGCAAGATAGCAAAACAAAGAATATCCTGAAATCAAGTACTACATAGTGATGATTACAAATTATATTAACCAACCATTTAGTCCGTGTAGTTATGAAATGTAGAATTAATTGCATGATTTCTGAAGGAATTAAATCTTCATCAGCCAAGATTGACATCAACAAAGTGAAACAATCACAGTTCCAGTAGGAATAACTCACCCCGTTAAAGAAACTCGACTTGATAACCTAGATTTCTTGCCTAAGCCATCATCTGTGAGGTCCTGTTGAGGAGTCTGTCTACCCGGTGAATAATTTGCAGCTGCAACTGACTTGGGAAGAACATAGTCAACATTAAACTTCTCCAACTCTTCTTTTTTCCTGGTAATGTCGTGACTCATAGCTCGATTATTAGATCGAGGGTTCTTCACAGTCTGAACAACCTCTGTGATGGAACCCAATGCCTTTTCCTTCTGGCGAGCTGAACATCAAAAGTGAAAATTAGAGGTGAAGGTAGCATCCCATTCCAGAGAAATTTGGAAGACCAGTTACCATCATAGCGGATTAATGACTTCGGTAACCCATTCGGTCGTAATGCTCTATCAACTTTGCCTTCTGTGTACTTGCTTACTTCTACCTGCATTCTGCCAAAGAAAATACCGTTCTTTGAAATGAGATGGAGTTTATATTTACCAACAAAAAACATTATAATACTAAGACCAAAGCTCCAACAAACTTCATACAAATAGGGAGAGAAATCTTAATTTCTTGCATGTGACTGATAGTCAGAAGATCCTTAACTCGAGATTGCTCTACAAAGATTAAGAATCACACTACACCGAGTGTAGAGAAAAAATTTCATTCTCAAATTTGACATGGTGTGTTATGCTTCTTCAATTTCCTAGTTTCACAATTTTTTGCGCTAAGAATCTTGGATCTTGCATAACTTTCTCTATTCTCTTTGCATATCAGTATCTCCAAGTTTTATTATTCTGATTATTCAATAAAATGTTTAGGGTTTGAGACAATATACTCCATGGTATAACGGCATGGGAGCAGTAACTTGAGAATACCGGTAACCAAGAAAGCTTCAAAAAAACGAACTTAGTACTGTTTCTTTTTTTTTTTTTTTCGAAGTAAAACACTGTCGGTTTATCCAAATTTTTGAAAGATAATCCTCATGAAAAATACACAGCACCATTTAACTGACGAAGAACACAATACAACCAAAAAAGGCCTGATCATGTTCTAGTATCAACCATCAAAGTCAAATGTCCATGCAAAAGTATCCGCATTAGCAAGAGGTCAGTCAAAAGAAGAAGAAATCGAACCCAATAAATTTGATAGTGTTGCCATTGTCATCCTTGATAGGCGTGATTGCCAGAAGATTCCAGAAAGGAGTGCCATTCTTCTTGTAGTTCAAGAGCCTCCCACAGTAGCTTTTGCCGTTCTTCACTGCATATCGAATTTTGTCGACTTCTTTCTGGTCCGTCTCTGGTCCCTGAAGAAAACGGCTGACACCCAAAAGGAAATGATCTTACCAGTTTTTTCTTTTCAATTTGCACAATGATTAGTCAGTACATAAATGATCTTACCAGTTTTTTCCAATGACCTCATCTGAACCATAACCAGTCATGCCAAAGAACCCACTGCTCGCATACACGATGGGGCAGTCTGGTCGGGTGGCATCAGAGACTACAAATGTCTGTTCCAAAGAACCCAAAGCATCCTTCAACTCTTGTGATACCCTTGGAAGAACTCCAGAGCTTTCAGTTTTTCCCGCGCCACTAATTTTCTCTGATGATCTTTTGCTGCCGCCTCCCTCCCCTGATGATCTTCCCACAATGGCCTTGAAACTGCCATCCTCCGCATCTGTTTCTACCACCAATCCCCACTCAGCCGCCCTTTCTGCTATGTTTGCTTCTGTTGATATTACCCCTTTAGAAGAGGATTGCCAGCTTTTTCTGTCTTCTTTTGCTACATTTTCCGGAGTGTTTGATGCGTTTGATTCTCCATCAAATGCCATCCACTTGTCAAGAGGCCCATTACTGCTTATACCTCGCTTATCCTCCATTGCCAATGTCTCTCTTTAATTTGTGAAGAGAACAGCCTACCAAGTGATGTCAAATTAGTATTGGAACTTCACCAAGATTTCAAAGTTTTAAATACTCAAAACAGCTGAGAAAACTGACACAATCTTAGACGTCAAAAACAGAGCTTGACAGTGAAAAGGAAAAAGGAAACCCAACTACAAAAGAGACCAGGAAATGAAAACAGAGAGAAGAAGTCATCTTCCCCACAAACCAAAACTCAACAAAAGTACAGAAAATGCAAAAGAGAGCAGCTGACAAACAAGAAGAAAAAGACAAGTACCAGCATGATCCAATTATACAAAGAAAGAAAGAAAAAACAGAGTGAATCCACTTGGAAGTAAGTGAAGTAAGCAGAAGAAAAAGCTTCCACAAATGGGAAATTCATACAATTCACAACCTTTCAACTGAATTCTAGAAACCCAGAAACCATGCCTGGCTTAGAAAGTGAAGTTTAAGAGATCAGGAAATGAAAGCAGAGAGAAGAAGCCATCTTCCCCACAAACCAAAACTCAACAAAAGTACAGAAAATGCAAAAGAAAGCAGCTGACAAACATGAAGAAAAAGACAAGAACCAGCATGATCCAATTATACAAAGAAAAAAAAACAGAGTGAACCCACTTGGAAGTAAGTGAAGTAAGCAGAAGCAAAAGCTTCCACAAATGGGAAATTCATACAATTCACAACCTTTCAACTGAATTCTGGCAACCCAGAAACCATGTCTGGCTTAGAAAGTGAAGTTTCAGACCCAAAAACTCTGTGAGGACTTTGATCGAACAGGTAGTGTGCACAACGGGTGACGGTTGAAGATAAAGTCCCCACTTGCCAATAAACATGCCCCCCACCCAACCGTATTGCATACCCATGTAAAATAGAGGAAATTCCACGCGGCCGTTGATTTGGGCTCAGTTTATCCATAGTCTTGTCCCTTTTTCGGATTTCCCATCAAGAGAAAACAAACGAAATTAAGGGAAATGTTTGGAAGGAAGATATATGAGGCCACAGTGGCTGCAGAATCGCATGAAACGAGTTTCTCCACGTACGCGTTGAAAATTGAACTCCCCAGCTCTTTCAATGCCATAAAGCTACCACCTTTGCTTCGCTCTTGGTTGCTTGGATAACGTTTTTAGGCTGTTGATGTTGCTTATCAAATAAAACAAAAACAATTATTCTTATAATTCTTATAATTATTTATTATTATTATTTGCTCAAAAAAAACAAAAAAATATTATTATTATTATTATTATTTTATTAGAAAAGGTAAATAAGTTTATAATTAGTACCAATAGTTAGTTTATTATTAATTTTTCTATTAAAAAATTTAGTTTTAGTTAATTTTTCTTTCATAAATTTCAAAATATGTTCACATTATAATATTTCTTACATAAAAATTATGGCTATTATTTAAAATTTTGATTAAAATATAATTCAAACTATATTTTTTAAAAATAAAATACCAATTTAAACGTACTTCAACCGATTAAAATATATATTATAAATCAAAATATTAATATTTTGTATTTCTCTACCAAAATATCAACTACATTTATTTTTAATAATTAAGAAGGTTAATTTATAAATTTAGTTCATAAATTTTAAAAAAACTTTGGATTTTGTATTTAATAAATATCTTTAATTTTATATTTTATATTTACGTTAAAATAAATTATTACTATAATTGAAATATTATGTCAAACCTAAATTTTAAGGCAAATATCGTCGATTAAAAAAATTAGAGGCTCGAATATTCGACATCTAAACCCTAAACCCGGTTATTAAAACTCGAGTCTAAAAAAATAAATAAATATTTAAATTTCATTCCATAATTATTTGGTTTTTATTTTTTAAGAAAACTAATGACACGTAGAAATATTGTAGCCACATGGCGGGATTACGGTGGCAAAGCCTCCACGTATTTTTGTGATTATTTTTTATGGTGGGTGTGACAATAGGCTTTCATGTTCTTATTTCTCTCTCTTAAATTGCCCCCATGACAATGCCAACCCTAACTACCTAGATGTTGAACCTTTCTACCACACTAACCTTTTTGCTTTCTTCGCTCGTAGTTTTAATAAGTTTGAGTTTATTTGGACGGTCAGGGTAGTTAGTTTCGTATCGGGAGTGGTGAGAGATTTCTCCTGAGCGAACACGTGTTGCAAGGAAAGAGGGTCTCACATCAATCATTTCGGGGAGATATACATTTCGAGTAGTCTGACCTACTTCGCTCAACCGGTTGACCTACACGTGACCTAGTTCAACGCTCACGACTTGATCCATCCGCTTGACCCGACCCAACTCGTGACCCGTGTCTCGTTTAGATGCGTCATGTGTCATTGTGAGAATATTTGATAGAATTTTACGTATGTGAAGGACTTAACACAATACTTGGGAGTTGAATGTGGGAATCAAGAGCTATCACGTGTCACACTAAGGGCACGTGTATCCTTTCCCTAAGCGCATCGGGGTCGGAGAAGGAATTGTATTTGTCATCCCCACTTTTATATATATATATATTACAAATTATAATAAATTAGTTTCTTATCGAAATAACTATTTAAAAATAAATAAAAATATGGGAAAAAATTTCTCCTCTAAACCCGATTCTCAAAATAATTATATTTGGTATTGTTCGGTAATGTAATCAAAATTTCGTATAAATAACTAATATTTTTGTTTGATTTTTGCAATTATTTTATTATATTTATTATTAGTTTAATTTTATTAAATCAAATTATTAAAATAAATTTAACCAATTCAATTTTATTCACTAATAAATTTAATTTTAAGCCACGCTAGAATTTATCTTAGCCTAACGATAATTAGAGTTTTATATTATATTCTGTGTTATTCTCTTCTTTCTATCTATTTCGATTTGATTTAAAGTTTTTGGTGGTCTGTCACCTCTTATTAACGTGGGTCTCTGAACTTTCGAGTTTTCAATTGAACTATTGTGAAATCACACCAACGAGTATGACCAAGTGAGGGGGCTACCTTCATGGGCTCGGCCCTAGCCTCTTCTATGCTCGGTCTCAAACCATATTATTTGGAGTTTCTTTAATAATTTTTCAATTATTAATAATAAATGGATATCCCAAAGTAGCTGAATAGTTAAAAGTGTGTATTTTCGACTAAAAGATTGCAGGTTTGAATTATTCTACCATAAAAAAAAAAATATAAACTCAGTTGACAAAAACACCCCTCTAATAAATCATTAATTTTCTTTTAAAAAAATAACGAGAAAATTGATAAAAGCTGCCTATAAAATATGAATTGA
This sequence comes from Cucurbita ficifolia, assembly GCA_033971965.1. Lineage (NCBI taxonomy): Eukaryota > Viridiplantae > Streptophyta > Magnoliopsida > Cucurbitales > Cucurbitaceae > Cucurbita > Cucurbita ficifolia. The sequence continues at coordinate 1,522,286 of CM066963.1, forward strand.
AAGACTATTTGATTTGAAATTGACACGTATGAAATACTCGATCAATTATAATTAGATTACTTATTTTCCACGATTCATAATTTTGTAAAAAAAAAACAAAATTAAATAGGGAAATACATAGTTTGATATATTGTTTTAAGATAATAATGGATTAAATTCATAATAATGTTACGTGTACGGCTGGTTCGGTTTGAGGAAGTTGTATAAATTAAGGTGATGAAAGATATAGTTGCACCAAGAAATGCAATATATTGATTCGATTGAATTGAATTATAACATTTAAATAATAATCCAGTCGAATAATAATAATAAATATTTGATTGGGTTGATTCGCGTGGTTCAAATCATTTATTTAAAATTTTATTTTTAATAAAAGTAAAATGTTAATAGGTACACATTAATAGTTAGAATTAATATTCGCTACACCATTTAAATATATATTTAAAAAAGTAAAGATAAAAAAAAATATATATAAAAAAAAAATATATATATATATATTTATATATCATCGTATATTAATATTTAATTTTAAGTTTAGGTTTATTTAATTTAAATTACAAATTATATTTTGTTTACCAAGGGTAAATGAAAAAAAATTGTTTCAAACAAATAAATAGTAAAAAAAAAATAGAAACAACAAAATTAATTTTTTATAAAATTAAATATTGCGATAAAAATTAATGAATTTACTAAACATAAAATCATGATCTGCATTACATATTATATTTAATTAAAGTTGATTAATAAATTTAGTCTATAAACTTTAAAATTTTTATTATTTAGAAATTTTTTATTAAACATTTAATTTTGTATATAATAGATTATTAGGTCGGTAATATGTTAAATAAATATAAAAAAAATTATTTTGTTTAATAGGATTATATTATATATATATATATATAAATTAAAGGATGCTTTAACTTTATTTTGTATTTATTTGATTATTAATTTAAAAAAGTGTTGAATAAGTGGATGAAATTAAAAATTTTAAAAATTTATTGAAGACAAAATTTATTAAACAGTTAAAGGAAAGGATTTAGATTTTCAGTCGGTCGAGGAAGTTTAGTTGGATCTTCTCGTTGTTCATCACAGTGAGGAAGAAGGGATTCGGGCCGCTTCTGTAGCCATTATCGAGGTGCGCTCTCTCTCCAGTTTAAGGTTTCTGTCTTTGTTTTTGTTTGTTTACTTGTTCTTCAGAGACGATATCAATTTATCTAAGCTTTCTTTACTGTATTGCATTACTCGCTATCAGCAAAGTTTTAGTTCGTTCACTTTGATTACAAGATATTAGTTTCAATAACCATTGTTGTTGCCTGAATCGGGATGTAGACGTGAAGTTAGAGACTATGATTTGCTTTATTCGGACTTGTTCGTTGTCTGCCTTTTGATTTTCACTCTCTGAATTCAGTTTTGGTGTAGAATCTGATTGATTTCAGTGATTTCTGACGATTTTTAGCAAGTATTTTGGTGACCGAACTCAAGTTAGGTTGTTTTTGCCCTAGAATTCTTGCACCTCGTGGGGGATATGGAGACTGGAGGCAATTCATTACCATCTGGACCTGATGGCGTGAAGAGGAAAGTCAGCTATTTCTACGACCCTGAGGTTGGGAATTACTATTATGGGCAAGGTCACCCAATGAAGCCGCATCGCATCCGAATGACGCATGCCCTTCTCGCTCATTATGGCTTACTCCAGCATATGCAGGTCTTCAAGCCTGTTCCTGCTAGGGACAAAGTCCTTTGCAGATTTCACGCTGATGATTATGTGGCGTTTCTTAAAAGCATTACCCCTGAAACGCAGCAAGACCAGCTGAGACAGCTTAAGCGCTTCAATGTCGGTGAGGACTGTCCTGTCTTTGATGGCCTCTACTCTTTCTGTCAAACTTATGCTGGTGGATCTGTTGGTGGTGCTGTTAAGTTAAACCATAAGGTTTGTGATATTGCTGTCAATTGGTCTGGTGGGCTACACCATGCGAAGAAGTGCGAAGCGTCTGGATTTTGTTATGTCAATGATATTGTTTTGGCGATACTGGAGCTCCTTAAACATTATGAGGTTCGTGTAGTCACAGAAGTATTAACCATTAACTATCAATGTTTGTTAGATAATTCTTTCTATTCGATCTTGAGGCTTGCTTAACTATTAACTATTGTTAAATCTTGATTTGGAATAACGTAAAGCTCTGTTGGAAGCATGTCCTGTAATATCGTGTCATCTTAACTTAGTGCACCACTGATTAGCGGAAAAGACTCGAGATATACAACTGCTGTTTTTGTAATCTTTAACCAGCATCATTTCATGTAGTATGGTTTGGGTTTTAATAAACCATACTGGGATGTGATCTTGACAATTTGTGATGTTATGATTCTCTGCATGTTGATCTTGTAATTCTGAAACTTCTTTTTTTGCAGCGTGTTTTATATGTTGACATCGATATCCACCATGGAGATGGTGTCGAGGAGGCTTTTTACACAACCGACAGGGTCATGACTGTATCGTTCCACAAATTTGGAGATTATTTTCCTGGTACAGGTGATATAAGAGACATTGGTTATGGAAAAGGAAAATATTACTCCCTTAATGTTCCTTTGGACGATGGAATTGATGACGAGAGCTATCATTTCTTGTTCAAACCTATAATGGAAAAAGTTATGGAAGTTTTTAAACCTGGAGCTGTTGTTCTCCAATGTGGGGCTGACTCTCTTTCTGGCGATAGGCTTGGATGCTTTAACTTGTCAATAAAAGGTCATGCAGAGTGTGTTAGATATATGAGATCATTCAATGTGCCTCTATTGTTACTTGGTGGGGGTGGCTACACCATCCGTAATGTTGCTCGCTGCTGGTGCTATGAGGTACAAATATTGCTTTCGAAGAACGATTTTTTGTATTAGTGTTGATTCCTTCTTGTGTATCGTGTTATGAAATTTTGGAAAGTGCAGCACTTGATCTTATTAGCTCATAATGAGTGAGGTGAATGATATAACTTGATCAATTGCATTTAAGATTGTGCTTGTGTCATTTTAAAATAGGAAGGGCAGTGGAATAGAAGGATCTTACATGTTCATAACAACTCAACTAAGGACTAATGTGTCTTAAGTTTTTATAATTTAAAGATTCTCTTTAGTAATATGACCCCAATAAGTAATTTAAGAAAATCTACATTCCATAAAGATGGTAAGCATCATGAATAACATAACCCTTTTGTAAATTTCAAAATCAATGAAACCGTCTCTTATAAAAAAATAAATAATAATAAAAGATTGTGGTTGACTTCTTTCGGGAGCACATATATTGAAGTTTCCGACCATAGGAGACATCAGACATTCCTTTTGATCCATACCATTTCTTTTATGTTTTAACATGTCTGTGTTCCAAATTAGTACAAAAGTTCATGTGGAGAGAGTTGCTAAACTTTGTGATTTCATAACAATAGTACGTTTTACTCTTTCCATTGTGGGTGTTAAAGAGTTTCTACGAAGTCATGTTGTCCTTGATGCTAGATAGTTTTTCTAAAGTTCTTTCTCATGTCTATATCATTTTTTTGACTGTCTGTTTGGCAATGAACTGTCACATGTAAGACAGACAGGAGTTGCACTTGGTATGGAGGTTGATGACAAAATGCCACAACATGAATATTACGAGTATTTTGGTCCTGATTACACTCTGCATGTTGCTCCCAGTAATATGGAGAACAAAAATACACACCAAATGTTGGAAGAGATACAGGGAAAGCTGCTTGATTACCTCTCAAGGCTTCAGCATGCACCCAGTGTTCAGTTTCAAGAAAGACCTCCTGATACCGAACTCCCAGAGGTAGGTTAATATTATATCATTTGTTTTATTACTTTTCAACCTGCATGCACTTAACGCCCATGATTTTTTGCTCCATATGCAAATAGATTCAATGTCTCTGTGTGATGTTGCTTGTCTTCTTGGCACGTTGACAATAATTTTTTGAAAGATATAAAATGGTAATCCAGTTTTTGTTCGAGAAAACTTTATCTTGAGATACACAATCCATTCCTTTTTCCCCATTCTATTTGTTGTAATTAGGAAATCGGAATCAAATTTAACCTGGGAATCTACCTACTTGACCAATAATGTCATTGGTAATCGTCTCCTGATTACTGACTGTTAAATATAATCTTCAGGCGGATGAAGATCGGGAGGACAAGGATGAGAGACGGGATCCAGATTCAGATATGGAAGTTGATGATGAGAGGTATTTCGTTTTGTACTTGATTTCTGTTTTATTTTATTTTTTCAATCCTTAGTATCTTAACTTCGGCTGCTTTTTTTCACTTGCTGTTTGAACAGAAAACCCATCCCAAGCAGAGTTAAAAGAGAAACGGTTGAGTCTGAAATCAAAGATCCGGTATGCTCTAATTGAATATAATGTCCTATTTCTATTCATGTCCATGCCTTGTTACATTTCATGATTCAAGCTATCATTGATGGCATATTTTTCCTGCATGCCTTTTGATTCTTTTATGGGTTGTCTAAAATTTTTTAGGAAGTTAATGTCGATAGTACTAGAGGTTTAGAAAAAGCAGCAGCAGCCGAGGCTACAAGCGCAAAGGTGAAAAATCTCTGGAAAGTGGAAGCAATGAAATATTCTCTTTTTCAAGTTTTGAAATAGGAGGCTATCACTTTCCATTAAAATGATTTGTCTAGAATGTTTGGAATTTGAAAAATTACTCTCAAGGGGGCTTTTCAAATTAAAATGATTTGTCTAGAATGTTTTGAGTACTCATTTGTTTATATGTTTACATTGCACTTGCAGGCTTTAGATATAGGTTCTCTCAAAATCGAAGAGCCAGGCGTAAAGCTTGAAGAAACCAGCAAGCAGAATGACCAAATGTTACCCTAATCTTTGAAAAGGGGTGGAGAAGAGGGAGGGAATCAAACACGAACGCCTTACTCCAAGCAAATAGAGGTGACTTTTGACCTTCTTTGTTGCATAGATTTATGTAGACTTGTACTCTTGGTATAGTCGTAAAAATCACGCCGTACCTTGAGTATTCGTGTATAAAACTGAGTTAAGATGGATAATCTTACTATTTAGACCAGGTATGGATGATTTGCTAAATGTCATGGTGGCATTGGCAAACCTTGACATGTTATGTGTATTGTGAGGTTTCCTTGTGAATCACCATGAATCAGAATAGAGGTTTTCATGTGACTTGAGCTAATTAATTTTTACCTCCCTGATTGATGTGTTTTTAATTCATATAATACTAAAAGTTGGTGACATATATGTATATATATAGTCCAAAGAACAAAATTATATTACATGAGATCAAGATATAATTGTATTGATGAACAATAATGAGTTAAAGTTCCCATATCCCCATACCCTAACATGAGCATACCCTAACATGAGCGTGGCTCAACATTTCTTCCTTTTAGGATCAGATGTTCAAATTTTCATGCTAAATAAATAACAAGTTGAAAACAAAATTTTATTATGAAAAAAAAGAAAAGAACTGTAAAGAAACTAGAGGTATCTACAATCCAACTCTAAATCCAACTCTATCTTCACTCTTGTAAAGATTGATCAAATTATGAACACATTTACCAGGAAGAGAGGTTACAAAGAGCAGAAAGGGTTTGTTTGAGGGTAGGATATTAATCAAAACCACAACGCAATGGTGTGTGAGCTGTGGTAGTGAGGATTTTCAAGCTTCTCTGAAAAGGTTAATGCCATGTGTGTGTATTGTAGCTTGGCTTCCAAAGTAAATAATGAAGTTACTGCACAAAGAATGAAGGATTTTGCCCTGCTGGTGCTCTGCACTGAATAGCAGCCTCAGTAGTTGCATTGTGCTGTGCTGTGATTTATATTCTCTGTGTGCAGAAGCTTTCATTCTCCACTTTGTCTTTACTCTCAACTCAATAGTACTAAGTAGTAAAAACTATCATCAGCCGAGGGATTCTCTTGTTGCAAGAATTCTGCATCAACCAACAAAGGAAATGGTGGAATATCATAAGTAAGAAACTCCAAGTATAGATGAAGTTCCACTAAAAATTCTACTTATAGTTTTAAACGTACCTGCAAGTGAGATCAATACACTCCAAGTCTAGAACACCCACAAGGTAACCCATCTGATCTTTCACCACTGGAACTTGGCTCACACCGAGATTCTTCATAACCGTTTTAGCTGTAAGAATGTCCATACTCGGAGTTGCTCTCCATGGTACTCGACATATCTCGCCATCCAGTGAGCAAATCTCAGAAACTACCAGCTCCTGTTCAACATAATAAGTGGTTAAGTTCGGATATTTACAGAATTGATGCGTCATAGAAGTAAACATATCTCTCCGCTGTACTGTGAGGTTCGAAATTGGGACGAGCAATTCATTTCGATAGCTTTGGACTAGATTTACCCCTTTGAATTAGCTGATCTTACAAAATTGTGGAGAAAAGAATGACCAACCATATTGTAGTAGAAGCTCACCTTTAGTTGCTCAGTTCTTGATTTTACATTTTTGTTTAACTTTTGAATGTCTTCAAGGGCCAATCTGCCAATCAAAGTATTCTCTTCATCCACAATCAATGCACAGGACTGCTTCTCTGCAAGCATGAGATCTACTGCTTCTATAAGGAAAGTGTCCATGAAGACAGTAACGTATCTTGTTGTCATGGCTTCAGACACACAGATCTTCCTTTCTAACTCTACAATTTCGCTATCAGAATCATATGCACAAAGTGAGCTTTCAATTTCACAGAGACCATTTGGGTAAGTTTCCTTTCCATCATCCGCATAATTGGAAGATTGGTCATTTGTATTACTGTCATATGTTGGAGATTGTTGAGTACTAAGAACGTTTCCTAGGGGGAGTTTCTTTGTCTTCTGCGAACTCCTTTTCCTTTTCCGCCCGGATGTTAACCACGACGACACCCCGACAGCTCCGAGTAAAGGAAGAACAATTCGGTAGTCCTGCGTCAGCTCAAAAAGCAACAAAACAGCAGTAAGAGGCACCTGACAAACCCCAGCAAGAGTAGCAGCCATTCCAACCTGCAAAACCAAGCCGATGCAAGTTATGTGTTCGTGTTTTCCCACAAAAATGGCAGTAAAACTATGAGATTCAAGGAATACAACGACATAGAACAGTACCAATCCATAAGCTTGAGGCGACGCCACTTCGAAAATGGAGAAGTCGATCACTGTGTTGGGTTCAGAAAGTGCAATGCCAATGAATTTCCCATATGCCATTCCAGTTGCGGCGCCAATAAACAGAGATGGCGCATAGTACCCTCCTACTAGTCCAGATGCTCTACACAAGGAGGTAGCCAAAATCTTGACAACAACAAGCTGGGCCAACAATTCAGCTGAGAGGGGTTTCACAAATGGCCGAGATTCCAACAAAAGATCAACATTCTCAAACCCCCAGTACAGAATTTCAGGGTATGCCAAGGCTATCAGTCCAGTAGAGAAGCCACCTAGAATAGGAAACAAAGCCCTCGACACACCGAAGTCCTTATGAACTTTGTCGATCGTAGCAAGCATATAAGATGTGCACTTAGAAAAGCTCAATGAAACCAAGCCACAGAGTGCACCCAACAACAGATACAGTGGAAGCTCTGAAACGAGTTAAATAGCTCTTATAGACTACTTGCTTGCCAAATATAAACCCTAAGACAAAAAGATGGATCAATTATCTTGTGAGTTAGCATTGATTTCAAACTTAGACTATTAGCTTACCACTCGGCGAGCGAAAATCGTATTCAGGAACCTTGAATGCTGGTTCAACCCCAAGACCAACTTGTGAAACAGCAGAAGCTATTACAGCACTTAAGATAACCATTGAAGTAGTGTTTGTGAGAGAAAAAGTTGAATCTGCAGGAGATGGCCACAGGACTGACTCAACAGCAAAGAAACAGCCAGCAACTGCAGCATTAAACCCTGTCATCAAAACAGAAGAGAATTCATAAGACCCTGTCGGAGGATCAACTCAAGAACATGAGGAAACCAATGCCTCATTGTTCTATCACAGCCATTAGCCACAACCCATTTTAAGAGATACCAACCAGATGAGATACCAGCAGCTGATCCTGCAGCTATCAGAGAAAGCTTAGTTCTAGAATTCCTGTCAAACACAGTAGAAACCCCCTTGCCAACAGAAGTACCGATGTCGACGCTAGGACCCTCTGGCCCCAAAGAGTTACCTGTGCCAAGGGTTACAGAAGCAGCAACAGCCTTAAGGAAAGGTTGCAGTGCAGCCCTGAATTGATTAGAAATGGAAATTGGAACTCCAAGTTTCGTGGAAGGATCATTGTCTGTAGCCTCTCTAAGCAGATTTAGAAAGCTAACAAGAAATCCCCCACAAGCAGGAACCAATATAACTCGTTTCCATGTGTCTTCAACAGGCATTTCTCTTAACCAAGAAGCTCCTCTATTAGGAATTCCATCCCAGAAAAAATCACGTAGCTCATGCACCTTCAGTCATTCAAAAGATCACAGTAAGAACACCAAGGAATCAGCAGAGAAGTATTTTCAAAGTTCTTGACTGATTATATGAGCTAAGTTCATAGAAGAAACAAAGAAGGTGAAGAAAAATGGAGTCTACGAAGTACTGCGTTATTGAAGAGCACGACGCCGATGCCCGTAAGAACACCAACGAAACACGATGAGATTATTGTTGAACTCCCAATTCCAGAGGGGATACCTTCTTCTTCTTCTTCGTCTTCTTCTGTATTGTCTTCTTCTTCCTCCTCTTCTTTGCTCCATTTTATACCCGTCGCCGACGGCGAACCTTCGCCTCTGCTAAACCGGCCGTCGCTGCTACCAGGAACAGGGGATTCAGATTCTCCGTTGCCGGGCAGAGCACAAAATGACCTAAAACGAAACCCAGTTCGTTTTGGGCGAAGAGAAAAACGAAGACCCAAGAAACGGCCATAGCTGCTGCAACAGTCATTTGGGGCAGAAATTGAAGAAGAAAGAGGGTAATGATGGGCATTGTTGTTAAGCCTTATGCCTATGGAATCGAAAGCCCCCATTATGTATAGAGTCATTGACGCACAGTTCTTCTCCTGCTAAGTGTGTGTGTGAATATGTTATGATGAAGATGAAATATAGCTCTATCTACACAGATTTGAGTGGATGAGTTTGACAAAGCAGCGCCTGACCCCAACTCAAATTACGACTCCGTGGCTTCTGAAGAGGCGTTGATTTGCTTCCATTTCTCTCTCTCTCTCTCTATCATGGCTCCATGGAACCAGAGAAACCACAACTTTATGGGTTGACCACTTAACAAAAGTGGTGAATTTCAATCAAGTAGTGCACATTATGCACTTGTTACACAACAGCCCTTGGAGGAAGGGTCGAGTAAGGCGGACAATGGGTGACGAGTGCTTCCCTCTAAGGCGGAATGCTCCTCTATCGGTGTATCTTTACATCCCATAACAAATCGTTTAGCTTCGTTTTCAAATCCAATGAGGGGCTTTGCCTTTTTTCGTAAAACTCCAGCAATATTTCAGGCTCAAATTAGACAATATCATATCATTGTGCTTACATCTGAGGCGAAACCTCCCCTACTGATACATTTTTACATCCTACAACTTCAACAGATCGCTTAGCCTCGTTTTCAAATCCAGTAAGGGGCTTTGCCTTTTTTCGTAAAACTCCCGCAGTATTTTAGGCTCAAATTAGACAATATCACATCGCTCTAGAAGAATGAAGATTACAGTTCTCTGATTCAAAGATATTTTGAGAACAACAAAAGATCTTCACGAATTGTAACGACTTAGAAGCGATTCAGCAACAAAAATAGGTAGCTATTTTCTTAGATCTCTCTTTATAGAATCATATTATCAGTTTAGCCTCGTAGATTGCCACAACAATTTCAAATACTTTCTTTTATTCGGATACGAATGTTACAATCTTTGAATATATAAATAGTCGACCTTAGGGGACTTGAAATCCACATTGGTGGGGGAAATTTGGTGTGCAAAAAGGAAGAAAAACACAGATTTTATCATTTTGGAACATGACCAAGCTCTTCATCTCTCAAGCCACTCTCCTCAATTCCCTCCTTCAACAGCATCAACTCCTCATCTGAAAGTGGGCTCTTTGCCGGAGTGACAGCCATTGCATTGCCTTGCTTCTCAATCTCAATTGCCCAGCTATAAACCACCATCCCAACAATAGCAAGAACCATTCCTGATATGTTCTTCAATGTCATCTCTGAATCAAAGAGCAGCCACCCCAATGTCAACACGCATACCGTCTTCATATGGCCTAAGACCTGGAACGACACGGCCGAGAAGCGCCCGATGCACAGATATTGACTGACATTGCAGAACACAGCAAGGGAGCATGACAGTACTATGAAACTCTGCAACATTCATCAAGGTTTGATATTGATTGGAACCTTCAAAAGCAAAAGCGAAACATTTACGGGATTCGAAAGAGAGATCGGAAGAACGACTCACGAACGCGCTGAGAGTGTAGCTGTAATTCAGTATAGATTTGCTTGTGAGGCAGTAGTCAATGAATGGGCCAACTGTTAGCAGAGAAAGTGCTTGTATGGGAGCTGTCTTGCTGAGTAATTCAAAGGATCCTATTGAGTACTTCTTTTGTAATGAACCTATAGACTGTTAATCAATGCAAAAGCGTTGAGCTTCATATTTCTGAAGTGATTTTGCACGAAGAAAAGTGTAACGGCCCAAGTCTACCGTCCCTTTCGGGCTTCCCCTCAAGGCTTTAAAACGCGTCTGCTAGGGAAAGGTTTCCACACTCTTATAAAGGGTGTTTCGTTCTCCTCTCCAACCAATGTGGGATTCTCACAATCCACCTCCCTTCGGGGCCCAACGTCCTCGCTGGCAATCGTTCCTTTCTCCAATCGATGTGGGACCCCACCAAATCCACCCCAGCGTCCTTACTGGCACACCACCTTGTGTCTACCCCCTTCGGGGAACAGCCTCCTCGCTGGCACATAGTCCGGTGTCTAGCTCTGATACAATTTGTAACGGCCCAAGCCCACCGCTAGCAGATATTGTCCTCTTTGGGTTTTCCCTTACGGGTTTCCCCTCAAGGCTTTAAAACGCGTCAGCTATGGAAAGGTTTCCACACCCTTATAAAGGATGTTTCATTCTCCTCCCCAGCCAACGTAGGACTGTACCCCCAACCAATATGGGATTCTCACAAAAAGAAAGTGCTTACAATTTGTTGCAGTGATGTGCACAAGACTGCTACCAAGGCACAAAGGAACCCTTTGGCATTAACCTTCACATCAGTCACTGTACAGACCCCGACACCGACAACGACCACGGCGACGGCCATCTTCACTTCCCTTGAGTATTGTTTTCCGTGAAGAATCCATTCCATTACACAAACCACTGGTATCATGCTTAGCTTTGATATCTACAAGCGTATGGCAACGTTCGGTTATTGTCGATGATGATCACGAGTGACATGACAACTAAGAGTAAGGGGGAGAAGATTGAACCTGATAAAATCCAACAGAGTTTAACATGAGGCTGAAGTTCATGGCTGCTATCGACGTGTTGGCGATAATCGAGAACCAAAGAAGCTCCCAGAAGGGAACAGATTTGGATTCAGAATAGCCGGTGGCATTTGAAATCCAGCCAACCATTGCAGTTGCAGAAAAGTGAAATCCAGTTAAGGTTGTAGCTGATACACAAAAGGAAAGCCTTGGATCAGAACAAGTAGTTAGGTGAAATGAAAGAGATACTGCCACTGCTAGCAGATATTGTTCTCTTTGGGGTTTTTCATTCGGACTTCCCCTCAAGGTTTTAAAATGCGTCTGCTAGGGAGAGGTTTCCACACCCTTATAAAGAATGCTTCGTTCTCCTCCTCAACTGATGTGGGATCTCACAATCTATCCCCCTTCGAGGCCCAGCATCCTCGTTGACACTTGTTTCCTCTCCAATCGATGTGAGATTCTCCTAATCCACCTCTTTTTGGGCTCAGTGTCCTTGCTGGCACACCATCTCGTGTCCACTCCCTTTTGGGGCTCAGCGTCCTTGCTGGCACACCGCCTTGTGTCCACCCCCTTCGGGGCTCAGCCTCCTCGCTGGCACATCGTCTAGTGCATGACTCTGATACCATTTGTAACAACTCAAGCCCACCGCTAGCAGACATTGTCCTTTTTGGGTTTCCCTTAAGGTTTTAAAACGCATCTGCTAGGGAGAGGTTTCCACGCCTTTATAAAATATAAAGAATGTTTCGTTCTCCTCCCCCACCGATATGGGATCTCACATATATATTTTGTAGGTATGTTTTCTCTTGAACACCCTCAATGGGATTATCATTTTCATGTTGGTCCTTCTTCATTTTTCGAGAGCTTCGATTAAAGCCGCTTCATTCAGTCAATGGGAGAACGCGAGGTGGCTAAGAATTCAAATATTTTCTTAAAAAAGATAGAAACTCGAGAAAGCAAGCACAATTTTCAAGTCTCGGAAACGAAATTTGAAACTTAAAAGAGAAGAAGAGAGGTACAAACCAAAGGAAAAGGCAAAGCCAGATTGGGACATGAGCTGCTTGTTGGCCATGATGATGCCCACTGAGCTGATTATGTTCATACCCCAAGCTCCAACATCTGAAACAGAGGACGGCTTCCTCTCCTCCATGAGCTTCTTCTTCTTCTTCTTCTTCAAATCCAGATCAAAACATTTGCTCAAAGATATTGCTCCCAAATTCATTAAACTGCAGCTGCTGAACACAAAATCTAGATCAAATGAGAACTGAATGGTAGAAGAATGAGAACTTAATTTCATTCAATACTCTTCTGGGTCAGCTTACAATGTTCTTAAATCCTCAAAGTTTGAACCTTTTGACCCCAAAATTGTTGCTGCAAAGTCCACTCTCAATGGAAGCTCTCCCCTCGGCTTCTTCAGTTGGGTTTTGCTGCCTTTTGGGGCAACCAGCACGTTTACAACTAAACAATCCCACCGATCCCCATGGAAGATTTGGAGTTTCAAGAAATAATTAAAGCTTTTTTTAAGGTGGAGTGTAGAAGGAAACAAGCTGTTTTGCCTTTCAACCTTTACACTTCTGTGGTTCTCACCTTTACCAAAATTTTGGTTGTCTTCTAAGATCCCATTTTGTTTAAGACATAAAAATATAAGTTCTGAACTTATATGGTTGCCTAAATTTTTTATACTCACAAAATTATCTTGAGTGGGCTTTCTAATTTGACATTAAATTTTTAAGGGTCGTTTGTTTGAAGATTTTGTTTAAAATGTCAGGTGAAATCGAAGATAACTATGTGTTTATTGTTGCATGAGAATGCTATTAAAGTTTGATATAAATAAATAACATTTTTGTTGAGAATGCTATTAAAGTTTGATATAAATAAATAACATTTATTTTTGTTGAGTTTTTCACCATTACTTTTAACAATTTTACTACATTAATTTATTAAAATAATTTAAACCAATTAAAATTTAATTTAATTTTTTATTAATGTATATTATACCTTAAATTTTAGGACATGCAATTGACTAATATTTTAGATCCTTACTACATATGGATCTATAAAAAATAAAAGTATTTGCATTGATCATGCAATTGACTAACATTCTTACCCCATTTTTCTCTTTAGAAAAAGGTAAAAACTTCCACGGTTATGGAGAGAGAGAGAGAGAGAGAGAGAGGAGGGAGGGAGAGAGAGAGAGAGAGAGAAACAAGAAATTGGTTCAGAAGATGAAAACAGGAGAAAGAATAGAACAATGGATACTCTTGGTCAAGTACAGCAAGACAGAACAGAATCCCAAAAGGCTCACACAGCACACCAAATAATAGAACGGATTTAGTCTCACTGATTATATATATCATTCTAATGAAAATCACATCACTTCAAGTAAGCAGTAGCGTTTTCAAAAGTAGATAAAGCTAGAATCATAGAAATGCCTGTGCCCGTGGCGTGCGTGCTTGAATTGTGGCACAAAATCTTTCCCGTGGCTTCAAAAGTTACAGGAAAACGTCCTTCTCGAGCAATTTGAGCACCTCGTGTTGGTTGTTTAGCTTGGCAACATCTATGGGGGTCTTTCCATCCAAGTTTTGGAGAGTGCTGCAGGCAAAAAAAAAAAGGAGAAAATGGTGAAATATTGAAGGAAAAGAGCCATTAAGTAATGTCATTGTGAAGGTGGTTTGTTTTTTACACTGCAGCGCCATTCTCAAGTAACAGTGCAACACACTCCTTCCTGCCATAACCAGCTGCATAATGAAGTGCAGTGTTCTTGTTCTTATCCAGTGCATCCACCTTCACTCCAGCTTCAAGAAGGATCTGAGCGCATTTCGCCTGTTTATTTATGTTTTGGAAGGGAGGAGCGTTGGAAATTGGTCATATCTCAGTTCAAATGTAAGGCAAAATTCCCAGATTGTTGAAAATACAAAAGCAAGGTAAATTCATGGCCAAAAAGAAAAGCTTGCACTATAGGAAACTCATTGATAGCACATGTAACTAAGAATTCACCCATACCAGAAGTCGAACCGGGCTAAAATCAAGCACAAAATAAATAAATAAAAGCATTAGCAAACATCCCTTTGTGAGATCCCACATCGGTTGTGGAGGAGAACGAAGCATTCCTTATAAAAGTGTGGAAACCTCTCCCTAGCAGACACGTTTTAAAAATCTTGAGGGAAAGCTCGAAAAGGAAAGCCCAAAGAGAACAATATCTGCTAGCATCGGTTGGGGAGGAGAACGAAGCACTCCTTATAAAAGTGTGGAAACCTCTTCCTAGCAGACACGTTTTAAAAACATTGAGGGGAAGCCCGAAAGGGAAAGCCCAAAGAGAACAATATCTGCTAGCGGTGGGCTTGGGCTGTTACATAGTTATACCTTACTCAAAATCGAAGCATTTTCCCAGAAGACAAATTTCATAATTCTCATTATCAATTTATCACTAATAAGAAGCCACAAGGATGCTCAAATGTATTTGAAACGTAATGAAAACAACAGAATGGTTTGGGAAGAAATTTCCCACAAGAAGCTATCGTACCTCACCATACCCACATGCAAAATGCAAAGCGGTCCTTCCCTCTGAATCTTCTTCATCCTTGTTCTCACCGGCTGCTAGTGCATTTTTTAAGCCCTAAAACAAAAACAAAAACAAAATGAAGACCTGGATTAGACAACTTATTTCTGATACCCCGTTCTTGTCTAATATTCTTCGTCACGAAACAAACTCCCAACTATTTAATTCAAGTATTTCTGAACAGGCAAAAGGGTGAAGCAAATCAACAATGATAACAATATTTGCTTAATTTATTGATATAAATTGATCTAAGGTGAATAGAAAAATGATAAACAAGGGAACCTTCCCCACTAGGCAACATAGTAAAAATAGAAAAATAAAAGAACAAGAAGAAGCAAACAAACTCTCCAAATTGACTTGAATATCAAAATAACAACTCCAAATATTTTTTAGAAGAAGTACACCATCTAGCTTCCCAAAAGTGAGATTTTTTAAAATCTTTTATACCATGGTGAAAGAATCCTCACAAACTCTCCAGTTTCTTTCTAAACTTACAGCTTAAATAAAAAACTGTCCTTTTGCCCATTTGAAAGCAATGGTGGGTTTCATCAAATTATGGTAGGAAGAAATAGCTTTCCATGGGCATACTACCTTACATCTCTTAACAGCATTGAGCCATCCTATAGATATCACCCTATATTTGCTTTTAATCTCCATAGAATAACAATGCCGAGGTCTAACTAGCTACATGTAAAGCAGTCTACCAATTTGACAAAATAAATTCCTTTTAGAAGAACCCACCCACTCCCCACAACACACATGCACACACTGTGGATGTTGGGCTAGCTTCCATGCAACTCAATTATTCGTATGAAACTACCATTAGAATTAAAAGATATTTGTATTATTTGAATCAAATACAAAGTAAAAAGTTACTTTAGTAGTTGATTAAGATTCAACAACATAAAGACAGCAGGGAGGAACATGACAATGAAACAACGTAGAAAAAATGCAATGTAATGTCAAATTTATTAAGACCAATTCAAGTATGATATGCCTCTATAAATGAGTCTGCATCTGATTGTGGGATTGCAATATTTCTTTCATATCAATAATGAAAGGACCTTGAGGAAAAACAAATTGTGATGAATCATCATGTTGTACCTCGGCATCACCAACACTAGCAGTTTGATGAACGATAGATTCGTCATCATTTCCCACTTCTTCTGAATCATCTGCAACAGAACTTTCAGCATTGGCTCCATCTTCTCCATTAACTGCAAAACCCATTGCTTCGCCCAACTTTTTCAAGACATCTCTGTCATTCCAGTACCTAAGAAAGCAAACTTTCTCTCTTTAACAGAATGGTCTGTAACTTAGTCGACTTTTTTTTTTCTCCCAAAAATTGATGCAGGATTGGAAATAAATGATTATAGAAACCATAACCTCATCATGGCAGCTGGACCACCAGTCTCTATTTCATCTAAAATAGGCTTCAAAGTTGGATCTTGCTTGATTTGTGTCATACGCTCCTCAAGCTGCTCTTTATTGGATGGATTTGCAAAAGTTTCCAGCATGCTAGACATGGATGGATCCTGGAAAATTGTAAGATCAAATCATATCATTCAATTGACATGCTATTGTAAATAGAGAATGGAGAACAACAACAGGAGAGTATTTAAATTCAATCAACAACAAATACCTGCATTAATGTATTGCCAAGGCGCTCAGCCATTGTCATAAATTGAGGATTCTGCATGACCTGCTGCATGGTAGAATAGTATTGTTGCGTATCAAACTGTGGAATACCCTGCTGAGCAGAAGCACCTTGAAAATTCTTCTGAAGTTCTGACGCCATCTGAGTAAATGCAGGATCTTTTGCTATTTGAGAAGCTAATTCTTGAATGCTAGGATCCTGCAAGGAAAAGAAAAGGTGCTCATGTTTTTACATTTCTAAGCATGAAAAGAAAATATTCAGTATGAGTTTAATCTTCTTTTCCCCTAGGAAACGAAAGGTCCTCGATGTCAACAACTTCCACTATCATGTTTCAGAAGTTTTCAGTCATAGAAATCATAATGAAGTATCAAAATCCAAAAGTATTTTCTGGCATCATGGATTCCACATCCCACTGAGAAGTCAATCCGATATCAATGAAGCTTAATTTTTCTGCAATATTAAAGACCTCCTAATTTTCCTATGCAACATTAGGTTACCAAAACATTGAAATTTTGATAGTTGAGTAACTCAAGACATACATATAATATCCTAACACAAATCAGTAGAGCAAGAACTTTCAATCAATCAACCAATTGGTTAAATCCATATTTTAACCTTTACATAGTCTAATGTAAAGCTGTAGCCAGCTTACAATGTTCTTAAGCATGGAATAGACTTGGCAACTTTTTCAATTTGGTTATCCCCAAAACTAACACTTGTGTAAGACAATCAAATTCAACCATTATACCAATGAAATACAAGATAGCAAAATTAGTAAATATTTTCTTTATAATCTTATTTGATCTTTTAACTACAATTATAACAACTAGTGGTCATTTTTTTTTGAGGGTCTAGCTGGGCGCCTTTCAATAGTTTCCTCAACAGAAACTCAGAAAAAACTAAAACTGAACAGTTTACCCAATCAATCATTATTTTATACTGTCAGCTAGATTATAGACAAAAATTTCTCTAAGATGTCGTAGGCATCCACCTCATTCATGGTTACAACCGGAGAAAATTAGTTTCCTCATCAAAAACTCAGAAGAAGCTAAAATGAAACAGTTTATCCAATCTACCAAAATATTATATCCTATCAGCTCAATTATGGGCTAAATAAACTTTCATGGATCTCTTAGGTGTCCACCACATTCAGGTTTGCATGCAGATTAAATTCTAAAGACTGATTCCTACTCACCTCGAACGTCATTTCTAAGTCACATTTGATAAAGAAAAAAAAATCAATTAAATGATCATATGTAGTGTCACAAAGCAGCTGTAGACCAAAGTACTTAAAATTTTAATGAGTGAAAACTAAGTAGATGGTAGTCATTCAGAAATTGAATATATTTTAGACATGAAAGAAGTTGGCATACGTTAAGCAAACCAGTCATTGCTGAGAAATCAAAAGGATTTGGAGGAAATTCAGGAAGTGAGGCTGAGGGAGCCTTTGGTTTATCTGGCTGATGCTCTGCAGAGGATGCTTCACTTTTGGTTGTTTCACTTTTGGTTGTTTCACTTTTGGATGTTTCACTTATGGCACTTTTGTTATCTGACAAAGCTGTCTTCTCATCTGCAAATGGATAACACATTATCAGAAAGAAACTGAAAGGGAAAGAAGTTCAGAAGAAATTATAATTATTTAAAAGGAAGAATAAATGAAAAAAAAATTGTTTTGCAACGTTATATTTCTGATATGTCGTATCCGTTATTTCTTTAATTTCCCGGCATATTGCCCTTGTGATGAGTTCCATAAATTCTATTCTAGTAGCTTAAAAATCGCAAGCTCAGGCCACAAAATTTTCTTTTTTGAAATGGGATTATTGGTATTATGAAGATGAATGTAGGGCAAAGAATAGCAAAGAAGGTTTACATTAAACTTCTCTTTTTTGTTTAGAACATGAAACTCGCGGTTAGCTTACTTTATTCCAATTTCTACTTCTTGAATTATATGCTCGGTTACAACAATTGAAAATCTCCCCTACACACTGATTTATTTGCTTATCTCTTTCCACTCATCAACACCCTTGTGCTCTTTTGACTCTAGGCTTATCTCCATATTCTGCCGGCAAAAGTCCTCTCTAGAGTCAAAAAGGGTGGACAAATCAGCAAATGTCTTTGTTTTCTGCACGCTAAAAGAGATGATGTTCTACAGGGAGTTGAATCCAGATCGCATTGTGTCTATCGAAAGATCCATAACCTCTATAGAACAAACAGTATTACAACTTAAACCACCATACGCTAATTCCAGTCAAATCTTCCAAATCAGAATCTAATTAACCAGAAAACGCACTCCTAGAAACCATCCAATGTCCTCATTTATAACAAAGTCCAAAAATAAACAGGAACTTAAACAGAAGAACCCCTCTGTTTCATCTGAAAAGAGAAAAAAGATCCACAAATTACCGACCACAATCTACGATAAAGGAACTTACCAGCAGCAACATCCTTGGTCGAATTGGAAGCCATGAGAGTGACTGAAGTCAATTGAAAGAACAAAATGTCAGAACGGTGAAACAAGATGAATCCGGACACTATGATGAGGGAATTGAATACAAGAAATGGAGCAGAAGAAAATAATCAAAAAACGAAAAAGAAGATTATTCCAAACCCAATCCAAAAACCTTTGTAGATTAAGCTTCGAACACAACCTGCAATGGAGATTCCGAGATTGAACCTCAACCAGACGCCGATCAGAGTAACTCAATCCAAGAAAAGTAGAGCGCGGTCAGAACTTTGTAGATGTTCAGATAATAAATTACTCTCACTCTATATATCACCCATCCCAATCTCTCCAAACACTTTTTTTTTTAATTATTATTTCTAAATTAAAAATTAAAATTATAAAGATAATTGTTTTGGGCTTTTTCAAAAGGTCTCACACCAATAAAGATAATATTCTCTAATTATAAACCCATAATCATTTCCTAAATTAGCCAATGTGGGACTTTCATCCAAGGGTAGGTAGGTCCGTTAATTTTTCATCTGGAAAATGCATTATTTTTTGCAAAGAGAAAATAATTCTTCATAATTATTTTAAATTTTATTTTGCCACAATTATTTATTTTTTATTGAATTAATTTATTGGATGTACACGCAAGCAAACAAACAAGGCAAGGCATTGCCAGCGTTTCAGTGGGCCACCGCAATCCTAATCTCTTCCGAACCAATGGCCATTTTTCAATTTTATTTATTTTTATTTCCTTTTAGGGGCAAAATTTTGTGGTTGTAATTACGTGGCATTTTTTTTTTCTTGGGAACGAACTTATAATTTCTTATATGTGAGAGCTCGCCCATTTGTGTGCTCGTAAAGATCGTGAAATGTTAAACGTAATATTTTTAAGAGATGCACGTGTAGGAACTTTATGTGCATGAAAGTGATATATATATGGTCGGTATGTATGAAAGTGATACTGCGAGATCCCACATTTGTTGGAGATGAGAACGAATCATTTCTTATAAAACCTCGGGAGGAAGCTTAAAAGAGAAAATCCAAAAAAGACAATATCTGCTTACGATTGGCTTGAGTTGTTATAAATGGTATTAGAGCCAGACATGGGGCGGTGCGTCATCGGGGACGCTGGACCCTCAAGGGGGTGGACTGTGAGATCCCACATTTTCTATTGAGGCTTGGAAACATGAAAGTGATGCTCGACTCGAGAGCTTGGTAATACATGAAAGTTATGTATGAAACATTCCGATAAAAAGAAAATGTTTTGGGTAAGTCATGATTACTGCATGTCTTAGCTTCTCCCGACTTTAGAACAGTACTTGTTACTTTCTCGCTATTTAATACTGAATATTTTTTTAATGTTTTTTTAACATTCAACAATTTTCAAATTTATATTCTATAAATTAATTTTTTTTTATTGAAAATTGAAATGAAAAGGATTAAGGCCGTTTTATATTTCTAATTAATTAAAACACATTTTTATTTTTAATACTTATTCAAATATTTATTTTATTTTTTAAACAAATTAATACGTAAATTTGGGATTAAAATACATTTTTAATATATAAAGTTTGAGTTTAATTGCATTTGGGTCTCTAACCTTTCCGAATTCAGCAAATATATTAATTAATTTTGGCTTTAATTGCACTTCAATTATTCCATCAATTTTTTCGTTAATTAATAACAAAAAAAAATTAAATTATTAATTTTAATTAAAAACATTGTTTATTTATTTATTTTTCTCTCTTTTTTTTCATCGCTGGTGCCGGACCACCATTGCTTGCCACTCACTGCGGACTGCGAAGGGCATGTTGGGACTGAGTTCCATATTGACTAATTTAGGGAATGATCATGAGTTTATAAGTAAAAGAATACATCTTTATTAGTATGAGGCATTTTGGGAGCCCAAAACAAAGTCACGAGAGCTTATACTCAACCATGTTTACTTAACATGGAGGAATCTCTCCCCGCTTCCTTTACATTCTTCGTTTAAGTCAAGATTCCCACGATATTCAATGGATGGGACCTAGACGATATTCTTTTGAAGTTGACGGCTTCCAGTTTTCTCACATCAAATACTAAATTTCTTTGAAAATTATTTAAGCTTAAATTATTGATTTATCTCTAAAATTTTAAAATGTATTCATTTATTTTAGAATGTTATCCAATTTTGTTCCGTTTTAACAAAATATATATATATATATATATATTAATTTGGAAAAAAAAGAGCTTCTTTTATTTAATTAAACAATATATATATTCATCATTTTTTTAAATGATTTTGAGCAGAGGAATATTAATTCCCAGCGGAACGCAATTTCAAGAACCCCCAACAATATACGCATTCTGTATCGTCCGTTGCTCTTCGTGAGTATCTCTCACCGTGTCGGTGGTAAGTTCTTGACCTAGATCTCAAGATTTTCCCCCATTTCTTGGTGTATGATTTCAAGTTATGGAACTAAGGAATGTGTTTCTCTGTGTTTGATTCGATTTTCCATTTCATCGTTGCTTGTGTAAATTGAATTGATTCGGATTTCTTCCTTTTCGAGTTTGATCTAAGATTGCTTTTGTTCTTTGTTTGAGAATGATTTGCTTAGAATGAATTTCGTTTCTTCCGTGCAACCGTTGAATCACTCGGATCTAATGCGTTCTCTAATTAATCTAGCAGATTTTCAGTTTAGTGGTTAAAGATAAAAACTTTTTTTTTTCTTGTAGATCTTGTCGCTGTGTTGTTTTTGTTTTATGATTTGAATTGTCGTTACTTTTGCTAGCGAATGGATCTTTTATGTCCTGTTGGATTTGTAATTAGATTGCGGCATTTCTTTCAGTTTCCAATGGCCTCCTCCTGTTCGAGGAAGCCCTCAATTTGTCGGGTTTTCCTTGTGTTTCTGGTTCTTGCCTATCGTTGCGATGCATTCTATCTCCCCGGAAGCTACATGAATGTTTACTCTTCTGAGGATCCTATATTTGCTAAGGTTAATTCCTTGACTTCCATTGAAACCGAGCTTCCTTTCAACTATTATACTCTCCCCTACTGCAAGCCACCGGGTGGTGTCAAGAAAAGTGCAGAGAATCTTGGGGAGCTGCTTATGGGTGATCAGATCGACAACTCTCCATATCGTTTTCGCATGAATGTAAATGAAACAGTCTACCTTTGTACCACTGAGCCTTTGAGTGAGGTTCAAGTGAAGCTTTTGAAACAGAGAACTCGTGATCTTTATCAGGTAAACATGATACTGGATAATTTACCTGCCATGAGATTTACCGAACAAAATGGGATTAAAATCCAGTGGACTGGGTTTCCAGTTGGGTACACGCCATCGAACAGTGAGGATGATTATATCATTAACCACCTAAAGTTCACAGTCTTGGTTCACGAGTACGAGGGGACTGGTGTGGAAATAATTGGCACTGGGGAAGAAGGTATGGGTGTGATTTCACAAGCTGAACAGAAGAAGGCTTCTGGATACGAAATTGTTGGATTTCAGGTTACACCTTGTAGTGTTAAATATGATCCTGAAACGATGAAAAAGTATGATGTGCTACAGAATATCACGCACGTAGACTGTCCACAAGAACTTGAGAAGTCCCAGATCATCAGGGAGAAAGAGCAAGTGTCATTCACTTATGAGGTGCAATTTGTCAAAAGTGATATAAGGTGGCCATCAAGGTGGGATGCATATTTGAGGATGGAGGGTTCCAAAGTACACTGGTTCTCAATTCTAAATTCACTAATGGTAATCTTCTTCTTAGCGGGTATAGTTTTTGTTATATTCTTAAGGACTGTGAGAAGAGACTTGACAAGGTATGAGGAATTGGACAAAGAATCTCAAGCGCAGATGAACGAAGAGCTCTCAGGATGGAAACTTGTAGTTGGAGATGTGTTCAGGGAACCCGAATGTTCGAAGCTCCTCTGCGTGATGGTTGGTGATGGGGTTCAAATTTTGGGGATGGCAGTTGTCACTGTTGTCTGTACAGCATTTGGCTTCATGTCACCAGCTTCTAGAGGAATGCTACTGACAGGGATGATTATTCTTTATCTTTTCCTTGGAATTATTGCAGGTTATGTTGGTGTACGCGCATGGAGAACCATTAAGGGAACGTCAGAAGGGTGGAGATCAGTTTCCTGGTCGGTTGCTTGCTTCTTTCCTGGGATTGTCTTCGTCATTCTTACAGTACTGAACTTCATTCTTTGGAGCAGCAAGAGTAGTGGTGCCATTCCCATCTCATTATATTTTGAACTCTTAGCTCTCTGGTTTTGCATATCTGTGCCACTCACCCTGCTGGGAGGGTTCTTCGCCACACGAGCTGCAGAAATTCAGTTTCCCGTGAGAACCAACCAGATTCCGAGGGAAATTCCTTCACGGAAGTACCCATCTTGGCTTCTCATTCTTGGAGCTGGGACCCTTCCCTTCGGAACCCTTTTCATCGAACTCTTCTTTATCCTTTCTAGCATCTGGCTTGGAAGGTTCTATTACGTTTTCGGTTTTCTACTGATAGTTTTATCTCTTCTGGTTATTGTGTGTGCTGAAGTATCAGTCGTCCTTACCTACATGCATCTCTGTGTGGAGGATTGGCGATGGTGGTGGAAGGCTTTCTTTGCTTCTGGTTCAGTTGCTCTTTACGTGTTCCTATATTCCATCCACTATTTGGTCTTTGAGCTGCAGAGTTTGAGCGGCCCGGTGTCTGCTATTCTTTATCTTGGTTATTCATTGATCATGGCAACGGCAATTATGTTATCAACTGGCACCATCGGCTTCCTGACGTCTTTCTACTTTGTTCACTACCTATTTTCTTCAGTAAAGATAGATTAGAAATGGCCTACACCGCTCTTGCTCGCCTGGCCAGTGGACGATTACGGTAACATTTCGGCTCTTGGCGAACCGTCTGATACTTTCTTTTTCCCTTCAGCCTAGCAAGTTTCTTGGGCATTTTTTTTTGTCTTTGGAGCCATTACATTATATGAAGTGAAGTGAGATGATGGGATAGTTATTTCTAGTTTTATGAATCCCAACCTATGTTTAGAATGCAAAGATCTTCCCTCCACCAACACCAAATCCAAAAAAATGGGATGTTCTTGGGTTTTTAATGCCATTGATCTAGTTTTGATTGAGTGCTTCTATCCAATCAAATTGTTAGTAGAAACTTGAAAGTTGTTACCATTGTTTTACCTTTCCATTCTTGTATACCATTTCATTGTATTCACTTTCTCCTTTCATATTTTCGACATTATTGATTTCTTATTTATACGTGCAAGTCGTTAAGTTCGTATATGACGTATGAGATAATGCAATGAAGGCTTGCATATTACATCGTTAAGTTCGAATATGACATATGAGAAAATGCAGTGAATGCTTGCATGTTATATCGTTAAGTTCGTGTATGACATCTGAGAAAATGCAGTGAAGGCTTGGATATAGATATTATATCGTTAAGTTCATATACGAATGAGAAAATGCAGTATTATATTGTTAAGTTCGTATATGACATCTGAGAAAATGCAGTGAAGGCTTGCGTATTGTACCGATTAAGGCTTGTGTATTATACCGATACGTGCAAGTCATCGAGCTCTTGTAGCCATCCAAGTATTCAGACCTTGTCTGGGCTTGTTTTTTTTTTTTCCTTCCTGAGAATTGTGTTTTAGCTTTTTAATTTTATTGGTCCTTGAATCCTTTCAATATAGTCAATCTTCTTTCAAATTTTATGAAAATCAGATAATTTTAATTTATTTCATATAATTATTTAGAAATGGAAAATTTTATTTATTATCTTGGTCAATTTGGTCAATTTTATTACGACTTTACACTATTTTATATTATATTATATTTATTTGCAGAAGTTATTGCATTTCATTTTTTTCTTTTTACGCAATTATTACTAAAACTATTTATTTTAGTAATAATTACGTATCAATATTTGAATTAATTTTAAATATGCTACACCTCTATAATTTGAATTTACATTAAATATCCAAATCCCAAAATTTTAGTAATTTAGGTTGCCTCAAAATAATACATTGAAAGCACATATAATAAATAATAAAGTGATAGTATTAAATTAATAAAATCTAGCATATGATACACAATAATGTAGGGATAACAAAATTTATGGTCGGGCATATTAAATTTGTATACCTAAAGTATGAAATAAATATATCCTTTATATTTATTAGGCCATATAGTATCATTTCGATGTTGAACTTAAATTAATTTTGAAAAAATAAAAATAATTATAAAATTATTAATTCTTAGAGATCTTTAGTTTCAAAGTTTCTCTTTAACCTTGCAAAGCATATATTCCAAAATATAAAACATATACTATATTATATTAATAAATAATAATAATAATAACAATAAAATAAAATATACTACTAATCAAATCATAAAACAAAGAATTGGTATAGACTAATAAGTTGATATGAAAATTAATTAAAATATTGTTTTAGTCTTTTAATGTCTAAATTTATGTTAAGTTGGTATATTGTTGATTTTTTTTAAAATAAAAAACGTTAATATTAATGTTTTTTTTTATTTTACAAATTTTAAATTATATATTTTAGTTCTAAAAAATTATTATTATTCTTAACCCATTTTGATTAACCGTTAAATTAATTGAAAGTATAAATACTTGACAAAATTGAAAGCACAGTAACCAATATGATATTTAAAATAATTAAAAAAGAAATTATTTTTGTAATATTAAAAAAATATATTAAATGAACTCCAGAAACTAGCCGTTGGGAAAAGAAGGCCCTGTCGCGTTCCTTCTTCTTCTTCTTCTTCTTCTTCTTCTTCACCATCATTTTCTTTGACTCTGTTCTGTACCTTTGAGCTTCTCCATTTCATCTCTTCTAGCTTCTTCCCTTGTAGCTCTTTCACCTTCTCTCACTCTTGTGTACCAGAAGCTTCTTCCCGCTTGAGGATTCATCATCGAGCAAGATGTTCACAGATGGCCTCGATGAAACTGCAATTTCCTGGATAAAAAAGGTATTCTCTCCAGTTTGATTCAGTTCATTCTGTTTTTCATTAGTAGTACTCGATTCATTTTTGTATCTCGTCGTTGTTTCCCCTTAGGGGACGGATAAAACTGTGGAAGACGAAACTCGAATTCGATCTCCTCTTGCCGAGAAAACCGGCTCCGATCTATTTTCGAAATCTCCGTTGGCGTTTAATGGCACTGGATTCATGTCTTCTCATGTTTTGCCTCCTTTGAAATTCCATTCTGGTTTGCTTTCTCCTCATGGTTTGGCATCTCCATGCCTGGATGACGATGATGACGATGATGGAGATTTTGATGTTAATGAAAGTATTGCTTCGGTTCCGTTTGAAGAGGATGGTTTTTATTCTGAAGATGATGATATGGAATTTCATGATTCGGATTTCTTGGAGAAGTCTGTCGTGCAGGGTATTGAGGAAGATGTATTTAGCTACCAGTCTAGGGTTAATCCCGTATCTGGAACTCGATGTATATCTTCTATCAATCGACGGCATTTGAAGGAAGATCTCAGGGTCGAAGTGCCTGTTAATTTAAGTAGATTTCCTGATGGGAAGTTGAGTGTAAGGAATTTGCCCCAAAAATCTTCTACTCCTAATTATGGCAATCCGCGCCAGAATGAAGTCTACTTTCACAGTGCTCGTGTAAGACCTTCAAATCCTTTATAATTCTCCTTATATGCTGCAAAATTTCTCTGTTATCATTTTCAAGCTGAACTGAGTTGATTGTTGCAGGGTCCTCGTGTCCATGGAAGGTTTTTTGAGGATTTGGCAGGAACCCCCAGTGCACCTCCCATTGGTGATGTTGGAGGGGGTGAAACCACGAGTACAGAATGTGATAGCCAAACTAGACCAGATTCTGAAGGTTCAAGTGAAGTTGATCAAACTGACAATGGATGCCCATTGCCTGCGCCAGAGGGTTTTGATGGATGTAATGCAGACTGGAAAGCTTATTCTCCGGGAACCACCCAAAATTTTGAAAGGTTCAGTGGTTTTCAGTGGACTACTTTAATATGAAAGAAGCTTTGAATTTTTTCTTTTAATCTTCTTAATTTGGGTGAACAGGACTTCAACAGGAACTAAAGATTCTTATATCTCTCATCTGCAAGCAAACTATCCAGAACCTTCATCCTGTTACAACACAAGGTTTTTATTGAATTCAAGTAGTTATTTATTAGTTGTTTCTATAATTTTGCTTCAAGGTACTTTTGGTTATTACTGATCTTTACCATTCCTGTCCATTTTGAGTTTCGTAATTGCAGTGGTCAACAAGCCTGGCAAACTCTACTTGCATATGATGCTTGTGTTCGGTTGTGCCTACAAGCATGGGAAAGAGGCTGCACATACTCACCTGAATTTTTACGCAATGGGTGCTTGATTCTTCGAAGTGCTTTTGGGTACAGATCCTCTTTCTTATGCCTTTTGACTAAACACTGTTCATGTTTAAAGTTTATGGTAGATTTTATTGGATCTCTTATGGGTTCTCTCTATGAATTGACAATTATGTAGACTACACAAATTTTTATTGCAACCTCGGCTCGCGCAACCGACCGAAAGGGGGAGAAACGCTGAGCATTCAGGACAAGTAGTAACTTTGAACCCGAAGAAAGTTGTCGGAAAGATAAGAGTGGAAGGTACAGATTCTTCAGAAGATTTCACCATTATTTGAACAATATATTCCGTTTAATTCCCTGTCCAAAGGAGCTTCCTAGGGGTTTTCTTGAGTATGTCCATTGTCAAACATTCTATTAAAATGAACAATCTGCTTCCATTTGAGGACTCTTCTTTCCATATTCCAATTCACAGGACAACCAATTCTATGCCGGTTCTCTCTCTCTCTAGTCTTAGAACTGGAAACAACTTTTCTGCTTTTCAGATTTTTTTGTTACATTGATTGACCAAGATATATTTTTTGATGGCAGTGAAAAAGCTTAGACTGATTCCAAAGAGGAAAGTGATGAATACCTATTCGCAAAGAGGATCAATCTATATGCAAACAGGAGTGGAGTATATTCGAAATATCTCTACTGTTGTGAAAAATGGCATAAACTCTCTAAAAGACGCTTCATTCTCAATTACATCAGAAGGTTTTAGTTTGTACCGAATTTATTTTTGCTCCTTGTAATCGTGACACATGATTAATCTTTCACCAAGTTAAAGAAATGATAGGTTCTATTAAATATTTGCACCAAGTATTTTCGGGTGATGCTTGGATCTATGTGAGTTCATATATTTCGGAAAGATAAAATAGAAAATGTGTCTTTCAGATAACTTAACATGCAAGCCAAAACAATAAAAAGCCTTTCAAACATTTTGCAGTTCAATAGTGGAAAAGTGACATTTTTATGCTTTGCAGAACAATTATCGTGCTTATTTCAATTGAAGAGTGCTACAGAAGGCTCTGACCTGGAGTCTGATTCTGCTGTTTGCTTGCACCCTGGCAGTGGAGACTACCATGTCTTGTAAGTTCTGATCTTTGTTTTTTACTATTTATTTTTTACCCATAACCTGTTAAGTAAGAGAGCACGTATGAACCATCGCTCTCAAGATATTATGTTCTTTTCTCTGAATTAATATTAGATCAATCCACTTAAAGGAGAGGATTCTACTCTTTCTAGTAGATTCAAGTTATGAACACGAATATGATGCATTTGTGACTTCAGTTTCCCAGAGGCTCCAGGAGATACCCTTTTACTAGAAATCCAGGATGTCAAAAAAACTACCCAAGGTCGAACTACGATTTCAGTTTCATCTTTGATCGGTAACACCGTAAGTATTATATTTTCGTTAAGATTATTTTATTTTTTATTTTTTGCATGTTACCAATCAATAGTTGAAGTGAGTTTTCCCCCCTTATTTGCAGAATGATAGGATTCGGTGGTGGCCTATATACCATGATGACCAGGAATGTGTTGGAAAAATTCAGCTTTCTATCGTCCATACAATGACAAGTGACGAGACTAATCATATGAAGGTATTTTTAAGTCATTATTTTTTTGTATCAAATTAATGGACATATCCTTACATTATGGGATTTGTTTTTGGTTCAAAAGATAGATGGTGGCTGGTTTAATTGATCCTTTGTGTTCCGTACGTAACAGAGTGGACCTGTTGTGGAAACTCTTGCCTATGATTTAGTGCTAGAGGCTGCAATGCGTGCACAAAACTTTTGTTCCAGAAATCTAAGGATTGATGGACTTTGGAAGTGGTTGTTGACTGAATTTGCAGACTATTATGGAGTTTCTGACTCATATACAAGAATCAGGTATTACACCGACATTATGGATATGTAGAGTAGCGAGTTGAAGAACATCAATGATTAATATTCTTGCAAATCCATTTGTTGTGTTTTGACTTGCCTTAGTTCTTCCCTATGATCAGATATCTTTCTCATGTCATGAATGTGGCTACTCCAACCAAAGACTGCTTAGAGCTTGTAAATGAATTACTTGATCCCATAATGAAGGCCAAAAATGAGAAAAGTTTGACTCGGCAAGAGGTATGTTTATCCGTATGTCTCTACCCAAATAAGAGTAATCACGGTGGTCAGAGTCTCCTAAAAAGGAGGGTTATTGTGAGATCTCACATTGGTTAGAGAGGAAACGAAACATTTCTTATAAGGGTGTGGAAACCTCTCCATAGGGACAATATTAACTAACGGTGGGCTTGGGCTGTTACAAATGGTATCAGAGTCAGACACCGGACGGTGTGACAGTGAGGACGCTGGGCATCCAAATGGGTGGATTATGAGATCCCATATTGGTTGGAGAGGGGAACAAAATATTTCTTATAATAAGGGTGTGAAAATTTCTCCCTATAGACGTATTTTTTGCTCATAGAAAAATGAGTTTGAATTTTGGTGTAAAATTTGTATGGATTTGTGAAAATTGAAAATTTTAAAAAATAGATTACTTGAGACTATTTTTGCATAGCTTGGTTTGTAATTTGTAGAGGTGTAGCTAGTAAAATGTATTAAAGAAGAAGCTCATAAAATTAGTCAAAATGTAGCTTGAGAGAAATAGATTCTCATCTATAGATAGGCTTCACGATCTCGTACTAAGCAAACACAACCATTTTTTATTTTCTTGCCTCCAATATGGTATATCTCTATAGGCTCAATAAATTCTTTATTCTTTTGAGGAATAGCCAATAAAACTTATTTGGGGCTCCAATGATGTATCTTTGGTTCTAATTAGTACATTCTCTTTGCCAGAGAAGTATATTACTGGATTGTGAAACTCAAATTGAGAGTCTGTTGGCAAATGTTTTTGAGAACTACAAGTCATTAGATGAAAACTCCCCTACGGGATTGGCAGATTTACTTGGTCATCCCACAGAAGACTCTGCAGCATCTGCTCTAACTCCAGCAGTGAAAATCTACACTCAGCTCCACGATATACTTTCTCAAGATGCCCAGAATATGCTGAGAAACTATTTTCAGGTGAGCCATCATCCGTTTTTGAGCTCACATAGAACTATATTTTCTTGAGATTTTGGATAAGCGATGATTTCCTACTCTGATTTATCTGATTACATGAATAAGCCAAATATTGCACTCCTATGATGATTGCAGAGAGCGGCGAAAAAGCGGTGTCGAAAGCATATGGTTGAGACTGATGAGTTTGTCTCGGGAAACGCTGAAGGTCTTTCCATGGATCCAATTACCATCTCCACGGCATATTTGAAGATGAAACAGCTATGTAAAAATATAGGTGGTGAAATTCAGGCTGATATCAAAATTCATAATCAGCATATACTACCAAGGTATGTTATATATCCGAGCTAGAGAAGTTATTAATGAAATCCACAGGTTTTACGAAGTTGAACGAACTTCACCAGGACGGTTCTTACTGTACTTTCAGTAGTATGGATATAGAGAATTGAAATACAATTTTTGGATTGGATGTGCTTAGAATAGATCTTGACTCATGCTACCATTTTGTCTCAGTTCGATTGACCTATCAAACATCACCGCCGCCGTTTATAGCACCGAGTTGTTCAACAGGCTTAGAGGATTCCTCTCTGCATGGCCTCCATCTGGTCCAATGCCTTTCGTAAATGAGCTTTTAGTAGCTACTGCTGATTTTGAAAGAAGCCTTGAATCATGGAATATCAGGTCTTTGAAAATCATTTTGCAGCTGGAATAATGAGATGATTGTGTTAGAAATTTGATTTTTTCCTGACATTAGGAATCCTTCAGTTCTGTGCAGGGTAGCGTAGACTCAAGAAATCTTTTCCATAACTATATAATGGTGTGGGTACAGGATATGCAAATAACTTTGCTGGATATATGTAAAGCAGAAAAGGTACGATCTCTATCATTACCATTTCTTTATGAAGCAGAATTGCAGCTCATTCATTCTTTCTAAAAAGTTGTTGATCAGCCTCTAAGCGAATTTGCTCGATTGAACAAACACAGATGCCGTGGTCTGGTGTAACAACAAATTATTCCACTTCACCCTTTGCTGAGGAGATGTACGAGAAAATAAAAGACTCCCTCGTTCAATATGAAGTAGTGATCAATCGATGGCCTCAATATTCATTGATCTTAGAACATGTAAGATTCTGAATATCGTTGTTATCACATCAGAGGTCACCATCGTTATGCCATTTCATTTGTTATCTACACTTGCTCATAATGACATGTTTATTGGCGTCAATGCTCAACCTTATAGCATTCTCAGTTCCATATTCTTTTGCTGTATACTCTCTCACATTTACTGCTCTTGCTCGTTCTATATAGGCTGTTGCAAATGTCGAGAGAGCAATAGTAAAAGCACTTGAAAAACAATACAACGATATATTGACACCTCTGAAAGATACCATCCCAAAGAGGCTGAACATGCACGTTCAGAAGCTAACAAGAAGACAGTCAATGGCTATGTACTCCGTTCCTAATCATGTAAGTCTTTTCCTTGTACCCCATTTGTTTTGTTATTTACTTTTACAATATGGGGATCATACTTGCAGTTTGATTTTTTTTTGGTTAAATTATAAATTTGTTCGCATGCTTTGAGAAAGTTAGAATTTGGCTAACTTTCTTAAAATCAGACCACAAAGACTAGTTTCTAGCCTTTAATAAAACTACAGGGAATAAATTATATCTCAAAATCACAATCATAGGAACTAAATTTGTAGTTTAACCTTTCTTTCTTATTTATAATATTTTCATGTTTCACGATTTGGAAACGTTTATTGAACAGCTGGGAATGTTCCTCAATACCATCAAGAGAATTCTAGATGTCTTACACATTAGAGTTGAAGGTATCTTGAAGTCGTGGGCATCCTATACGCCTGTTGTGGGAGACAAGAGGTCACTGTTTGGAGAGCAGATGAATGGAATCACGGTCCTTTTGAGGACGAAGTACAAAAACTACTTGCAAGCAATTGTAGGGAAGCTCATATGCAATGTAAGCTTACATCACTGCATAATTATCTCATGACATACAACTTATTTTGATTTTTCAGTTTACTTGGCATTTTGAGCCAAGTTTGAAGGAACAATCTAGTGAGTCAAAATTTCCAATAACATAGGTTCATGATCTTTAATTCTGCAAAATTAATGATTTTGAATTCACCATCAGATGCAAGCCAACCGTAATACACGGCTGAAAAGGATTTTGGAGGAAACGAGGGAAGAAGAAGGGGAGCACGAAGTTCGTGAAAGAATGCAAATGCTAAGTTTACAACTCATTGATTCCATATCGAACTTGCACGAAGTCTTTACAGGTCCTATATTTGTTGCAATATGTCGGGGGTTCTGGGACAGTATGGGACAGGTAAACTCAAGAGAATACATTAATTTTCATCATAGTCCTCCATCCACCGCCCATTTAGATCATTCTAACAGGCAACCACGCTATTTTGGAACAGATCGTCTTGAAATTTCTCGAAGGCAGGAAAGAAAACAGAGTATGGTACAATGGATCATATTACGCTCTTGGGGTAAATTTCAATGCACCCACATGATTCTTTATTCTTTAAGCAAAAGAATGCTCTTTTCTCCTAGATTTTTATGGGATTTTTTATTGTGAGATTCCATGTCGGTTGTAGAGGAGAACCAAATATTCCTTATAAGGTGTGAAAACTTCTCCCTAACAAACGCGTTTTAAAAACCTTGAAGGAAAGCTCGAAAGGGAAAGCGGACAATATCTGCTAGTGGTGGGCTTGGGCTGTTACAAATGGTATAAGAGCCAGACTCCGAGCAGTGTGCCAGCGAGGACGCTGGCCTGGCCCCCAAGGGGGGTTGGATTGTGAGGTCCCACGTCGATTGGAGAGGAGAACGGAACATTCCTTATTAGGGCGTGGAAACCTCTCCCTGATACTGTGTTTTAAAAACCTTAAGCGGAAGCCCAAAAGGGAAAGCCCACAAAAGACAATATCTACTAGTAGTGGGTTTGGGCTGTTGTTACAAAGGGTATCAGAGCCAGACACCGAACGGTGTGCCAGCGAGGACGCTGGGCCCTCAAGGAGGGAGGGTAGATTGTGAGATCCCACGTCGGTTGGAGAGGAGAGCGAAACATTCCTTATAAGGGTGTGAAAACCTCTCCCTAACAAACGTGTTTTAAAAACCTTGAGAAGAAACTCAAAAGGAAAGTCCAAAGAGGACAATATCTACTGGCTGTGGACTTGGACTTGGACGGCTACATTTATGTTTATTGATCATTCATCATCATGAGCTTACAATGGTTGGATCCTTTACTGTGTAGATATTGGATGATACATTTGCATCCCAGATGCAGCGATTACAAGGAAATGCAGTGCAAGAAAAAGATATTGAGCCTCCTCGTTCAGTTGTAGAAGCTCGATCAATTCTCAGCAGGGACTCGGCAAATGCCACTGACACTGCAACTTATTTGTATCTCTGATTGTTTCAACTGGTATGGCTTCTTCAATTCATTCATATGCATAGATTAGGTGTAATATTATAATTCATATACATAGATTAGGTGTAATAGTATAATTCATATGGCAGGCGCTATTTACTATTTAGAAATTCGTTGTTTTGATTATTCAATTTATGTTGATAGGTTATATTGATGTATTATTATTATTATTCAAAGGATCATTGTTCTTTCTGTACATCATTATTATTCAGTTCTTGATACAAAGATCAATAAGAGCAGCTTCTTGATTTTCTTCCAGTTGAGGGAGAATCAATGTTTCAATTATTCTTCTTTTTTTCAATTTTAACATTTTTATGATCGCTCTTATTTTCCTTTATCTTGGAAGATATTGTGACTATATTGAATATATTATTCTCTTAGTATTACCCTACTAAATACATCAATGAATCAATGAGTGGAATGAATAATTAGGGGTATTCATATGACCCGATATTCCGACCACTCAAACTACCCAACTTCAGATTTTTTTTTTTGGGTTGGGTTGAATCTTGGGACAATTGAAAATTCTGTTCGGTTGACGGGTTGACATTTTTTGTTACGTGCTATCCAACCTGGCCAACTTGAAAATAGAGTTACAATTCAATCCATCTTTTAAAAAATATTAAAAATATTTAAAAATTGCAAATGATATTAGTGATGATGAGTTGTGACTGGTAGATGTTTGAATTTTGAACTTAGATAAATATGATTTTTTTTAAATAATTAAAAAAAACAACCTACCCAACTCAACAATTTTAATTTTTTTTTAATTATTAAAAAACAACCAAATAAATATGATTTTTTAAAAAATAATTAATATAACATGTATATTGAAACTTGGGTTGAGTGGAATAGTAAATTCTAATCCAAAATTGTTACAATCCAAAATGAGATTGTGGCCCGAGAAAGTCGTTGAGGACGATGACTAATTTAAGTGGGGTAGAATGTCAATAATACTGAGAGTAGGTTGTGACCCTCACGTTGAGTCGAGCAAAACGGCGACCCTCAAGAGGCGCCCAAAATGTCAACAATACCATAAAAGAGTAGGTTGCAACCCTCACGTTGAGTCAAGCGAAACGACGACCCTCAAGAGGCGCCCATCCGGTCACACAAAGGCCAATACAGAAGGATGCCATGATGCGACTAAAGAGGACAGTGCATCATCCAACACACTATATAACGTGTGCATTGAAGAAGAAACAAGGCATAAGCAAGATAGGGATAACGAGTAGACACGAGCATCACAAATAGGCTTGTTGAAGGGTCGGGTAGGGCATCAAGTCTCAACCTCGAAAGTTGGGGTTCCCAAGGAAATTTGGACTTGACAACGGGTCACCAACTCAAAATTTTAGACTCGTCTAAAAACCCAAGTCAACTCAACCCAACCAGTATATACCCTCTGACATTCCGTCTTCATTTTGGTTCAATAAAAAATGGATTGCCTGAGCGAATTCCATACTGAAGAGGCTGAGTTTCCATTTCTCGTCCATAACAGGGTTCTGCAAGAAGTCTTGAAAACAAATGGACCAACGAAATGGAGCTCTTATCCCAAGTAGTAATAACTAAGGTACAACAAGATAAGGACCCACAAAATTTCAAGACTTGAAACAAAAAGGCATTACTACCACAAATGGCTCCTGTTTCTAATAGCATTAAAGCAGTAGCAGCTGTGGATACTAACTAGCTAGCTAATCAACATCTTATAAACAGGCTTAATAAAAGGACTTGTTACTTAGGATAACAAATATTTCTTCTGGCAAGTGGCTGATGATGCTGATCTCTCCCTTAGAATCTGTTAATTCCTTCACACCATCTGTAGGATGGATATCCCATACTTGCTGAACTCCATATTAGATTGTTTAACACGATCAAACGAGCCAGATCAACTTCCTTTTCCTTGTTGAATTTGCTGGAGAAGCGCAGCTGCAAGCTGAAGCGTCGCTTGCAGGCGTTTCTGTGGATCTGGTTCTGATTCTCCACCTACATCAGAGTTTTGAACCTGTTGATTATTGCCTAAAGCCCCTGTCTGAATCTCTCTTTGTGCTGTAAGGTGCCCAGCAGGCACGTTCGACATCTGGTGTTGTTGTACATGATGCATCTGTGGAACTTGAACAAACTGAGATGTCTGAGGCTCAGAGTTCATCAGATTATTCTGAAAAGAACCATTTTGGGACCTTGCCAATTGTACAACAGATTCATTCACCTGGTTTCGCTGCCTTAATTCTTCATGCAAGGCTGCATTTGGCGTGCTCCCCGACTGCCTTTGATGCCCAAGGAGAGACGATGCTAATTGCGCAAGTTGGTCGGGCGGTAGGGAGGAAAGAGTAGTTGCCAAAGAAGCTGCTGGTTTTGTTTCTTGTTGAGTTGTAATACTAGAAATCCCAACTGCGTAATTACTGTAACCTGTTTCCTGAATTTCCCTTGGAATGAACAAAGGGCGTTCCTGAATAACAGGATCCTTGTTGGAAGCTTGTGACTGAAAATTTCGAAAATCGACCATTGAATTCGGTAGATGGTGAGAAGACGAGCTCGGTCCCATGGCACTTAGCTGTTCTTGAATTGGATAATCAGGCCTGCACTCAATATATGGGTCAGACAAATTTCCAACAGATTGTGATGAACCATGAAATAACACAGGAGAAGCAGAAGTAGCAACATTCCTGCGGAACGATGTATTATTGATTCCTGATTTACTGAGATCAGATAAAGATGGTGGTATTGGGGTAAAAACAGCTGGAGACGGCGGTAATTTTGAATATAATGTTTCACTATGTGAAGGTAAGAAATTTGTGTCTTTTGTTTCGTTTTGATAAGGTGGAGGCCTTGCACTGGTACCAGGACGCTCTAACCTCAGAATTACCCCTGAAATGCTCAATTTACCTGGTACTTTGAGCACTTTTTCTGAGAACTCAGATGGTGGTACAAGAAACAAGGTGGTTCTGTCATCCAGCTTCGAAACAGCTGCTCGTTGCTTTTCGCCGAGATAGTTCATGAATTCGTTGTAGAACACGATATCAGAATCACTTTCAGGTACAAAGAAAACAACCCAAGCACTAGCTGCTTCATAGTAATGCTTTGAAAGCATGTCTAAACCAGTTCTTGCCGTACAGTCTAAGAACTCTGGCCTGCAGAATACGAGTTCAGTTTCACCGGTGATCTATATGGGTTTTAATAGAACCTTTTTAGAAAGCGAGAGAAAGTTTTCCCTTTCAATCATTCGCACACAATTTACAATGAACAATCCAGAATTCCATGAAACTTAAAGAGAGGACAAGAACCAAATACCAGCAGAACCAAAATTTTGGAGAGTAGAATTGCTTAAATATGTTTCATCTTCAAAACTACAGCTACCGTGAAAGGACAAATTATTGCAAGGTAATTAAATCATTTAACCAAATCTTCACTAATAATAGAGGCCAGAATAACAAAAAGTAACAGTTTCCTACATGCTTCATCTCCCAGCTCAAATAAAGCATTTTTTAAAGTCAAATGAAGCATTAAAACCTGTCTCAAACAAAAATATCATAAACAGAAAGAAATTGAAATCTTCCATTGCTATGTCACTCCCTAAATATACCTTTCATGGAAAAACAACACTGCCCGATGAAAAGCAAAATTAAGATAGGATTAAAGTGGAAAGAAGTGCATCAAGTTACTGGAAGAGGAAGGGATGTGGATCAAATTCTTGTTAATGGCCTTGAGGCTAAATGAGAACAGATAAAATCAGCATTGTAATTTTTTCAGCACTTGATTAAAAATGATTTTAATGGGAACAAAAATTAAAAGGAATATCAAATACTTACAAAAGCATATCCAGAACCTTTCCCACAGGAAAACAGCGGGCACGACAAACAGGTGTTCCTCCCTTTGCAATAGTTCCTTCCCATTTCCACTCTTTTATAGACGACTGTTCTGGATCAGGTGAGAGCCTTTTCCTTGAAACAGCATTCGATGGCAGAGAATCAGGACCCTGAAAATTATCATACGTTTCCCTCCAGTGTTCACTCTTTTCTCCATAAGGGACAGGCATTGTCATAGGCTGATCAGGCTGTTTATACCCCAGAGGCGGCCCAGACTTCATCTTATGATCAAAGGCCTCTGATCGGGGAAAATCAGGGTATAACTTTGGAATAATACGTTTATCTTGTTCCAAATCAGATATAGGATACTCAGGGAGCTCTTTATCCTGGGGAAAGGGTCCAGTCTTCAATTTCTTGGACCCATGATATACGTTCGTATCCTCTGGCAAGTCCCACGGATCGTCATAAAATGGACTAGGTTGAGAAAATCTTTGAGGGAAGTTATTTAAATGAAGACCTCTCTCTTTTGTCGGGCTACCATAATGTTCATACCTATCTTCGGATGGACCTAATTTGGATGAGAATTCTCCAGACCTCTTCATTTCAAATGCATTGTTTCCACTGGTCAATAAATTGCTTTTCCTATTGAGACCACGGGAATCAAATTCTCCAGAATCGAAGTTTGAGAAAAGGTGAGGAGATCTTGGAGAAAGAGGTACATTCATTGAGTTCCTTCCACTGTTTGATGATCCAGAATCACTTTTTGCGAAACAAATATGTACTCGGGGATTTCCAAATAGTTTCCCCTGTAGTGTTTCTTTCGCCCTCCAAGCTGATGTCACGCCCCGAAAACGAACAAAAGCATATGTCCGACCAGGGAACGTTGTAATCTTATCAATTTCTCCAAATGGTGAAAAGGCCCTCCTTAATATCACTTCATCCACTTTTAACAAAGCTGGAAATCCTATCCATAACACTTCACTAGGCTCTGCATTTTTATCATTCATTTTGGACTTTTCAGGATAAAATTCGTCAGGACTAGCATGTCGTCCCTGTGAGAAGGAACCCTTTGCTCCAAGATATTTATCCTCTCGGTGTTGAGAATAGGCTTCATCACGTGATGATGCAGAAGGCTTATCCTGAGAGTAAAATTCTTATTAATGGCACAACAGCCTCTGACTAAATAAAATGCTCTGAATTTTAAATTTTCAAAGTTAATAAGAGAAAGGAAAAGAGCTAAGGACGACGAAGATAGGGAATGGAATTTTTGTTAAAAGAATAGGAAACAATAACTCTAAACCCCTTCGCCTTTACACACTCAGACACTTGATTGCTTTGGTTGTCTCCCATGTTGTGTTGTGAATAAGTGACAGTTTTTCTTTTCACAGTGAAATGGAAACGGAAACTGACAGAGAAATGTTTGTCATCTTAACTTGGGTTGATTCGTAGTCTCAGGGGCAAGACTCTAATCATGACTAATGTCTGTAGGTTGAGAAAGTGAATAATTTTCAAATTTTCAGGAATGACTTGGGGGTGAAGGATCATTCTCTTTTCTAGATTCTAAGTGAGACTCATTCTCTAAAGGTTCAAACTCATGAATCCTCTCCTTTTTGCTTAAGGTTTTGGCATGTTATCATATAGAGCTGCCAAAGATTATATATGGTGGAAATGATCCAACTTAAGAAATCTCTGTACAAAATTAAAAGAAAAAAAAAAGAAGAAGATGTACACTAGCTACAAGGGAGAAGATTGTTTCCTCAATAATCTGCAAACCATTTTTAAACAAAAATCCTCTAACAAGATTTTCCAAAAGGTAGCCATCACCACACAAAACCCAACCTTCATCAGCTCACATTCAACAAATTTTATAAATATAACTCTTGTTTCATTAGTATTATTATTATTATTATTAGACATACAATGCAATATTAAGCCAACTCCCAAAAAACATCCTAAAGGCCATGAAAGGAGTCCCTATGTCGAAGGGGGAGTCAGTAGTCCCACAGAAGGCCTCCCTAAGCTAATAAGGAGGAAGGGGTTGGTTACAATTTGAGGCTGTATACTGGAGACAATCACAACGGTTAAGAAAAACAACCAAAAGGCCAAAGGGACAAGGAGTCACGCAAAAGACCTCCAAATTAAGTTAAATCACTATCCAATCTAACTATTTAATACCTTAATCAATGACCCAAACGGGGTTTTGGAACCAACACTTTATCAGTGTACCCTGTGCTCAACCCTTGGAATTACTATTCACGATGTTCAACTGATACACATTTTTGTCGTCCAAACAAACACACCTCTCATTCTCATAATGAAATCAGAGATTGTCTGGAAACCATTGAGAAAAAGAACAAGTACAGATACGTGTAACCAAATATTCATGTGGACCACAGACTTAATCAAGTACACCATACTAGCTGTTGCAGGATCAATATTATATGAGCTGGACTCGCACAAATCAGGCATGGACCGTTCCTTTCACATAATGCAAGCCTCCTCAACCATAAGACTGTTGGTTTGGTGTGTGGTGTCTATTGTATGACATGTGACCATTTAACATTCTTGAGATTTACTTTTAGTTTTGTGATTAATTGAGTAATTAGACTTCTGTGTTTTTATAGTTAGGATAAAATGAGGATATTCTATATATCCTTTTGCCTCACTCCATTCTTCATCGAAGGCCATGCTTTCCTCAGCACTATAAACCCAGCCTACACGGCAATGTTTGCACCTAGATGCTACAACTTTATATATATATATATATATATATGTATGTATGTATAAAAGAGTTTATCATGTTTTGTTAACCAGAGATCTCAGTAAAATGTTTTAAAGTTCTCAATTAGAACTTAGAAGCTGCTTCTGATCAAGGGAAGTTACACATCCCTTATATTCTTTCATTCAATCTCATATATAAAGAAGTGCAAACAAACTAATACAGCTCAGGTATGGTGCCAAACAATACTCTTCTCAACTCATGCATATTAGGTACACCAGTGCATCTCACAGGTTATATAATATGTAAGTGTGTGTCCTTGGAATTGCTTTGAGCACAATATACTCACTTAGGCTCCACTGGAAAGTTTATGCACCATATAAAATGTATTTCTCTATTAAATTAGAATTTGATTGTGTTTATTGAAGTCTACCTGGTGAAAATAAGAGATTCCTCTGTGATGTTTAACAAGATTAAACATAAAATGTATTTCTCAATTACATTAGAATTTGATTGTGTTTATTGAAGTCTACCTGGTGAAAATAAGAGAATCCTCTGTGATGTTTAACAAGATTAGATGAATAGTGACATGAATCTCCATTCCCTATTCCATTTCAATAATGTAACCTAGGGTTCTCAACATGTTCTGAGAATAGCCTCTGGCTTTTCTACATATTTTGAAGAGTCGCAACAATGGCACGTTGAAAGAGAAATACACTCAAAATTGAATAGTCAATGTCTGTTCATTGGTGGATATTGTGTATTCATTGAATGCGGAAGTATCTATTTACTATTGGATATTGACCACAGCATACAAAAATCAAAGCAGTAAAGTCTTATGACCTACGTCTTATGAGTTTTGCTGCCTTATGTTACATTGAGTGGTCATGTCAAATTGCAAACATTTAAATTATGCAAGGCTTCTATTCAATGATGAGAAGCTGCAAACAATGGACATTATCCACTAGAAGAATAAGTAGCTTCAACAATAATTTCAATTTCCCACTGTAATACCACCATTTTTCCCATGCTAAAACGTGTTTCAATATTGTTATTTGCTACACTGAAACCTAAAGATGCATCAGAAGAAAAATAATAGAGAAGCACTATGAATATTAATAAACTAGGTAAAGAGGAAAACGGACAATGAGAAAAAAACTCAAATATAAACTCTCCATTGCTTACATGAAGTTGAATTCAAGTAGTTCTATGACAAACTCTTGATGTATGGTCGTGTTCAGAGGTATTTTATACATATTGCTCAGCTGAGAATGTCAACTTTTGTTGCATCAGAAATATCCTCTCATATGATGATGGAAGATATGGTCGGCTTCCATTACCATCTATATTTTTGTTCATTACAGAATTTACATC
Source organism: Cucurbita ficifolia (assembly GCA_033971965.1). Classification (NCBI taxonomy): domain Eukaryota; kingdom Viridiplantae; phylum Streptophyta; class Magnoliopsida; order Cucurbitales; family Cucurbitaceae; genus Cucurbita; species Cucurbita ficifolia. The sequence goes on from CM066963.1 coordinate 1,564,162, forward strand.
ATCAGATTCTCCCAATATATCCATTTTCATTAGGTGAAATAAGAATAGTGCATCAAAGTTAGAGATTATGGATACTTTTAAGTTAGTCAAGATAGTTTCCTTTCATCTATGACCTTCTCCCTGAATGATACCATTTTCATTAGGTGAAATAAGTATAGTGCAGCAAAGTTAGAGATTATGGATACTTGTAACTTGGTCACGATAGTTTCCTTTCATCTATGACCATATCCCTGAGTGGTACCATTTTCATTAGGTGAAATAAGTATAGTGCAGCAAAGTTAGAGATTATGGATACTTATAAGTTGGTCAAGATAGTTTCCTTTCATCTATGACCTTCTCCCTGAGTGGTACCATTTTCATTAGGTGAAATAAGTACAGTGCAGCAAAGTTAGAGATTATGGATACTTATAAGTTGGTCAAGATAGTTTCCTTTCATCTATGACCTTCTCCCTGAGAGATACCATTTTCATTAGGTGAAATAAGTACAGTGCAGCAAAGTTAGAGATTATGGATACTTATAAGTTGGTCAAGATAGTTTCCTTTCATCTATGACCTTCTCCCTGAGTGGTACCAATAAATTCCATAATTCATAGTCAAGGAACATTGAGGTTTCTATAATAAGGGGGTTCATACCATACTTGAAAGTTTAAATTTGGAGTTTTGATATAAAGTGCCTGCCTAATTGTTGGTATATCATGAAGACCTTCAGTACAACCTAGGAGTATCTGAAACTTTTTTAGAGAAATCCTTCCTTCAAGCACAAACTCCAATCTTCCATATGGCACACAGCTCTACCATTTAATTGATATAAATATGCACAGAAGCAAAGGTACACACTTCAATAATACACTATGAGGCAACCCACTACAACCATGCAATCTGCTTTGAACTTTGTCTCAACGGTTGATCAAGTAGATGCTCATGCTGATTTTATGTGAAAGAAGATGAAGTAGATTTCTTTCTTTGGACATTAACTCATAAAATTAATAACTTTTTGCATTGTAAATAGTTGAAAGGCTTGTTTCTGGAACTGCAAAGACCCTGTGTAAGTAGTATAAACCCTGTTTCTGGAACTACTTGAGATTTATCAATTTAACAATAGCCTTCGACATAAGGGAATGAAAGTAATTACCATGCTTTAATTTTCGAGATTGACAAGTCATTGATATTTATTATTACACCTGTGAAGCATGTCTAACCTTTTAGTTTAGGCTGTGTGAAGGAGGATTGATTAGATCGCAATGACATGAAATGATCACTAAAAGAATGTGCAAGATCCAGGACTTAAGGATTGTTCAACTACAAATGTACGTCTATTTTTTGTAGCTAATATAAATCATAAGCTCCTTGATCGTAAGCTGTCACATCCCATGTTATTGAAACCACACTTTAAATGTTTCTATCTTTTCTAACCATACATAAATCAAACTATTCCTTGGCCTAGCCTTTTCTTCTTCTTTTTTACCTGGGGGTATTAAATTAAGCATGTTTGTGATGAAAATGTTGCGTTTGTATAGTATTCGTCCTTTTGATTGAAGAATCTAATACCACTTGATTTGTATTTTATCATCGTCCTTATGGGTTGAGATCCATAGAAACTGTCAAGGCAGACGAGTGGAAGGCATTACATATGACCTCGAGCAGGTTTCCATTAACATTTTCGGTAATGCCAGTTAAGACCTGATTGAACTATATAAACCATTAGAATTTTGCGATTGTTATACTGAGAACTCTGGAGAAGTGGTTAAAGTCATGTAGTTCAGTGAGTTTCGGGTTGAATTAGAGCCAAGAATATCAGTGGAGGTCAGCATTATCTTGGATGGAGTTACGAGAGCACTTGGATTAAGAGTATACAAGTGATTTGAATGGAGTGATCATTTCCCTTATTGTAGTTATTTTCCAAGAAATGGTTTTATATTTTATCAAAGACGTACAAAAAGGAAACATGGAGAGAATTTGAAGAAAATAACAGATAGAAGAAGTTCGGGCAAGACTAACCGCCTTGGCAAACTCAATTCTAAGGGGATTCCCAGCAAGAGCAAAACCTTGAAGCTCTCTCATGGCTGCAATTGCATCTTCGTCCCTTCTGAAATTGATGAAAGCATAGCTACGACTGGGCTGGAAAGCAATACTATCAAGCTCTCCAAACTGTGAAAAACAGCGGTTGATATCCCGCTCCACCACAACATGAGACAAATTGCCGATCCAGAGATGTCTCGACGGAGGATTACTGCTATTGCTATGCCCAGACTGCGACTTCTCGTCATATCTCGACGTATAATCTTTCCGGTACCGATCCCTTCCCCCATCAGCCCGCCCCGACTAACCATAAAAGAAAACCAGAAATCAAATCAGAGAAACAATCCCATTATCGAACACACATAAAGGCAATAATCAGAAAGAAGATTGCTTGAAGAACTCAACTAATACTAAGAGATCAAAAAGAAACGAAAGAAACACACCATTTCAACGTTGGTATCTGAATTCCGAGCAGAAAACAGCAAGAATCCGAAGCTACACAGGGATATTCAGAATCGCCCAAAAGAAGTTGATGAAACTTGAAAGTAGTAATCGCAAACAAAAATCCACTCGAACTGGAACTCCGTTTCAATTCAGAAACAAAATCGAGAGAATAGCAGCTTACAAAGCCCTTCAAGCCTGAGTTTCTTCATCAATGCTCGCTCGAGCAAAATCTCGTCTTCGTCGTCGTTAGGGTTCATAATTCAAAATCTTTTATTACAATCCACTATTTATTATTTATTTATTTATTTATTTTTGCAGTCGCTTTGAAGGTGGAATTTTCTTGTCCAATGATACTGCCAGCTCAGCCACAATAAAAAGATTAATTTAATCAACTTGTTTGACTTTAATAAGGTTTCATTTTCATTTATCTAGTTGGCAATTGGAATGGATTAATGGAAAATTAAATTAATTAGTTTAATTATATGGATTGCTATTAATTTGATTTACTAATTATTGGAATAAAATGTAATTTAGTAAGTGAATGGAGGGTATAATTGTAATTTAAACCTCGAACCTCTCAAAATGAGTAGACAATAATCGTTGAGAAGAAAATACCTATCATCGTGCTCAAGAGATCACATTATCCCAAGACCATTACTTGCCTTGAAACCCATAAAATAGAGAGAGCAAGGGCGAGCATAGTCGAGGCCAATTGATACTCGATCAATTGCCAGCTAAAAAATATAAGTGATCCAAAACGGTATCAATACTTTGATCGATTGCTAGCTGAGGAGCTCCATCGTAGGGTGGCTAGAGAGGCCTCTTTGGTTCTCGAGAATACAAGAACAATCATCACCAGCTTCTTACAAAAAATTTAATATCGATCTCAGTCTAGGTATACACTACTCATTTATTGATTTGACCATTTGAGTGTATCGAGTAGGCATCATAAATATTGCGGACATTACAGTGTCTACATGTCAAATGATAATAATTCTCCATCACATTTTTTTACAGATATTTTTTCTTAAAAATGATTGTTTTTTTCATATATATATATATATATACACTTGTGAGATAATAATTTTTTTTAATATTTATTGTAAATACTAATAGAAATATGAGGACACGTTATTTGGTTGAACTAAAAAAACAAGGTCAATTCGAGCATAACTCAGTAATTAAGATAAATTATCATTTTAATGATCAATTATCCAATCTATCTCTTAAACAGATCAAAGTTTCAGTCCGTTTTTTAGAATGGAAAAAGAAAAATATAATGGTCATTGAAGTTTCAGTCAATTGTCCACTCGGTAACCTCTCCAACCAATGTGAAATCTCACAAAATCCACCCCGTTGGAGGCCCAACGTCCTCGTTGACACACCGCCCGATAACTTAGCTCAGATACCATTTGTAACAGTTTAAGTCCACCGCTAGCGGATATTGTCCTCTTTGCACTTCCAGACTTCCCCTCAAGGTTTTAAACCACATCTACTAGAAAAGATTTTCACACCACTATAAAGAATGTTTCGTTCCCATTCTCCTCACCAACCAACATGAGATCTCACACACTTACATTTAAATTAGTAACAGTTTAGTCTATGACGTGAAAACTATTGTTAAGATGTAATAAGATACCTAACTCATCGAGATCTCTAATCTCTAAGCTAATTACGAACCAAATATGCTCATAACTGCACATACTACCGTAGTCACCTATTAAAAATTTTGACACTAAATTTTGACTCGTTTGAAGTTTGTATACTACGAACATCACTTTCGTTTCAGTTCATCAACAAAAAGTTCTCTTTCTTACCAAAAAAAAACAACATAAATAAGAACTCTTTTATCGACTAGAAGGAGATACGTCTGTTCTTCTCTTACGTCCCTATCGAAAACAATACTATAGTGCACATACAACGGGTTCAAAGTCGATAGCAACATCGATATCAAGAGCTCAAAATATCAACAATAAATATGATAATTTTTCCTTTTCTTACATTTGATTTCTAGTATTCCTATTTGCTAAGTTTCTGAACAGATTACCACAGCTTGCAATGATAAACAAGATCAGTATCAAGGACAGGAACAACATGAAAAAAATGCTTTCTGAACATGGTAGCAGCCCAAGTTCAGAACTATATAAAGCAACGGAGTGAACCTCGAGCTTCACTCGATCCCGTCTTTAGAAGAGTGCTAGGTTGAGGCCCCTCTGCAAGCACATTCACGACTCCGAGTCGTCCCTTGCCTATCATCCACGATGTTTTCGGGGTTTATCTTCTGCATAGAAGTTTCAAAGTTTTTATGTTAGAAGCTCAACAGTTTGCCTCCAATGGCTGCACAGGGAGTGAGAGCTTACCAACTGAAGCTGGATCAATATGTACAAAGAAACTCGCAGCTACTATCAGGTAGCAGAGAATAAGCATCAGTCCTTTGAGGTAATTAGATGTTCCGTCCTGCAGGCTCAATGTCGAAGTTTCGTTAAGAAAATTTTTCAAATCATCGTTCGTGCGACCGTGCACATCCTTGTTCTTATACCGACTATTGGTGATCTTTCGACCCAAGAAGAATAAGAGGGACCTATACAGGGTCCCGTACGCAAAATGGCAGTGGGATCGGGATTAAACGATGGATAATCAAAACTATGCAAAGGTATTTACAGATTACGAAAGAACTTTTGAGTACTTTTATACGTAAACGCCTTAAAAAGAGAAGGCCGAAGCAGCATACCTGCAACATGAAGGCTACGACAATGACGGTGATGAAAAGCGTGGCAGTCTCGAAGAGTTGAAAATTCAAGTCCATTGGGCAACCCATGATCCAACCAATGACCACACAAAAAGGAATCTGCAGTCATATAAAAGTTAGTGAACAATAGGTTATGGAAGATAAGGAGGTGAACAAAGAGAAGGTACATGGAACCAGCAGTCATAAGTTTGTTTGAAAGAGCAAAGATCCATCCTATGAAGGTTTTTAACGTGTAAAATTTTGTTTCGTCGCCTATGCTAGTTGAGGACTTCGGAATTCGAATATATACGGTTCGACATAATATAAATATGTATACACTGCTAAAAAACCGTTGATCCACACTTCAACAATTGAAGACACAAAGCTGAACTTTTTTTCTTTTTTGAAAATAAAAGGCGTGAGTTCAACCATATGTAAGGTTGGAGATTCGAACCTCTAACATTTTAGTTGAAAATAAAAGGCGTGAGTTCAACCATATGTAAGGTTGGAGATTCGAACCTCTAACATTTTAGTTGAAAATATACATTTTAACCCGTTGAACTTGAGATCCCAAATCGGTTGGAGAGGGGAACAAAGTATTCCTCATAAGGGTGTGAAAACCTCTCCCTAGCAGACCCATTTTAAAACCTTGAGGGAAGCCCTTGAAGGGAAAGCCCAAAGAGGACAATATCTGCTGGCGGTGGGCTTGAGCTGTTACAAATGGTATCAGAGCCAGTCACCAGGCGGTGTACTGGCGAGGACGTTGGGCGCCCAAGGGGGTTTGTGAGATCCCACATTGGTTGGAGAGGGAAACAAAGTATTCCTTATAAAGGTGTGGAAACATCTCCCTAGCAGACGTGTTTTAAAACCTTGAGGGAAACCCTTGAAGGGAAAGTCCAAAGAGGACCGTATCTGTCAGCGGTGGGGTTGGGCTATTACAAAAAACATCAAAATTATTGCTTTGGCCTAAGTGCCACTAGGCTAATCTATATAGTTCTCTGGGAGAAATCTTGAAAATAAAAAATTGCTTTTAGGGAGCGCAAAAGGGTTTGCTTCAGATTGTTCGATAACGGGCAACTCGAATGGATGCAATGCTTCACTCGAGTACTAAAATAAAGATTCAACACAAAACGGAGATTCGCCTCGAAAGGGTGAAGCGTTCTACTAGACTATGAATAAAAAGAATATTATGCCGAGAAATGACATAATAACAACAATAAAAACAAACAGCTTATTCAGGGAAGTAGCCAGAAAAATGCAACTAGAGCAGCACCAGCAAAAGCAACTCATTCAAGAAACTAAAACCAAAACGCTGTGTGGTACTCACCCCGAACATAGATATCTGTGTAGACGATCCTATCGCGACTCCCAAAGAAATGTCCTACACGACACATGATTAGACAAAAAGACCTTACAAATCATTTTGTTAAGATACATAAAAGGGCAAGCACTTACAAGCTTGTCTTTCATGGCAAACATGATGGCTCCTGCATGCTCTGCAGCATTCCCAACAATGGGTAGTAGGATAACACTAATGAACGCTACCGGTATGTTCATGGCAACCGACGCCCCCTGAAATTGTTATAAAACATACAGATTGTTCCATTAATGTGAGAATTATCTTCACAGAGAAAAAAGAAGAATAGGCTACACTACGACGCAAACGAAAAGGAAGATTCGTAATAGGATGTATTAACAAGTCAACAATACCTCTATTGCATTAACCAAGTACTCAGAGAGGACAGAGATCCAAATGGTCAAGATAGACAGCCAAGTAATGGATTCCCACATAGAAATCTCAGGAGCTTCTTCATCATCATCAGAATTTTCATCAGTAACCGCAGTAATCGCCTATTGTATGCCAATTATTCGCATCAAACCACCAAAAATGGATCCAATTATTCGCATCAATCATGTAAGCGTTGTATTATACATCCAACAAAAAAAAATATATCGAGTATCATTCACGATGAAAAAGATTTATTTGTGGCAAAAGTTGTTCCTGCAAAATTCTAGAGAACTTTGAAATACGTTTCTCAGCATCGATACTTTTCCACATAACAGATACCGAGTAAGTTAGCAAAGACACAGAAACTTCAAGTATAAACAGCAGAAGGAAGACATTGATAATCTCGTTCTGCGTTTGCGTACACAAGGAGAAATACAACAACCAGCACGAAGACAAGTAGTTAAGAGTTTGCTACTTGGGGGAGGAAATATGATAATTCTTTAGGGGTCAAGGTTCGTGTTCGAGCCCTTTCTGACTAGCTGACTGGCTGACTTTATATTGGGTAGCTAAGGAGCAAGAGAAAAGAAAGAGGAAAAGAATATTAGGGATAATTGTATAATAGCGGGGGGAGTAATGTTAGAAATCACGAACCTCCACAATAGTATGATATTGTCCACTTTGAGCAGAAGCTCTCATGACTTTACTACTGGTTTCCCCAAAAGGCCTCATACCAATGAAAATAGTGTTCCTTACTTATAAACCATGACTAACCAATTAATTAGTCGATATGGGACTCCTCTCCCAACAATCCTCAACAATCCTCCTCTTGAACAAAGTACACCATAGAGCCCCCCTTGAGGCCTATGGAGCCCTCGAACAGCCTCCCATTAATCTAGGTTCGACTCCTTCTCTGGACCCCTCGAACAAAGTACACTCTTTGTTCGACACTTGAATCACTTTTGACTACACCTTCGAGGCTCACAATTTGTTCGACATTTGAGGATTCTATTGACATGACAAAGTTAAGGGCATGACTCTGATACCATGTTAGAAATCACGAACCTCCACAATAGTATGATATTGTCAACTTTGAGCGTAGGCTCTCATCGCTTTGCTTTTGGTTTTCCCAAAAGGCCTCATATCAATGAAGATAGCGTTTCTTACTTATAAACCCATGATTAACCCCTTAATTAGCCAATGTAGGACTCCTCTCCCAACAATGCTCAACAAGTAAACCTTTAATAGAAGAATGTCAATCGAGTATGAACCAAAACTACAAATTAAAAAGATTCCCGAATCCTATCAGCTACTTGAAAACTACAATGTCTAGCAAAATTCACATAAAAAATGCCATTAGATCCCACAAAAAATAAAAAATGGCAAAACGAGTCTTCAGTGAACTGCTACAACTGTACAAATTGAACCTTATTTAAAGACTTTTCCCTCAGATTATGCTATAAAAATAATGGTACTAAGATTTAAGCAAAAAGACTAGAAAAAAGAAAGTAAGATAGTTCGTGCTGTTAACCTCATCAACCGGTAGATATAAGTTCTTGTCGCTTTTCAACTGAAAAACAAGATAGGCAGCATATGCCACCAACATAATGCCGCTACTGAATCTCGAAAGAGCCAACTCGGACTTTCCAGAGTGCAACTCTGTATGTGTTGAACGAAGGACAGCAGGAAATAGAAGTCCCATTACTGCCATTAATAGCAATCCAGAATTCACTGTAGCAGCTGCCTAAACACAAGAAAACATCATACCAATGATGCATGCTTGATGAACAAACAGTGAATAATAAAAACTTAATGTCAAAGAAGAATTCCATCAAGGTACAAACAAACCTTATTGAAGACCTGCTCCCTCTTAGAAACCACAACTCCACCAGCAAAGAAGGCACATCCAAGTACTAACAACATATTTGACAAAATTGAACCTAACAACGACTGTTGAACAACCCGTATCATTCCTCTTCGCAATGCGTATATTGATATTATCAATTCTGTGGCATTTCCAAAAGTAGCATTCAGAAGACCTCCAACTGCAAAGTTAAAAATGAAGGTACTTGTGTTAACTACGAGACGTAGAAATAAAACATTACAAGAGGAAACTTTCCTCCATTTCTTTTCTCTTTTTGGATGGTGTAACAGCCCAAGCCCACTGCTAGTAGATATTATTCTCTTGAGGCTTTCCCCTCAAGGTTTTAAAGCGCGTCTGTTAGGGGGAGGTTTCCACGCCGTTATAAGGAATTCACTCCCCTCTCCAACCGATATGGGATCTTACAATCCACTCCCCTTGGGGGCCCAACGTCCTCGATGGCACACGGCCCGGTGCCTGGCTCTGATACCATTTGTAACAACCCAAGCCCATTGCTAGCAGATATTGTCCTCCTTAGGCTTTCCCTTTCGGGTTTCCTCTCGAGGTTTTAAAACGCGTCTGTTAGGGAGAGGTTTCCACGCCCTTATAAGGAATGCTTCGTTTCCCTCTCCAACCGATGTGGGATCTCACAATCCACCCCCCTTGGGGGCCTATCGTCCTCGCTGGCTCACCGCTCGGTGCCTGGCTCTGATACCAGTCTAAGCCCACCGCTAATAGATATTGTCCTCTTTGGACTTTCCCTTTCGGGTTTCCCCTCAAGGTTTTAAAACGCGTCTGTTAGGGATAGGTTTCCACGCCCTTATAAGGAATGCTTCGTTCCCCTAGGTTTCCACGCCCTTATAAGGAATGCTTCGTTCCCCTCTCCAACCGATGTGGGATCTCACATCTGGGTGGGGAAAGAGGAAGGGAATGGGAGCTTCATATTATAGTGGTTTCCACATTCATTCCAGATTGTACACCATACGTAATATAAGCCACCAACTAGTTTAATCGATCGCACGAAGTTAAGTTAATATCTCTATAAGTTTAAGAAGACTTCTATTCCATATCGTAATACCTGTGGCTCCAGTATAGCAAGCCAGTTGTCTGCATAAAAAGAGAAAACAGATTGTATGAGACATCAACAAATTCACAGGCAAAAGTGATACAGGCTCATTTCATTCAAATACCCAAGAACGATCAGTCTTTCTAAATTAACTTGGTGAGGAACTGTGGGGGGAATAATAGTTACATAGATCGTTGAGAAACTTTCGACATATCAAACAAGCGGTTGGACCTATGACCTATTTGTTAAATCTCGTAGACATACGTTTTCAGGGATGCAGCCTGGATTAGCAATTGTACCCAACCGAGTGTTCTTAATGCACAGACACTCCTTGAGACAGTATGAGGCGCAAAGCAAGATCGGACCTACTTAGAAGAATTCTCAAATATAGTATTGCACTCTCTCCAGGATATGAAACGGAATCAAGAGTCCAGAAAACTACTTATTGATCCAAACATACCATCAAAGTTCTACAAATCACAACTACAACAAGTAAACTAAAATTGAAGAAACCTTACTCGGTTGCATAACCCAAACGCTCGGCGAGAGGTATGATCCCCAACAAGCTTAAAAGGAAGACCCAACCCTGAAATGCACATACATAAGCAATGAATCCAAAATGGAATTAAGATAACCCCCCAAATTGAATTAAAAATATAACTCACATGGTGACCAGATAAATTGCTGACTACTATTGCTAAAGGCCCAAAAGGCATGAGACAGTTGATTTTAGCCGAGAAAACGACGATCTTAATGCTGCGAAACACCCTGTTCTTCATGTTACTATAACAAAATTTTTGCGTACCACCAGCCAATGAAGAAGAATGCGAAGGACCCTCAATAGAAAAGTTCTTTCTAGTTAATGATGAAGGACTAACAAGGCTCTCATCTTCAAATTCCCCCATGATTTCCTAGCCTTATAATCTCATCTGTTACACCAAATCAACATACTTATTCAAATCAACAAGGGTATAAACAAAGAAGCCTAAAGGATCATTCCCAAGAGAATAGAAACAAAGACCTAAGCATGAGAATGCCTTTCAACGCTTTGCTTGATCCCTTTACTTCTAAATCCGTCCATGAAAGACATTAGGGAACAACGGCAGCCAAATTTCCATCACCAGATATGAAAACAACAGCGCAGTAAATAGTTTCTTCAATTCAAATCTGCCCAAGCAATCCACGAACTCAAATTCAGAAGGGTACATTTTAAGCAAAAGAAATCGCGAAATCATCATGACCCACATACATTTTCATCAATGACATTAAAATTTGAAGCAATCTCAAGAAATAAAACACAATACCAGATGAACCCAAAACGGAAGAGAACTGACCTTTGGAGAGATGGGTCGGGAAATGGTTCGCCAATCTTCAAAGGGTTGAGTAAATTGCACAAAAAGGGGGCAACATTTGTTCATAAACGTACGAAGAACACGAAGAGAGAGAGAGTTTTTGGTCAATACATGAGATATTGTGGTTTGATAATTGAAAGAGGGGCGGTGGAGGAAAGTTGAATATGTTGGTTATTAATTGATGAATGATAAGAAAAATAATGAAGGTTGAAAGGCGCACACGTTCCTCACTCGGCCACATCGCAGCCTATACCGCCATTGTCGCTATTTTTGTTCCTATTTTGAGGGAAGAGAAAGAGGGTTTCTATTATTTGACAGAGAAACGCCATTAAAGCTCAAATGAAAAGGAAAAACAGATCTTCCTGGAAATGTTGGGATTGAAAATGGTCACTCTCTCTTGGCTTCCTCCGTTTCAATCGGAGACGACTTTCGTTGAGCTGCAGCCCCACCACCATCGCCGCCGCAACGGCTGACTTTTTCCATTTTTACATTACAGATCGCATCATACCCACAAATTCGAAAACCGCAAATGGGTTTTGGGATTTTGAAATTTCGCCGTTGCGTAATTCCCCGTTCCGCCTTTACGTAAAATTTAAGGGAAAAAAAATCCATTTTTAAAGGTTGTTGGGAACATAAACATGATTATTTTGAAGAATTGAATTAGGTTTAAGTTATAATTTTACAATTTGAAACGTAATTAAGTGAATAATTGTAGAACTCGAACAAAAAAAAATTTAAATTTTGTTTATATTCGTGTTTTGTTCTTCAAAATCTGAAAATGTGAAAATTTTGAAATTGTTGATTTTGTAATAATTCGTTCTTAGATTTGTTGGTAGAACGATTCGAACTCCGATTAGGAAATAAATTCTCGTTGGTTGTCGTTCTTTCATGGAATCTGTTGCAAGTAATATGTCTCACTATGATTTTCTTTATGGGTTTTACTCGAGGTAGCCATGACATCTTTGTTGTCGATGCGGGAATCGTGTATATTTTAAAAAGAAATTGCATTTAATACGTGTATATTCCTTTTATTTATTTTTGAAAAAAAAAAATATATATATATATATATATATATTTGGATTCAAATTTATTGTTTTCTCAAATTTTAAATAAAAAAATAAAAATAAAATGCGTTTAAATGACTATTGATATGTTAAATAAAATATTTTAAAATCGTGGTCCGACACTTGTTGACTAGCTTAAAAGGCGCCGATTAAACATCTATCGTCCCTACCCTTCGAACTGGATGTGAAGGTCTCCTCTCGTTCGGTTGTCTATAGGAGAATCTCTATACACTGTTTCCTCTGAAAATCTGAAATTAATCGATATCTAGGTAAATTCTAGAGTAAATAAGTGAAAGATGTGGAAGATAAATGACATGTCTATTACGGGCTTAGCCACAAACACTCCCGAGCGTCATACGCCCTTACTTTACCTAAAAAAAATTATTTAAAAAAAGACCGAGTATTGAAAATAATTAGTAAGAATAAAAAACCCTGAACACAAAGAAATATGTCTAAGCAAAGCGCTCTCAAAGTCCACGTATCCTTAAAAAGAAACTGACTCAACTTACCAAGACATTATAATCCCGATCAACCGATCATAAGTTCAACTAAAAAAAATATATATTAATTTACTTGTTTATATGTATGTATATATATATATATATATATATATATAAAACTATTTTTTATTGTAATCTTTAAAATATTTTTATTTTTTAACTCAACAAAATAAAAAAATAAAAACTGAAATTGGGCCTTTCTTCAATGGGCCTCCATAGGGCTTTTTTCTTCAATGGCCCATTCAAATTCTTTTGGGTACACAAATATATGATAAACTCACCCATTAGTCCGTCGTCGTGGTCTTCTTCGTCGTCGTCGTCGTCGTGATTACTCGAGAGTAAAGATTTGAACCTTCAAACTAAAAAATAAAGTAGATACTCGTTTTTTTTACAACATTTTATTGAATAATAACTTTTTTGTCTATTTTTTACTGTATCGGGAGCTTGTTACTATTTTACCCTTGTAATTTTGGTGGCTTAAAAGTCTATTTTACCCTTGTAATTACATTTTTTTCAAAATCTTAAGTACGAATGATTCTTTAATAGTAGATTTATTGAATCGGCTACAAAAGTCACTCATTTCATGAGATCAAAGGACAAGCTCTCAGAAGCATGAGTTCATAATTCACACAGGATTAAGATCGAGTTGTATATGACAATCCTGTAAAATATTAACTTTCTTAATTAACAGACTCGTTGTATATGATACTCTCACTCACATATCTGTACATAAACGATTTGGATGAAATCATTTATAACAATTACTAGTGGGTCAGATCAATAGTGTTATCTGGATAATGAACACGGTGTTACTCATATACTATAGACCATTTAGGTTATTTCTCGAACACGATCCTCTCATACATCAAGCACATATCACGATACATACGGATAATGATGAATTTTTTTATATAATAAATAAAGAAAAAAGTTTTAATAAATTAAAGTAGCCTTTAAAGAGTCATAAAGTTCCAACACCTGTGTCTGAAATTTGGTCCCTTAGAACTGAGGGCTTTTCTTTTTGGTTCTATAACTTTATTTGCTCTTCATAAAGAAAGGAAGCCAAAAAGCATCTTCTTTGCATCATAATCAGCTTTTTTTTTCTTCTTTCTTTCAAGTTTAAAGGACCACAATGGTCACTCATGGACTCATGGTCCTCTTAGTCGAGGCCCGACTCTTTCTTTGGAGCCCTCGAGAACAAAATGTGTCACATTTGACTGCATTTCGAGACTTGAAGATTCTATTGACATGCCTCTGATACCATGTTAGGAATCACGAACCTTCACAATGGTATGATATTGTCCACTTTGAGCATAAGCTCTCCTGATTTTGTTTTTGGTTTTCCTAAAAGGGTTCATACCGATGGAGATGTATTCGTTACTTATAAACCCATGAATTTCTTTGTTTTGTTTTGTTATGTTTTTTCTACATATGTTTTAAAAAATCGGGAATTTATTGTAGAGAAGTGATCAGAAAACAATCGGGGATCAAATGGTTACTAAACGGGACCTTAGTTTTTGGATTTTTCGTGTTTGAAAATTAAGTATATCAATACTACTTTCATATGACCCGTGAAATTAACGACGTTTAGAATAAAGTCATTATTCACATGATTAGTCAACATTATCGGGATGCATTTTTCAATGGGTCAAAAAGAGAAAAGTCGACACGATAACTTGTAAGATAAAAGACTTGTCTCGAAGTTTGACCGATGTTTGTAGATATAATAATGAAGTGTTTTAAGGTACCAAAGACATTTTTAACCTAAGACCCACAAGTAATGAGTTTGTTTAAGAAATGCAATACCAATTCATTGAGCCACTTTGTACTTAGATGCTTTATTAAATGATTTGATTACGTCAATCCCACGTAGGGTTTACATCACATGCATTTGTATTTAGATTTTCTAAAACGAAAACTTATACATGGGTACCGTCCTCCTCGGTTGTATCATGACACTTATCTATCTCGACCCTACATGGTCGGATGGGCACCACTTAAAAGTTGTCACTTGGTCTGTCCGCGTGTGAAGATCACAACCTACTGTTTTCTTAGTGAGATTGTGACACTTATCACACCGGCTCTGATGCTTAAGTTAGCTTAAGAGAAAAATTATTATAGCAAGAGTTTATGAGTGGAAAAACTACGTACTTAGGGTTTAGGGTTAGAACATAAGAGAATCAGAATTTAGGGTTTCGTTGATTCGTTTTAGGGTTAGAACAAAAGAGAAACTGAACTTAGCTAGACGAGGATCACACGGATCGAGGGTTATTAGGTACATACCTCATATGAGACCAACCAATGAACTTAAGCTTCGACCCAACCTCTTTCGTTCGTACGTGTCCATATGGTCTAATTTCACCGTCGTTTTATCCTTTTAATACCTTTTCATTTAATACTCACAACACAATAATAACACGTTCCATCGGCTTTATAAGTATAAATAGTACGAAATTTAAAACAAAACAAACATGGAATCCTATATCTTGTAATAGCCCAAACCCACAACTAGCAAATATTATCCACTTTGACTCGTTACGTATCGCTGTTAGCCTCACCATTTTAAAACACGTCTACTAGGGAGAGATTTCCACACCCTTATAAGGAATAATTCGTTCCCCCCTCCAACCGATGTGAAATCTCACAATCCACCCCTTGAGGGACCAACATCCTCGCTGGCACACTTCCCAATGTATGACTCTGATACCATTTATAACAGCCAAAACTCACCGCTAGTAGATATTGTCCATTTTGGCCTGTTACATATCGCCATTAGTCTCACGGTAGAGAGAGGTTTGCACACCCTTACAAGAAATGTTTCGTTCCCCTCTCCAACCGATGTAAAATCTCACAATCCACCCCTTGAGGGCCAGCGTCCTCGCTGGCACACTGCCCAATGTATGACGTTAATACCATTTGTAACAGCCCAATCCCACCGCTTGTAGATATTGTCCGTTTTGGCCCCTTACATATCGCCATCAGTCTCACGGTAGGGAGAGGTTTCCAGATGCTTACAAAGAATGTTTCGTTCCCCTCTCCAACTGATGTGAAATCTCACAATCCACCCTCTTGAGGGCCCAACATCCTCGCTGGCACACTGCCCAATGTATGACGTTAATACCATTTGTAACAGCCCAATCCCACCGCTAGTAGATATTGTCCGTTTTGGCCCGTTACATATCGCCGTCAGTCTCACAGTAGGGAGAGGTTTCCACACCCTTACAAAGAACGTCCTCTCCAACCGAGTAGAATCTCACAATCCAATCAAACTCCGTTGCATTATAATTCAAGCATAAATTGATTCCAAACTTTAAAAGTATACAAAGAACAATAGATGAGTAGGCAGGCAACCATAGATAAAGAAGGATTTATGAATGTATTAATGAACATAGGCAGGGCATCGTTGTATGAGTCCCACACACTATTAAATCTTACATGAATTCTCAAGCAAAGCGTACACGAAAGGGCCCATTAATTCACTGCGCTGCAATTACAACACCCTATTATCTTCTTCATATTCAATCTTTGCTATCAATAAATGTTCATTATTGAAAGAAATCATACATTTCTGTGCTCTTTTTGTATTGCCATTGCTGAATTCAGACATTTTGCGGCTCCAAATTTATAACTTAGCCTTCTAAATTTCAGCAATGCTCAATAATTTCGTATGGCTTTTATGTATTGATAATTGTTTCGGTGTGCGTTGGGATGTGGGATACGTACGTACCTTTTGATCTTCTAAAGATATCGGGAAAGGTTATAAACTTTAGATTCTCGATTTAACGTGTAGTGTCGAGAGATTTGAATTTATGATCTTTTAGTTGAACGTATAAGAATATGGGTGAGTTGCAATTCCATGCAAACATTCAAAATCTTTAGATTAAAGAAATCGAGGAGAATTATATTATATATATATATATATACACATATGTGAGATCTCACGTCGGTTGAAGATGAGAAGGAAACATGTCTCATTAGGGTGTGGAAACTTCTCCCCCGTATACGCATTTTAAAACTGTGAGGCTGACAGCGATACGTAACGGGCCAAAACAGACATTATCTTCTAGTAGTGAGCTTGAGTTGTTACAAATGGTATCAGAGGCAGACGTCGGGGTGTGTCAGCATTGTGAGATCCCATATTCCTCATATGGGTGTGGAAACTTCTTCCCAGTAGATGCATTTTAAAACCGTGAGGCTGACGGCGGTACATAACGAGCCAAAACGGACATTATCTGCTAGTAGTGAGCTTGAGTTGTTACAAATGGTATCAGAGCAAGACACTGGGGTGTGTCAGCGTTGTGAGATCCCATATTCCTCATAAAGGGTGTGGAAACCTCTCCCCAGTAGACGCATTTTAAAACCGTGAGGCTGATGGCGATACGTAACGGGCCAAAACGAAATTATCTGCTAGTAGTGAGCTTGAGTTGTTACAAATGGTATCAGAGGCAGACACTGGGGGTGTGTCGGCATTGTGAGATCCCACATTCCTCATAAGGATGTGGAAACCTCTCCCTAATAGACGTGTTTTAAAACCGTGAGGTTGACGGCTATATGTAACAGGCCAAAGTGGATAATATCTATTAGCAGTGAGCTTAGATTGCTACAATACACACGTGTACGTTTGAGTTAAATTTTTTTTTATAAACCTAAAATTTTAGGTTGGTTAGATTGGTGATCGAAATGACTCGAATAGCGTCAACAATCCAATCCAATTCGACCCAAACCCCTATCTTCGAGTTGAGTTGAGTTGTCGGGTTGTCATTTTTTTAAATTATTTTTAAAAATTCCTACTTATCCACGACACATATTCCATTAATAATTAAAATATCAAACATTTACAAGTCACAACACAACTAATATCGGTATCAAACGATAAAGATTCTTAATATTCATAACAATCAAAGTAGACTACGGTCAGGGTAGGAACTCTATTGTCCGATTGGTCGTGTTGACTCGGTGAAAAAAGTTTGAACGCACGAATCGAACAAAATTTTTATTTTAAAAAGATTTAATCCTACCCAAAATTCTCTTTCTAATTTATACAAACAGTAAATTTATTTACATCCTCAATAAATTTTAAAAGATTTCACAGTATCTAATTCATATATTGTCCCTTAAAATTGGCAGAAACATCGAAACTCACGAACGTGGGGCTCAAAAGAAACAATTAATTCAAATTTATCATTTTCTTTTTTCTTTTTTAATTCAAATTTATCATTTTGACGGATTGTGTAACGGCCGAGTTATACATAACGGGTCAAAACTAACCTCGTTACAAATGGTATAGACTCAGACATCGGACGGTGTGCTAGCGAGGACGCTGACCCGAAGGGGTGGATTGTGAGATCCCACATCGGTTGGAGAGGGAATGAAGCATTCTTGGTAAGGGTGTGGAAACTTCTAACTAGCCGACGCGTTTTAAAACTATGAAGCTGACGGCGATAAGTAACAAGCCAAAACGATATTACAAGTAAAACCACACATAAGAAATTAGAGATTATTGATGAACTCGAGAATTTTAAGTCGGTAGGTAGGATGAGAGGCAGTTTTAATTCTTTTTAGTGTTTAAATTTTTTTATTTTAATGTTTTCATATATATACCGTCTATGTCAGTCTCATAGACATCTCGACCAGAACAAAATTGCAATTATTTGAAGAAAATGACAAAATAGAATATTTTGATGGCAAAGGAGAAAGGAAAATATTTTATTTCGTAACCTATTGTTAGGTCGTGACGTTTCACGTCTATGACCGAGACCTGACCTAGAAGCAACAAGATTCATCGTTTCCTTATTATTATTTATGTAACGGCCCAGTTCCACCGCTAGCAGATATTGTCCTCTTTGAGCTTTCTCTTTTGGGCTTCCCATCGAGACTTTAAAACGCGTTTGCTAGGGAAAGGTTTACACACCCTTATAAAAGTGTTTCGTTCTCCTCCCCAACCAATGTGAGATTCTCACAATCCACCCCCCTTCGGGACCCATCGTCCTCGCTGGCACTCGTTCCTTTCCCCAATCGATATGAGACCCCCACCAAATCTACCCTCCTTCGGGGCCTAGCGTCCTTACTGGCACACTGCCTCGTGTCTACCCCCCTTCGAGTAACAGCCTCCTCGCTGACACATAGTCCAGTGTCTGGCTCTTATACCATTTGTAACGCCCCAAGCCCACCGCTAGTAGATTTTGTCCTCTTTGGGCTTTTCCTTTCGAGCTTCCCCTCAAGGCTTTAAAACGCGTCTTCTAGGGAAAGGTTTCCACACCCTTATAAACGATGTTTCATTCTCTTCCCCAACCAATGTGAAATTCTCACAATTTCCATCAAATTGTGCCATATAGTTGATAGCCTCGAGAATAGGAGTTCGATATGAGTTTCTTTTACTTACTATAAGTCTTGTGGTTTCGTCCATTCGATGCCACCCACATGAAAATTTTGATATTTCAAGGAATATGAAGTTTCCACAACAAACTTCACCAGATCGAGTTAGTGTTCGGTTAAATGACGAAACATAAAGGGTTTGAAAAACGTCATCTTTTATCGTAATGACAAAAGAACGAATCTTCAGTTTCTCACCGACGTAGAGACATGTTTTTGATCATCTCACTTTCATTTTGCTAAAACATATGCTCGAGATTTCTAACCCGAACAATATCTTCTTTTTTTTATAAATAAAAATAAAAATTTGGAGAGAAAATCAAGAAAGATTTGGAGGATCTAATTTAAAATTTAAAAGAACACAAAATAAAAGAAAATAATTGTAATAATATTATTTTTCTTACAGTAATTAATGTCCATACAAGCTTATAAATTATGATATTAATAAAGGATGTACTATATTACTTAATTATATGCTATTTTAATTTTGTTACAATTAATTAATGTCTGTACTATAGTTTTTGAACTGTTCCTTATGGACCAACTAAAATTACATATATTTATGCTACCTTATGAAAACGACATTTCAAAACAAAACATGTTTTAAATAATTGTTTGATTTAAGACAATTATTCACATTTTAAAATTATATTAATGGACAATTATTTTTAACTATTTTCACTTTATTTTATTTAAAATCAACTCAAAATCAAATTTAAAAAAAATAAAAAAATCTAAAATATTACAAAAATATCAAGAAAAAAATAAATTATTGAAAAATAAATAAATCTAAGCCGGGGTAATTCTAAGGATTCCCGAGGAAAAAAATAGAGATGTCTCCTATGCTACCCGTAATATGCGGAAATATCGACGTAATTTCATAGAGTCATCCGGTCGGAATGCTACATGAAGAACATAAGCTAGATGAAGGAACGGGAAGACCTAGGATGTAGAAGATCATAACGTGAGTGATTCCGTGGATTTGGATTCCTATATATCCACTCCTGTGGTACTTCATTGGACGATATATATATATATATATATATATATATAATTATAAAGGTCAATATGTACATATTATTAAAAACTTTTGTTTCTAATATTTCTTTTTAATTTACGTTAATTTCTATATTTAAAACAAAATTTATTAGAAAATTATTTATGATTTAAATTGATTCTATTATTAGTTTGAAATTCTAAAATTTATTTAAATAGAAATAAATACAAAATATCAATATTAAGATTTTTTAAAAAAAAATTTATATATTTATATATGGCTTATAAATTTAGTTTTAATTATTTTTTAAATTAAGATTAAAAAACAAAAAAAAAAGGTTTTTTTTTTTAATAATAATTATTATTTCTCATTATAAATAAAACCATCACGCCCCGTTTTAGTTGCAATCATGTGGTCGAATTGGTCATAATTTTTTTCTTTTCTTTTTTGAGATCCCATAATTAATTTAATTTAAATTTTTAATTTTTTAAAATACTTGTAAAAAATTCAATTTTCTTAAAAAAATATATATGATTTTTCTTGAAAATAAACAAACTAATATTAACAGCCAAACCGACTAATAAATATTATTTGTTTTGGCCTGTTTTGTATCGCCGTCAGCCTCATAATTTTAAAACGTGTTTGCTAGGTAAAGATTTTCACACCCTTATAAGAAATGTTTCTTTTCCCTCTCCAACCGATGTGGGATCTCACAATCCACCTTCATTTAGGGACCAACATCCTCGTTGGCACACCACCGGTGTCTGGCTCTGATACCATTTGTAACATCTCAAACCCACCACTACTAAATTTGTCTGCCTTGACTCGTTCTGTATCGTCGTCAGTCTCACAGTTGTAAAATGCGTCTTTTAGGGAGAAGTTTCCACACCCTTATAAGAAATGTTTCGTTCTCCTCTCCAACCGATGTGAGATCTCACAGTTGATTTTACAATTCTCGAGAGGAATGAAGATTTTCGTTATATTCTTTATTTATTTGCTTTTTTTTTTTAATCTAATAAACTATGGATCTACGTGAGTTGAGGAGTTGAGGAAAGTTTTTGGACTAACCCAAAAAGTTCGAGTTTGGTGCGTTGATAACCAAAACAGTGAATATAGTTCACACCCAACTCTCTATTTTTAAATCGAGTTAGATTGGATCGTAGGGTTATTTATTTAATTATTTAATTATCTAAAAAAATCATAATTATCCGTAATACATGTTAGATTAATAATTAAAATATCATAAAGCTCAAATATCAAATATTTACAATTCCGTTACAAATTATAAATACTTTTAAGTAGGATGGATAGAATTGAGCTGTATCTCTATTATTAGGTTGACCCAATAAAAAAGAAAAAGTCAACTACCAAATGGACCCAAATTTTGATTTTGCTAAAATTCAACTCAATCCAAGCTAGAGAAAAATAAACTCAATCCAAATTGGAAAAGAGATCAGCTGTAACAGCTCAAACCCAGTGCTCGCAAATATTATTTGTTTTGGCCCGTTACATATAGTCGTTAGCCTCGAATTTAAAACGTGTCTACAAGGAAGAGATTTTGACACTATTTTGTTCCCTTCTCTGACTGATCAACCCAACTCAAGCCAACGTTTACGGATTGGGTTAAGTAGTCTAGGTTAGTCCGATTCTTGTGTTATATGAACATTGTTGGATGAAAGTCCCGCATCGGCTAATTTAGGGAATGATCATGGGTTTATAATCAAGAAATACTATCTTCATTAGAATTAGGTCTTTTGGGAAGCTCAAAGCAAAGTCATGAGAGCTCAAAGTGGACAATATGGGTACTACGATAATTTGACAATAAAATAATTATATTTATGAGAAAAAAAAACATAAACTGACAAAAACAGAAAGAGACAGATAACCATTGGATTTCTTCATAAACCCTAAAACCAAATTTTTTTCTATAAAAGAACATTCCAAGCTCTCCTCCAAAACCCCACTTCAAAAATCTCCATACTCGTCGGTCACCTCACAAAAATAGATATGGCGGCGGCGGCGGAGGCGGCGGAGACGACGGTGGATATGGCGGAGAGTAGCAGCCAGGCAAACGACGTGAAAACGAAGCTCTCGAAGCTGTTCTGGCATGGCGGCTCGGCTTATGATGCTTGGTTCAGCTGTGCTTCAAACCAGGTTCAGTTTTTAGTCGGCTAATTTTGGGTTGGCTGGCTGGCTGGCTGGCTTGTTTTAATGGCTTTTTCTTGACAAACCCAGGTGGCTCAAGTTCTTCTTACGCTGCCATATTCATTCTCTCAGCTTGGAATGGTGTCTGGAATTCTGCTTCAGCTCTTCTACGGCTTGATGGGAAGCTGGACGGCTTATCTCATTACTTCTCTTTATCTCGAATATCGGCTCCGGAAGGAGAGACAGAAAGCCGAGTTTAGAAACCACGTCATTCAGGTCTCGACCCTTAAATTTGAACTACCCGTCTCTTAGTTTTTAATAATAAACAAAATCGTCATCAAACGAAGAACGCTGGGAGTTCCTTCATTTAATATCGATAATCACTTACTGGGTCTCGTGCAAATTTCGAACGTTAGTGTCAAGGATATTTAGCCTTGAAGTATGGTTTAGAGGAAAATATCTAGATATTTGCCTTCCATTACGGCTTACAAACGTATCACCACCATGTGTGGTGATTTTAGCAAATATTCTAATGATATCAGAGCCCCTTCGGTTTAGCAACCTTGATCCTTTCTTCTCTGTGGCTTCGGAATTCTCTCCTTTCAACACTCTAACTCATATGATCACCATCAAACTTTCTTCATCGTATTAAGACTAACTCGTTTATCGGTTTTGATAGTGGTTCGAGGTTTTGGACGGGTTACTAGGCAGGCGATGGAGGAACGTAGGTTTAGCATTCAATTGCACGTTTCTATTGTTCGGGTCAGTGATTCAATTGATAGCATGTGCCAGGTAAGATGATTTAGCATAATTACGTGTTTCGTTCATCTGATGCATCAAATTGTGACGTTTTTGGGTTTGGCTAACTATGCAGCAACATATACTACATAAACGAGAAGCTCGACAAGAGGACATGGACGTACATATTTGGAGCTTGTTGTGCGACCACAGTGTTCATTCCTTCGTTCCATAACTATAGAATTTGGTCCTTTTTAGGTCTTGCAATGACCACTTACACTGCTTGGTATCTCACCATAGCTTCATTCCTTCATGGCCAGGTAAAAAAATAATTAAAAAATAACCAGAAAATCCAAATATATTATTAATAAATCCAAGAAAAATAAATTATTTGGTTTTATTATTTATTATTTATTTTTATTTTGATGTTTTTTAGGTTGAAGGAGTGAAACACTCGGGCCCGACCAAGTTGGTCTTGTATTTCACAGGAGCCACCAACATTCTGTACACATTTGGGGGACATGCTGTCACAGTGTAAGAACATTATTAATTCCTTGTTTTTATAATATATATATATTTATTTATTTCATTTTATAAAGTTTTGGTCAACTTTGAGACAGACCCATATGAAAAAGATAAAAGAGGGAGCAGAAAATAGAGCTTTCTTTAGGAGGTCCCAAGAATAAATGTAGCATATATGTGATGTCCTACATTGGTTGGGGAGGAGAACAAAACATCCTTTATAAGGGTGTGGAAACCTCCCCTAGCATACGCGTTTTAAAGCCTTGAGGGGAAGCCCGAAACGGAAAGCCCAAAGAGGACAATATTTGCTAGCGGTGGACTTGGGTCGTTACAAATGGTATCAGAGCTAGGCACCGGATGATGTGCCAGCCTTTTCGTTATTCCCCGAAGAGGGTAGACACAATATGGTGTGCCAGTAAGGAAGCTAGGCCCCAAGGGATGTGGATTTGGTGGGGGTCCCACATCGATTGGAGAAAGGAACGAGTGCCAGTGAGAACGCTGGCCTCGAATGGGGGTGGATTCTGATGGGAAGCCCGAAAGGGATAACCCAAAGACTGTTCCCCGAAGGAGGTAGACACGAGTCGGTGTGCCAATAAGAACGCTGGCCCCAAAGGGGTGGATTTGGTGGGGTCCCACATCAATTGGAGAAAGGAACGAGTGCCAATGAGGATGTTGGTCTCAAAGGGGGTGGATTTTGATGGGAAACCCGAAAGGGAAAACCCAAAGAGGACAATATTTGCTAGCGGCCAATTTAAATTGTAGTAGTTGGGTCGGGTTGATCAGGTTCTTTGAATCATTGAATTTTTTTGAATACGGGAACCAGAATTTTTTAAAAATAAATAAAAATTATGTTTGTATTATTAAAGTATTTGTCTTTTTCAGGCGTGGTGAAAAAAAGTCTTAATTTTGTGGAATCTCTTCTACTTTCTCTTACAGAGTTCCTTTTTAATTTTTTTTATTTATTTTTACTATTCTTTTCACCCTTTTCCCCTTCTTACATTTTTGATACCTTTTCCTCTAATTATTTTATTTAAATCCCATTTTTTATCTATAAAAATAAAAAATAAAATAAAAAAATATGATTATTAAAAATATCATTTTAATATTTTATTTATTTTTATTTTACAATTCAACACGTGAATATATATATATATTTAAAGTATTTTCATTAATATCTAGTAATAATACCATTTATTTATTATTCTGAATGAATGACACGTGGTCTTAAATACCAATAATATGGAAGGGACCCAACCGTTAATAAAAAAGGACGGCAAAGATACTTTTGTAGCACATATATATTAAATTAATATATTTTTTTTATTAAAAATAAAAAAATGTGAAAAGAATTTTAATTTTAAAAAATTTAATTTAAAATTTTAAAGAAAAAGTAAATTCAACTTATAAATAATGTAACAGTACAGTGTTCTAGCATCATTGAATGGAACAGGTACTGTTCCAATCCCCATTTAATGAGTGGAAATTTAATATTTTTTTTTATTAATTAATTCGTTTATAAATAAATCCCTAAATTTTTAAAAAAATTATAAAATGAACGGTTACTGTCATGTTCCACATTCGTTGGAGAGGGGAACAAAACACCCTTATAGGGGCGTGGAAACCTTCCCCTATCAGACCCGTTTTAAAGCCTTGAGGGGAAGCTCGAAACGGAAAGCCTAAAGAGGACCATATATGCTAATGGTGGATCTGGGCCGTTACTTATCCTTAATACCGATCTTTTTAGTGACTCGATTTTATGTGATGTCGGAGTCGTTCGATACTGAATTTAGATTTGGAATTGTTATCTGAATACTGAATATGGGTGGTTCGGGTTGTTCGGGTTATAGGGAAATTATGCATGCAATGTGGAAGCCAGAGAAATTTAAGGCCATATACTTGGTGGCAACGGTGTATGTGCTCACATTGACACTTCCATCGGCGGCGGCGGTTTATTGGGCGTTTGGAGATTTGCTTCTAAGCCATTCCAATGCCTTTGCTCTTCTCCCTAAATCTCCCTTTAGAGACATGGCTGTTGTTCTAATGCTCATCCACCAGGTAATTTTCTTTTGAGTGTCGTATATATTAGAGGATTTATGTGAGATCGTACATCGGTTGGAGAGGGAAACGAAACATCTCTTATAAGAATGTGAAAATTTCTCCCTAGTAGACACGTTTTAAAACCGTGAGGCTGACAGTAATACATAACGGGCCAAAACAGATAATATCTGCTAGCGGTGGGTTTGGGCTGTTACAAATGGTATCAGAGCCAGATACTGGACGGTGTGCCAACGAGGACGCTGGGCCCTAAAGGGGGTGGATTGTGAGATCCCACATCAGCTGGAGTTGGAGAGGGAACGAAACATTCCTTATAAGGGTGTGAAAACTTCTCCCTAGTAGACACGTTTTAAAACCGTGAGACTGACGATGATACGTAACGAGCCAAAGCGGATAATATCTGTTAGCGATGGGCTTAGGCTCTTACAGATGGTATCAGAGCTAGACACTGAGCAGTGTGCCAGCGAGAACGTTGGGCCCCTAAAGGGGTGGATTGTGAGATTCCATATCGGTTGGAGGGGGGAACGAAGCATCCCTTATAAGGGTGTGGAAACTTTTCCCTAGTAGCACGTTTCAAAACCGTGAGGTTGACGGCGATACGTAACGGACAAAACGGATACTATTTGTTAACAGTGGGCTTGGACGGTTACAATTTATTATCAATTCTTGAACTTTAGAATTTGTATCTAATAAATTTCTAGTATCGACTCTATTAGTATAATGCTTATGAGGGAGTTTATAGGTTGAGCTGGGTCGGGTTCAGACATTTTTTAGATCTAACCTAACACTCGAATTGTAAATTTTTTCAATCTAATAAACACAACCCAATTCATAGACTAAATAGCTATAGAATTAACTAAAGTTAGATTGATCAGGTTCGATTTAACTGAACTAATTTTAAGAGTATTCATAGACCAACTCAGCTCGGATTTAATTGGCGCAGTTCATAACATTTGGATTTGCATGCACGCCATTATATTTTGTATGGGAGAAAGCCATAGGGATGCACAAGTGCAAGAGTCTATGCAAGAGAGCAGCAGCCAGATTACCTGTGGTTGTACCCATTTGGTTTTTGGCCATTGTCTTTCCCTTCTTCGGTCCGATCAACTCCGCGGTTGGTTCGCTTCTCGTTAGCTTCACCGTCTATATCATCCCCGCCCTCGCTCACATGTTCACCTTCAAATCCGCTACCGCTAGAGAGGTTAGTCTCGTATCTCCTTATTGTTCATGTCAAATTAAAACTGTTTAAGTTGATGAGTTATGGTAAATTTAATGTAGAATGCCGTAGAGAAGCCACCTAAATTCGTGGGCAGGTGGGTGGGAGCCTTTACTATTAATGTGTTCGTAGTGGTCTGGGTTTTTGTGGTCGGGTTCGGGTTCGGTGGGTGGGCTAGCATGACCAACTTTATACGACAAATCGACAATTTTGGTTTCTTTGCCAAGTGTTATCAATGCCCACCTCCTCCGCCGCAAATGCGTAACTTCACGGTGGCTGCACCGCCTCCACTCCACCACCACCACCACTAACCGTCTTCTCAACTCCTTGGCTAGATTTTGTGATGTTTTTTCGAGCTATTTTCACATCCAAAATAGATAATCGATAGGATTCGTTTTCGTTCGTCTTTGACCAAACCCCACTTTGGTTCTTCTATGTTCGACATGTAATTTCGATTTATAGCAGCTCGGGGTTATTGTTGTGCTTTAAAATATAAAAACAATAAAATAAAAATGATAGGAGAGTGAGGTAAGTTTTTTTTTTGGGGTGAAAAAGAGATAGATAAGGATTAAATATGAAATTACTGTCTTTTTTTTTTCTTCTTTTTTATTGAAATTTATCGAAATTTGCCAAGAAATATTCCCCTGTAAATTTATGTCTTTGAATTGAGTTACGGTAAAAAAAATAAATAAATAAATAAAACATGGGTAAATTTAGAATTTATGCTGATTTAAGCATCTTAAATAAATAAAATATAAAAATATAAAAATATAAAAAATAATAGAATTATTTATTTCTTATTTCAATAATAATAGCAATTTAAAATTTAAAATATATCTGTATAACTTTGTTGGTCAGGTCAATTCGATCAAATAGTATTTACGATCCAATCTTACTTTATCCTAATTTTAAGATTATTATGAAGATTAAAAATATTTAATATTTGTAGCAGATATTAGTGATGTACTGTAATTTGTAAATACAGTTGTATGAGATTTTAGTGATTAATGTAACATATATTATTGATAAATAAAAATTTTATAAATAATTTTAAAAATGAATAACCCGACAATCAACCCAACCCAACTAAAAACAGAAAGCTAGGGTTGTGAACCATATCGAGATCACTCATATCACCAACCCAACAACTTTGGTCCAAAATTTTGTTCCAACTGAACCTAG
Source organism: Cucurbita ficifolia (assembly GCA_033971965.1). Lineage (NCBI taxonomy): Eukaryota > Viridiplantae > Streptophyta > Magnoliopsida > Cucurbitales > Cucurbitaceae > Cucurbita > Cucurbita ficifolia. The sequence continues at coordinate 1,592,149 of CM066963.1, forward strand.
CCCAATCCAAACCGTGTATATCCTTAATTCTAAATGAGAGCTGTCCTAAAGATATAAAGTTATGTTAATAAAATGCTGATCACTGCTTATACCAACAAAATATATATATATATATATATATATATTTCTTTCCATCTGTAACAACCTAAACTCAGCATGAGTGGATATTGTTTGTTTTGGCTCGTTACGTATCGCTATCAGTTTCACGATTTTAAAATACTTCTGTTAAGGAGAGATTTTCACACTCTTCTAAAGAATGTCTCGTTCTCCTTTCTAACAAATGCGGAATCTCACAATTCAATCCTATATTAGTTGATCTCGTGACAATTTTGTTATGCGAGTAATAATAAAACATGTTAAAAATGCGCGTTAATGTATAAAAATAATATTCCTCTTAAAAAACAGTACAAAATAAATAGAAAATAAAATAAATAAATAAATAAAAGTAGACACAGAAAAAGGAAAGTACTGAAAACAGAAGAAACAAAAGCAAGAATGAAGCGACAAGACATGACGTTAAAAAAGGGAGGTTAAATCGAAGCTGGTAAGATGAAAAATCAAAAAGTAAATCTGCCACCAGACTGTTAAAAAAACAAAGTAAAAAGAAAGTAAGACATCAGGCTTTTTATTTATTTATTATTTTTTTCTTTGTTACACGTTTTATTTAAGAGTAGCATCAATATTTTTACTTTTACAAAATATATATATATATATATATATATATATATATAACTAACAATATATTATACGAAAACTCGATAATTTATAGATTTTCTTCAGATTTTTTAATGTTACGTTTAAAAGTTCAGGATGGTACTTTAGATAAATAGATTTTAAATCTTTTAAAATATTTTAAGGATGTTTTTGAAGTTTTTAAAAAAGTTTAGGAATTACGAAACTTTTTGAAAATTTAAAAGATATTTTAAAAATATTTTTGAAATATTCTTGAAAGTTGAAGTGTATTTTCGAAACGAATTATTAAAAAAATTAACGTAAATGTATTTTAAATTTTTTTTTTTTGAATATTTAAGAATGTTTTTTAGATTTTTTTAAAATTTAAGAATATTATTAAAAAAATTTAAAAAAATTTAGAATTATCTTTTAGACAAAAAGTTGGAAAGTATTTAAGTTAATAATAATATTAATAATAAAATAAATAAATTTAAAATAATAAAGAAAAAATTGGTAAATCCTAAAATCAAAAGGCTAGGCCCAAAGGGCCCAGAAACCATTAAAGCCCAGGCCCACATGCTCATGGAAAGTGAAAAGTTTTCCGTTATTTCAAACTGTTGGAGGTTTTAGTTAGATCCACTTCATGTTGGTTGACTTTCTTGCTTTTCACGTCAACGTATACTTCCATATTTCTATTACTATGATGAGTGAATAACTTATTGACTATCCTTTCATATGTCATACTGTTAGGCTGACGGTGATATATAACGGGCTAAAGCATATAATATTTATTAGCGGTGAGATTGGGCTGTTACAAATGATTTAGAGCTAGACACCGGACGGTGTGTCATGAGGACGTCGGGCTTCCAAGAGAGTGGATTGTACGATTCCGTATCGGTTGGAGAGGAGAACGAAACATTCATTATAAGAGTGTGGAAATCTCTCCCTAGTAGACGCGTTTTAAAACCGTGAGGTTGACAACGATACGTAATGGGCCAAAATGGACAATATCTACTAGCGGTGAGCTTGAGCTGTTACAAATGGTATTAGAGCCAGACACCGGGCGATGTGCCAATGAGAACGTTAGGCCCCCAAAGGGGGTGAATTGTGAGATCCCATATTGGTTGGAGAAGAGAACGAAACATTCTTTATAAGAGTATGGAAACCTCTCCCTTGTAGACGCGTTTTAAAACCGTGAGGCTGACGACGATATGTAATGGGCCAAAGTGGACAATATCTACTAGCGGTGAGCTTGTACTGTTACAAATGATATTAGAGTCAGACACCGGGCAGTGTGCCAATGAGGATGTTGGTCTCCCATGAGGTTGGATTGTGAGATCTCACATAAGTTGGAGAGTGGAACTAAACATTCCTTGTAAGGGTGTGGAAACCTCTCTCTAGTAGACACGTTTTAAAACCATGAGGCTGACGACGATACGTAACAGGTTAAAGCGGACAATATCTGTTAGCGGTGGGCTTGAGCTGTTATAAAGTCCTCGAACGATAATAATAGTATGCATCCATGAAGCTTAGTATCCCATTGTCGGCTTTTTGTTTGCGTTTTCCATAAACACTATGTTGGAGAACCATTGAAGGGCAATGAATTTCTCAGTAAATCTACACATAAACAACTTCAGTTTCATTCAAAATTTATACAGAAACAAGCATCATGTAGCTTCAAAAAAAGGGTTCCCTCTTGAATCATAATGATGAACAGCAAAGAAAACAGAAGAACACAAGATTAAGATCAAAAGTTTATGTGAAAAACAGAGGGAAATGAAGAGCTAAGAATGCAAAATGGACTGTTAGAAGGCTTTTCTAATCCATTTCCAGTAATGTAATCACAGCAACCTAGTTTTGTTTACATACACTTTGATCAAAGATGAAAAACTTCACAATTTGAACCAAAAAACAATCAATGATATCCTCTTGAAACTCTGGACTGATACAGTTCCAATCTACTTTTGGCTTCCGGCAGTATACTTTCTATGTTGTGTTCTTCCACTAAGTGGCCCTGTTTTGAAGACCATTCCAGCACAATCAGTACATCTTCTTGAGCTAGCGTCTCACTATCAGGGACATGTAAAGCTATGTGACACAGAAGAATCAATGAAGGAATTTGAACCATTTGTTCACCAAAATAAACAAGTTGGATCAAATGCTTTGTTCCTCCTGCTTCTATGATCGCTTTGCAATGATTGTCATGGAGAAAGTTTTCAGGACAGGCGAATTTGTTAAGTGCAATCACTGCCTCCATTGAAATCTCCGTTTCCCTTTCGTCGAGCAGCTTCACGAGCGGTCCGATCATCCTCGTTTCGGTTGCTCTGAACGTCCTAGCTAAGTTACCAATGGCTATGATTGAAGGAATAAGCAGATCGCAATTCGCCTTCTCGACGATTTTCAGTAACTGTTCAACAACAGCCTTGGCTGCTGGTGAAGTAGGCTTGAACCCAGATCGACGCAGCTCGGCATTCTGCTCGGCTACCGCTGTGATTTCCATCAATGCCATTGCGGAATAGTACTTCACATCTTCAGGACCCTTCTCTAATAGAACTGCAAAGCATAACAGAGCTCTTGATTCTGTAATGTTGCGGCAAATGTTGACATTCCCTTTGCAGAGATGCCATAAAGCTTTTGCAGCCATGGTTTTCATTTGAGCTTTTGTTGCAGGGTCTTCATATTCCCTTCCCTTTATGCTTGCCCCTGACAATGCGGCGTGATGCGGCCGCCCCATCGTGTGATGACTCCCCGCCTTGTGCGAGTTTTGCAATTCCTGCGCATTGTGCTGACCCTTTACAGGATTCTTCATAGCCAATGTATCGGTAACTACATAATGCATTTGGCTAGATAATTGATTCCCAGTTGGATGATTCATACAACTATTCGTATGTTTATCATCATCTTCATGTCCAGATTTCACATTATGATCAGAACTATCACTACCATTAGCCATCAACACCGAATGAATCGACATTTGCTGTTTGGTAGGAATGGCGTACCTGCTGTGTTCTTGAATCGTTTCGAACGCGAGATGGCTGACGAGTAGCCGAATCACATTGTTCTGCGCGAAATGATCTTGACATTTCCGATGATGAGTAGCCATTTCTGAAACGGCCCAAGCCACAACGCATTGAACCTTCATATGTCCATCTTTGAGAATTTTCGCAAACACCGAACAAACGCCGCAATTCACAATGTGTTCGACGCTTTCGGAATCTCGACCTAATAGTCCGATGGCTCTCGCGGCGTGTTCCTGGCCTTCCAGCCGCCCTTCCTTGGCTAATTTCAGCAGCGGCGGAACGCCTCCTTCTTCAATAATCAATTTCCCATACCGATCATTGTCGCGAGCCAATGAAGCCAGAGATGCCGCAGCATCGGATCGTTCCTCTAGGGTACTCGTGTGAAGAATCGCTACCTGTTCCCAAATTAGACCTAAAATCGGTTCGTTGGAGGCGATCGGAGGGAGGCCGAGGTATTCATCATCGCGATCCTCGGCAGGGGCGGAGACACGGAGGAGCCAAGAGACATCGCCGATGGAGTTTTCGAGTTGTGTGGAGGTTTTTTTGAATGCGGCGGCGGGGATTATGGTGAACATGCGTTTCATGATACCATTGGCGCGGCATTTGAGGACGAGAATGAGAGCCTTGTCGAGAACTTGCTCGGTGTCGTCGATGATGCGGCGAGTGGGACGCTCGTAGAGGTCGTTGCTGGCGCGGGCGGCTTGGCGGAGGAGGGCGGCGAGTTTTTCGGTTTTGGTTTTGAGTTCGATGCATTCTTGTTTGAAGGATTGGGCGAAATCGGCGTTTTTTGTTACCTGGTCGGCGAGTTGGATGGGCCTTGCCAGGATCTCCTTGACAATGCCGGCCATGGCGGGAAGGGGGTGGTTTTTGGCGGAGAGTTCTTTTTATTTTATTTTATTTTAAATTTTAATTTTTTAGTTCTTTTTTGTTTTGGGAAATTATTAAAAATTCGGTGGATCGAGAGCGGACGGCCCCCCTAATTTTCGCTCTAATTCATATTACTTTTGTAAAAGTAATTATTTCTAAATATTTTTTTTTTAAAAAAATAATTAACTAAAAAATATACAAAAGAGAAAGCCCTCGTATAGTAAGAATTTCGAGTACGAGAAAGAGTTTGAGCTGATATTTATACGGGTAATGGGAGCGTGTGCGATGTGTCATGGTCGTGTTTGTCTAAGACATGTTGTCTATGACTGCATGTTAGATGTCTCAGTCATGCTTGTCCATAACGTGTTGTTCATGGGTGCATGTCTGTTCCAAACCTTTTTACATGCTTTTGTTTTTTATGGGTCTTTACCATTTCATGTTGTGTTAATATGGAGGTGTATGACCGTTTACCAAAATCACGTCTACACCTGTTACGACTAAAATGTCTCAAAATGTATTGTAGGGAGATGTGACTAGTTGTCAATTCTTCGTATCCGAGTTATATGATATCTAAGCTGTGGTGTTTCTTTTTATTTACAGTCATATAACGATGCTTTTCTTTAATTCTTTCAAATCGTTTTCAAATGTATTTTCTCGCTCACGTTTTCTAAAACATTTCTCGTAAACGTGATTCGAGACTTGAGCATACGTCGACGTTGTCCGCGACGTCCGAAATTCTCATGGTTGACTTGTTCGCTGAGCTAGAACAAGTGTCGCACAATTGTTGTCACGCTGCTACAAGAGTGCGATTGTGACACGATTCATACCCCTACGTGATGGTTTTCTCTCTCAAAGCCACGAACGGAAATTGGGTCGAGTCTTTTTTTGTTTGCCTAGGCTCCTTTGTTCCGCTCATTTTGTCTTGGTCTAAACGCGTTTTTTTTAAACTTATTCTTTAGGTCTAAAAAATTTGAAAGTGTTTGTAGCATTATTCTCTTGAGCTTTCACATGCAATCCAATTGAATTAAAAAAAAAATATATATATATATATATATATATATATATATATTTTGTAAGATAAATTATTGAATGAGACTGATTTATATCTAAAATTATCTTTATTCTTTAGTAATCATTGACTACAAAAAAACGAACCTTTTTACCGCTTACCATTTCTATTTCTTGTATTTAATGGTGTAAAGCGGACAAATATATTTCAACTGTTTCAACACGTAATTTCCTATACCATAAGACCTCTAATATTATCCACATAATAAAAGGGACATATATCATCGTGCATGAGATAAAGTAATACCCAATAAAATATATGCTCTCAACAAACAGACCAGAACGTTTTTCGATCATCGTACACTTAATCCAACTTAATTACAAATCATTATACAAAAAAAATAAACTTCCCCACCTGCCCTACAACACAAAAACACACAAACCCAGATGATCGAATCTTCATTCATTTATAATAACAAGCAATATTATAAACAAACGTCAATCTAAGCATAGCTCAAACCAATAACACGAGCAGCACGAGAAGAACACGACCCTTAACGGGAAGAACTTCGACCCCGAATTCTCAAGCCCTCCCATCGATTCTCGCACTCGTAAGCCCAACACAAGCATCCACAAAATCCCCATCAATAAAATCGGTGGACAAAACCTGCAACTTATCAGCAACGCCCTTAGCAAAGCTTTGATTAATGAACAACCGAGCAAATTTATGGATCCTTTTGGTCACCGGTTTCACACACAAAACCGGGTTGTCGGCTTTCGGCGTCACCGTGTTCTCCACTCTGTAAAAGTATCTCCTCTTCGTCACCGGCGGCTGCTCCGACAAGTGCTTTATATTGCTATCAAATTTCGTCGACGGCAAATCCGTATCGATCCAATTATCCCTCAAATACCCACCTCCCCAAACCGGATCTCCGCCCTTCGGCGGCGGCGATTTCCTCGGTTTCCAAATACAAATCACCCTCCTCGGCAACAAATCGGCAATCGTCTTCTCAAACACCCGATCGTCGTTATGAATCAAAAATTCGCCGAGTTGTTCCACGACATACTGGTCGAAATCGGGCGGGTCGTTATGTCCGAATTCGGTTCGGATCTCGAGAATCAGAATCTCCGATTGCGTTTCGGCGAGGAATTTCTTTATGTCAGAAAAAACAACGTCGACGCTGTACGTCGAGAGGATTCCATGGCAGACTAAACGATTTTCTTGAATCCGGATATCCAACAAGCGCGTGCCTAACACGAGCTGTTGGTAAATGGAGAGTGATTGACACTGCGCAAAAGGTCGCGTGATGAAGGGAATTCCGATATCGTTGGTGGCGGAATCGTGAGTTCCTGGCCATATGATTTGATGAATACGTGTCCGTTCAGAACCGAGATTTGCCATCCAGTTTTTTCTATCCGGTGGCCGGTAATCGGAGCCGGGGAAATCCTCGCCGGCGGTGACCTTAAGCTCCGCCAGAACATTCTTCTCTATTCGGAGAGTCTTCCGCCGTTCGACCTGTTTCGAAAACTGAGCACCCATCTCCGGAATGATCGATGAATCCTTGATTGTAGTTGTGATGTTTTTTAAGACCAGCCATTTTGGTCGAGGGAGCTATCTTTTTTTTTTTTTTTTTTTTTTTTTTTTTAAATTTTTATTAAAGATAATTTGTTCGGTTTTTTTCTTTTTTTTTTATTAATGATAATTTGATGTAGTTGTATTATTGGTGGAGAGTCAATGTCGTGGGCTGTGTTCGGTTGGGCCCACTTGTTTTAGCTGTCATGTTTTTTTTGGCGACATTTCCTCTTAAACGACGTCGTTTTGTGGAAATTATCCTAAACCTTCTTGGTTGAATTATTGGATATTTTTTACTTTTTTTGAGATTGGTAGTTTAATTTTAATAGGATAATAATAAATACAATTTATATTCGAGACTAGGGGGTGTTCGTAGCTTGAGTTAGATCGAGTTAAAGAATTTTATAAATTTAACCTAATTCAACCATAAAATATACGGCTGGGTCGATCAGAGTATAGGGCTGGGTCGATCAGAATTATAAATCTAAATTAAGTGTTATTTTTATTATGTAAAATACTATTTACACCTTTGGACCAATAATAGATAAGAAATCTCATTTGATATTAATAATAATTTTTTTTTTACAATAAACACTAAATTATTACAAATTAATAAAGTTTTTTTTTATAAAATTTTAAGGTAATTTTTATTTTTATTTTTAAAATTTAAGAGTATTATTGAAAGTTTATATTTTTATTTTATTTTAGTAACAATAATTATAAAATGAAATTAGAATAGATTAGTAAATTCTAGTAGTCCTTGACCACTACCGATTATAACAAAGGGAGAGAAAATATTTTTTTTTCTCTTAAAAAATATTAAATATTAGTGTAATAAAAAAATGAATATTATAGAATATTCCATCCAATCATCATACAATATAGCAATCAAAGTGGTTGAGTTGGCTGTCGTTTTGTGTTATGAATATACAAAATTTTAAACACGTTATACTATTTATGTGACATCTGTCAAGTCGATCCAAAAGAAAATGACAAAATTTGAAGTAATTTTGGATGGTCGAGATATTGCCACTTGTTAGATCCACTCGAACCAATACAAATGTTCATTTAATTCGTAAGGCCAGGTCCCCATATTTAACTTACAGAGTCGGGATTCTCTAAGGACCCACCTTGAACAGAATAGGGATTCACTCAATGGAGACAATTGTGGCCAAAGGACTAATCTAGGTCCAACGATACTAGTTTTGATCGGGTTTAGTGATACCAACGAGGCTAGTTCGACCTTTGTAGAAACTATAGGTTGTAAGCTTTCTTGGTATGCTCCAACGACGTAGAAGTTTCTCCATAAAATTCCTTGCTTTAACACGACATGTCTTTGAACTAACGGGTTCCACCCAAGACCTTTGCTCGAGAGAATGATGCAGTCATAGCCTAATGTGAATCGGCCGTAGAGGTAATGGAGATTTTTCAACTTTTTATTTCTTTTGTTTCTCATATTTTCAATTTTTAGAAAATAAATTTTTTAAGAGATCACCGAACATAAAATTACTCAAGTTAAATACTCTTAACTTTAACGTTCCTATGATCGAGTAACCAAAAGGGTATGTGTACTTTGTTAGTAGAAGTAGTAACTATCATTTCTTTTAAACCCTTCTTAATTGTAATTTCACATCTCTAAATCACTTTCATTTAGTTGTGGTTTTGGTTTATTCATGTACTCTTCATTTACTCGAGCGTCACAATAGTATACTGAAAACGAAAGAAAAAAATACAATAGTAACTAGCCTCTTGACTATTGGTTTGCTCGTTTAAAAAATGGAGTGGTTTAACGGTTTAGATTTCTAGCACCACTTGTCACAATCACACTTTTCTTAGCAGCAGACTTTGCAATTGTGCGCCACTCACTCTCTTAATAGTAAGTGAGTCAAGCCAACTTGTATTCGCGTCGCTTATGGCCAAGCAATGTATGCTCAAGCCTCTGATCTCGATTTGTGAAAATGTTTTAGAAAATGGGGCAGAAAGAATTTGAAAGCGATGTTATATGGCATATAAGCAAAAAACAACACAACGGCTTAAGTAGCATATAACTTTTTTCGGGTAGGGAGAATATTTCTTTAGAAATCTACCGATAGGTTGAAGAACAGGTCCAATCTGACCCGTCAATTGACTAAATTGCCCTTTTTTTTAATGTTAAATACGAGTTGTTACATTAGAATTAACCTAAAGAAATCAAATTATTACCAAAAGTTTATACCTTAGATCTTTTAATTTAGCGAAACATCGTACGACAAAAACTTGTCGTGTTCTTTATATTTGAACGGAACATACATAAAATAAGACAACAACATAGAATCATTCGGCAACAACCGCCGCCGTCCGGTCGCTTTTTTAGTGTAAAACCGTCACATTATAACCCACAATCGCATCTCCGGCGGCGTTAAACCAATAAGTCCTCGCCAGAGCATACCCACGAGCGAACCGGAAAGCCCCCGTCCCTCCGACCACCGGCAGCTCACGGACTTTATGCAACACCGAATTCTTCCCCACAACAACAATGGAGCTGCCGTTGAACTCGCCGGCGGTGAATTGATAGGTAAGTGCCATGAGCAGGCCCAGCTCCTGCTGCCCGGCCGACGCATACAGCCCCTGTGCCCTGCCCACCTCCTTCGATTTCGGGTCCGGCGTTTCTGTCAATGGGTCGTCAGCAATGAACACGACACCGAAGAGTGTCGATGATTTGGCGGAGGTTGGGGCCTCCGCCACCTTAATGGCGGAGGGGGTTTTCCCGGTGACAGTGTCGTGGAAGTAGAATTGAACGTTGGTTTTCTTTGCGTGGAGGGTTTGAGTCCATGGGAGAGCTGCGAGGAGAAGAATAAAGGAGAATGAAATAGAAAGATTCGCCATTTTTTTGTGGGATGGAGAAGAAAGACGAGAAGGTTTTATAGTGAAAAGATGTTAAAAATGATGCTCTGATACCATGTTAAGAATGAGAAACATAAGTGGGATTGCAAGTCCGAGAAACATAGTGGAATCAAAAGTCCGATTTTTATTAATGTTCACAATGTTTAAATAGAATAAAAACTACTGACTATAAACTAAATCCTAAAAATAAGAGAAAATATTCTACTAACGAAACCAACTTGATATATAATATATATTCCAAAATAAAAGGTTTTTTTTAATTTTTTTTATTTATTAGAATATGAGTGGCGTGTAAACAGGAAAAAGTTAACTTTTAAGCAATAAAATTGAATGAAAAGAACAAATAACGAGTTAAAGTTAAACCTTTCTTAATAAAGGTGATTCTTTTAAGGGATGTTGGCATATTAGTGGTAATTATTATTATTCTATTTAACCATTCGATAAATTATCGATACTTGTTCTTCGTTGTTACTTTGTTCAATTATCTGTAATCTATGTATAATCACAAAGATCGATCTTTCGTTTTCATAAATAGGATGGTAGTTCATGGGATGACGCGATTGGACGTATAAATTTCTTGTTCGTTGACTCTCGCAATTGTATTTTTAATTTCTTTAATTCTACTGGGTGATTCTATACGGTGTTTTAGAAATAGGGTTGTTTCTAGGGACAAACCGTGACAAAACATCAGGAAAGAAATCTAGAATGTTATATCAATCTTCGTACTCTTGATATCAACTATACTAGCCAACCAGCTCCCATGCTCCTCGACTTATTAGCTTTCTAGCCTTTAGTGCTAAAATGATTTGAAAGGTACCATCGACTTATTGGCATGATTCTCAGCTGACCAATCCATGTCAAGAAAAATATCAAAGTTGATCTGTCCAGAACAATTAGGATCACGTCTAATTATTGTCTCAATATCTCAATTTGATAAGCTTTAACTTTCTCCCTACCCAATAATACAATTCCAACAAAAATAAACAGTGGCAAACTAAACCCTAACGGCTCGAGTTCCTATTTTAATTGTCTCGCAAATGTGGCAAATAAAAGAGTTTGTAGACCCTAACTCAAGAACATGGTCACCAAATATAAGTAATGTACTTGTCACCGTAGTATTCACTTATTCAACACCTCTGATGTCCGACCTGATTGATCTTGGCTTCTCTATTCGGCTTGATTGATGGCAACATTTTGAAATACCGATCGCAACACTTCTAAGGTTCACATTAATATAGTTTGAGTTAGAGGAGCAGATTGTTCAGGTGTCTGATCTCTCGGTGTTTCGTGATTAAGAACATATTTCTTCGGATCCAGGGTCTTAGTACAAAATTTCGTCCATGTGTAGAGCTACTTTTTGATCCATTTTCGTCCCACTTACGCTTTGAAATGCGCATGCCACTCACCACTTTGCCATGAGCATCCCACTTCATGTGTGTGTCTTCTAAGCCAAGTACCAACAACCCATTATGATCATTATACTCATTTTGTCCTCTCTATATACCTTTTTAAGGATCCAACATGATAGTGTTGGTATTTCTCTTTTATCTCCTACGACATGATTCCGTCGTCTATTTGATTCGAACTATTTTTGAGGGTGAAGATTACTTTAAATAAATATAAATTGAGATTGAGAATTTGTATCCTTATGTATGGATTCAGTTTCTGTTCGGGAGCCAAAGTTTGATTAATGAAGATCACCCGATTGAATTGTTGGGATTTATGCTCTAAAGCCTCGTAATTAATTATTTAGTTTCTAACAATAATTTTTATTATTTTATTTGTAATTTAATTATTATCCCTGCTATGAAAATTCAAGGTTATTAATGTAATCTTGAATCGTATGTGGTTGACATAGAAGAGGATCATGTTCAATTAATAACCTAAAGAGTCTATAGTATATAGATAAGGTTGGGTGTCTTATCCTGGTAACACTTTTGATACGACCCACTTTGTAATCGTTACAAATGATTTGATCCAAATCGTTCATGTGTTCATGTGGAGACATGTAAGTGGGGTATCCTATACAATGAGTTTGTATAAGAGTGGACCAAGAAATATTTAATCACTATTTATAAATTCGTTAATTGAGAAGCTTAATATTTCACATGATGATCATATGTGACTCGATCTTAATCCTGAGTGAGTTATGAACTCATGTGAGGGCTTATTCTCTTAAATACTGATTTCAAGACTTGAACAATGGGGCCCACCCTTTCATTGCCCGAGAGAGACTTGGTTTATGATTGGATCATAAACAAATTGTTCATCAGACAATCAGTAGTACTTAAGTGAAAGATGTAATTACAGGGGTATAACAGACTTTTGACCCAGCTGTAATTATGAAAGGGTCGACTTGCTTGTAATGATTATATCAATGGACATACCTTTGCTACTGTGCATAAGAATGCAACTCTAAGTCTATAGCAGAGTAACATATATTTAATGAATAAAAATTGATTAATTAATTTTATATCATTGGAGCTTATAATCTGTAGGTCTGCTAGTAACACTCAAGAGTTCAATTTATTTGAATTTTTTTTTTTTGAAATGTTCAAATTGATATTTAATATATTAGATATATTAAATAAATAGAGAAAATATATTTAATTTAAAGTGTTGTTCAAATTAATATTTAATATATTAGAATATATTAAAGAAAAAATATATTTATTGTATTTGATATAATTAAATATTAAATTCATTAATGTACTTAATATCTTAAATAAGAATATTAGGATATCTTATAATATTTAAATATGATTTGCGTGAGATATTATATCATAATATATTAGATATGCAAATATATTATTTGATAAAATTTCTTAAGAGTTCTTATAAATAGGACTCTCGGGTTGAGCCAAAGACATATAAATCTCTCCCACTTTTAGAGGACGAAACTACTTTCCCATAGAATTCTTTTGAAACTTTCCTTCTCCGACCTTGACCTTGTGTTCGGGTCATAGCAAGGAAGATTTGTGGAATGTTGGAGAACTTTTGCATAGTTGGAATACTTCCAGAGTCTTGCACGCTAGAGTTGCTACCAAGCTAGGATTTTTACAAAACAGAGTTCTTACTCTCGAATTTATTGCTTTGTTTTAATTCATAATAAAAATCAAAACGATTCTCAATGCTTCCGCTACGGATGAAGAGTTCATTCCCTTCATGAATACTAATACAGTAGAGACTAAAAAGTTGTGACACCCGAGTAAAAGAGTGGTACATGAATGAATCGAGACCATATCTGAATGAGAGCAATCGTGCGGATAAGATAATTAAAACAGACTCAAAATAAATGAAACTTACTACTTATACCAACAAAGTGCACCTTCCTCTTCGATAGCTCAATCATAAGAACTTCATGATTAAGCTTACTTTATTTCAAGTAATTCTATTTTGGACGATCTCCTCAAAAAAAATTCAAGATACATATGAACAAAGACAAAACATGCTATAAAAACTCTTGATCTAAAAGAATTTACGAGGTCAATAAGGAGTTGGTAGAAGCTAGTGAAGTTGGTCACCAATCACACTTGACCCAGATTAGTTAGAATGAACAAAAAAGAACTCGATCGAAAACTACTTCAAATAAAAAAAATATTAATTTATAAACTAAATAAAGATAAATATTTCACACGAACATAATTTTTCAAGCTATAGACCTAATTGTTCGTTCGTTCAAAAAAATTTAGGGTTTAAATTGTAAACTCGAGCCAAATCACCCAAAAGGGTGTAGCGTTCTTCGTATTTGAACCAAACTTATGTAACAAGACAACTATGAAGAAAAAATGAAAGAGAAAATTATTAGGCAACAACCGGCCCACCCGGTCACTTTTCTTAGTGTATAACCGTTACATTATAACCCACAATCGCATCTCCAACGGTGTTGAACCAATAAGTACTCGCCAGAGCATACCCGCGAGCGAACCGGAAAACCCCCGTCCCTCCGACCACCGGCAGCTCACGGACTTTGTGCATCACCGAATTCTTCCCCACAATAACAATGGAGCTGCCGTTGAACTCGCCGGCGGTGAATTCATAGGTTAATGTCATGAGCAGGCCCAGCTCCTGCTGTGCGGCCATCGCATATAGCCCCTGTGCCCTGCCCACCTCCTTCGATTTCGGGTCCGGCGTTTCCGTCAATGGGTCGTCGGCGATGATCACGTTGCCGAAGAGCGTCGGCGACTTGGCGGAGGAGGGGGCCTCTGCCACCTTAATGGCGGAGGGGGTGTTGCCGCTGATGGTGTCGTGGAAGTAGAATTGGATGTTGGTGACGGTTTGCTTCTGGGAATCGTGTCGGGAAATTAGGGGTTTCTTTGCGTTGAGGGTTCGAGTCCATGGGAGAGCGGCGAGGAGAAGGACGAGGAATACTGAATTTGAAAGATTCACCATTTTCTTTTACTCTGTTTCTCTGTTTCGTGGAAAAGAACAGAGCTTGCCGTGGGGATGAAGACGATGACGAGGCGGTTTTATAATGGAAAGGAGACGGTTTCTTAATTTTTAATTTTTAATTTTTAATTTATTTATAGAATATGACTGACGTGGAAAAAGGGTGGGTGTGGGACCCACCAAAATGGTAATATATATAATTTTTTTTAACGTTAATACTACTTTTAAAATTTTATGAGTATTTTTTAAACCTAGTACTTACATATGTTTTTAGATTTTTTAAAAAAAATTAAAAGATATTAATAAAAAATTTTAAAGTTCAAAAGTATTTTTGAAACGCTATTAAAAGTTCTAAAATTAATTGTAAGAGTATTTTTTAGATTTTATTTTGAAAGTTCAGATATATCTTTTAATCCGAGGTATTTTTATTCATTTAGTCTTATTTTTTAAATCAAACGCTAAGAATGTATTCTCGGTTCATGAGTTAAGCTAACATGACCTAAAATAAAAAAGTCGAGCTTATGGGACAAAAATTGCAAGTGTAAGTACAACAAATCAACTAAACAAGGTTTGAAAAGAGTTTTGAATTTGGTGTAGGGTCCCCTAACATTGACATGATCCTTAGAATATTGGGTTGGTGACCTATTATTATGCCATGCTTTGAAAAAGCAAGTAGGGTTGTTGGTCCAACACTTCATTATAAAACATTAATTAAATAACATATTTGAAGAAATAAATATTTTCCTTTTAAAATTAGGAAAATAAATATTAGGTGTTACATCATAAACTATAATATAATTAAAAATTGGAACATTCTAGAAATGGGTAATGGGTAGTGTTACAATCGCGCTCTTACGAAACGTTTGTAAGCGATTTTGCGACACTCATCCTAACCATCGAGCGAGTCAGCCAACTCGAAATCGTGTAGCCTTCGACCTAACGACGTATACCCAAACCTCTGATCCCGCTTTGAGAAAAAACTTTTGAAAATGAGGGCAGAGAGATTTTAGAAAGAGAGTTTGAAAGCAACGCTACACCACGGCTTAAATAACATAACTCAGGGTAGAAAGAATTGACTACTAGTTGCATATTCTACCGTACATTTTGAAGCATTTCAGATTTATTAGGCGTAAACATGATTTTGCCGAAACATGAACACTGAATAATGCATGAGGTCCCAACATTTTTCCATTTCATTATTATGTACTACAACCCCGCTAGCGTTTTCCTTTATATCATAGCATTTTTATCATATCTTCCATGGGTGTATCGGGATTGTATCTCATGCCAAAAATGTCTTATTGCATGTCATTCATACCATATATCTTTAACATGTCACATGTGTCATATCATAAGCATATCATGTCATACCATGCACATATCATGTCATAAAGCATATCACTGTATGCATCGTATCATCAAACGTATCATATCATAACATATCATATCGTTCACGTATCATATCTTAAATATATCGTCAAACACATCGTACCGTAACATTGATATTATATCTTATCTTCATGTATCATACCTCGATTATATCATCAGACGTATCATATCATAACATATATCATATCATTCACATATCGTACCATCTGTTAAGGATATTTAGCATTCTATTACGGTTTACCATAGATACCATATTTGACTTCTTATTAAAGACAAATATCTTCCCGTTTAACATAGGTATCATATTTGACCTTTTATTACTCTTTCAAAATTTTTTTTTGTAACTTATGATTATAAATAGAGAATTTCGAGACTGCCGCAGGTGGAGCTGATTGATTAGTCTTCGGCTCCACCCTTTTGGCCTCCAAATCATCCTTCGCCGGCCCACCCTCCGCCATACTCTGTACATACAACCTCACCTTCTCCAACATAATTGGTTTTCCCTCAGCCAACATTGTCCCTTTCAATTTCTTCCCAATCGACACTTCATCCTTCATAGAAACCCTAACCTTAGGATCCTCATCAGCGTTCTCATCGAAAATATATGAAATCTCGACAAGCCCATCGACCTTTTGCAGAGATTTACCTTCAGAATCCTAGGAGTCGCACTGGCCACTTTGCCAACCATGTCATCGCCGGTCTCCTCGCCAAAATCAGCTCCTTCGCCCTCCGTGGCGACTCTTCTAGCTTCAACATCGTTTTCGTCCTTGCTCCGGGGGGCGTGGCTCCCTCTTCGTCCATTGGAACTTTACAACCTAATATGGCGTCAACTACTTCTCCACCAGCTTCACCTACTACTCTGTCGTCGGTCTCCACTCCTAGCAATGGTGGTGTTGTGAACAAAACCGCTGTCTCTAGATCTATCATTTGCGACACTCACCCTAACCACCAAGTGAGTCAGCCAACTCAAAATCGTGTCGCCTTCGACCTAACGACGTATACCTAAACCTCTGACCCGACTTTGAGAAAAAAAATATAGAAAATGGGGACAGAGAGATTTTAGAAAGAGAGTTTGAAAGTAAGAGTTGAAAGAATTAAAAGCAACTCTATACGAAATAAACTTCACGGCTTAAATAACGTATACCTAAGAGTAGGAAGAATTGACTACTAGTCGCATCTCCTCTCTATATGACATTCGGAGGCATCTTAGGTCTTCTAGGCCTAGAGATGATTCTGCCGAAACATCATATACTATATAATATAAATAAACTCGAACCAAATCACCCAAAAGGTGTAGTGTTATTCATATTTGAACGAAACCATGTGAAGAGCAAATGAAAGAAACATAAAATCATCGGACAACAACCGGCCCACCCGGTCACTTTCCTTAGTGTATGACCGTTACATTATAACCCACAATTGCATCTCCAACGTTGTTTGCCCAATAAGTACTCGCCAGAGCATACCCACGAGCGAACCGGAAAGCCCCCGTCCCTCCGACCACCGGCAATTCACGGACTTTATTCATAATCGAATTCTTCCCAACAATAACAACGGAGCTGCCGTTGAACTTACCGGCGGTGAATACATAGGTCAATGTCATGAGCAGACCCACCTCCTGCTGCGCGGCCGACGCATACAGCCCCTGTGCCCTGCCCACCTCCTTCGATTTCGGGTCCGGCGTTTCCGTCAATGGGTCGTCGGCGATGGACACGGTGCCGAAGAGCGTCGGTGACTTGGCGGAGGAAGGGCCCTCTGCCACCTTAATGGCAGAGGGGTTCTTCCCGGTGATGGTGTCGTGGAAGTAGAATTGGATGTTGGTGACGGTCTTCTTCCGGCAATGGTGTCTGGAAATTACGGTTTTCTTTGCGTCGAGGGTTCGAGTCCATGGGAGAGCTGCGAGGAGAAAAACGAAGAAAAATGAAACAGAAAAATTCGCCATTTTTTTTTCTCTGTTTTACTCTGTTTTTCTCTGTTTAGTGGAAAAACAGAGCTTGTCGTGGCGATGAAGACGATGACATGACGGTTTTATAATGGAAAGGAGACGTTTTTTCTTTTATTTTTTTAATTTAATTTATAAAATATGACTGACGTGGAAAAATAAGAATACACCACGTGGATACGGGACCCACTTTAGTTTGAAAAATATGATCTGTAATATTCTACTCCCATTAAATTATCGAATATTATTGAATTTATTAGAATTCCTTTTATATAAATTTTTTATAAATTATCAATTAATTTTTTTTTAAGAAATATTTTTTAATATATATATGAAAAAAAATCTGGCGTTGAGAATTTCCATGAAAAGAAACGGAAAAAATTAATTGGAATGAAAATTTAAATAAATAGAGATATATTTCCCTTTTCTCTCTCTCTCTCTCTCTCTATATATATATATATACATATATATATATATTATAATTTGAATTTCATTTATATAAAAAAAAACATTTTTAAATTTTATGAACTAAATTAATAAAATTAAAATTTTAGAAATTGTATAAAATATTTATAGACCAAACAAACAAATTCTTTATTTTTTTTATTCTCATTGTAAAATTAATATAAAAAAAATCAATGAATTTAATGATATAATTTTTAAGGCTATTAAGAAATGTTTTATGCCGTAATTATTTAATTTTTGTAAGAATAAAAATTTATATTTAATGCTATAGCCTTTTTATGGAATTTTATTATAAAATAAACCTATTTAGGGATGTTTAGTACACATTAGGGGTAATTTTTTAAATAAAATTTTCACTTTAATGCTATAATCTCTTGTTAGCCAAATAAGGGATGTTTAGGGGCATTAGGAGTAATTATTTAATTTTTTTACAAAATAAATTTTTTATATGTATAACTGTACTAATTTGTAACGATCCGAGTTTTTAAAATTATAGATTGATACGTGTCCGTCGTCATAGGAATGTTGACATCGTTTTCAGGCAGAAGAACAAAAACATGCATGTTTCAAACTCATGTAATCGTTTGTAAGTGTTTGTGTGACACTCACCCTAACCACCGAGTGAGTCAACCAACTCGAAATCGTGCCGCATTTGACTTGACCACGTATACCCAAACCTCTGACCCTACTTTTAGAATAAGTTTATAAAACGGGGGCATAGAGATTTTAGAAAGAGAGTTTGAAAGCTACGTTATGTAACTATAAGTAAAAAAAGAAACACCACGACTTAAATAACATACAACTCAAGATAGTAACAATTGACAACTAGTCGCATCCCCTTATAGTACATTCTTAGACACACTTTGGACATCCCTTATCCTTATAGCTCTTCTGTAGCCATCCCCTAAACTTCAAACTAGTCGCACCCCTATAGTACATCCTCTATAATACCTCTTCAATAGCCATAGGCAACACGCTTTGGACAAACATGACTGTGGCAAATAACATATACGGGTAAAGATAACATTTTAAAAACTCTTACAGTTTTGGTTTTAATTTTCCTTAAAAGATCTCATACCCTACCCGAAAAGTTATATGCTGTTTAAGCCGTTGTTGTTGCATTTTTGCTTGCATGCTATATAACACCACTCTTTCTCTCTTGCTTTCAAAACTCTTTTTCCAAAACCTCTCCCCCGCTTTCTAAAATCTTTTCTTGAAATCGGGACCCGAGGTTTGTATACACATTCCCCAACCGTAGGCAACATAATCCGAAGTTGGCTTGACTCACTCAATGTTGAGAATGAGTGCCGCACAATCGCCAAATTCGCTGTCTAGAAACGGCAATTGTGACCATTGCAAATGAAGATAGTCGTTAGTTAAATTCTTATAATCTTTTTTCATATTCGACTTGAGAGAATGCTCTTCCAATATTGATATAGTAACATTTTTTATATCAATGAGTATTTTTACCTTGTTTCAAAAAATACCTTTATATTTTTTTAAAAATACTATGATAATTAATTTTAGATGTAAAACGTTAATATTTTATTTTAAAAATAATTTTATATATATATATATATTTTTTTTTTAATACTGTAAATTTTTTTTAAAAATTCAAAAATATATTTATCGATATAAATTATAAAGATAAAAAGAGAGATTTTTATTAATTTAGCAAAGGATAATTAGGTAATTAATCAATCCTTAAGACCAAATGATTAGATGTCACAATTCAAATCCAACGGCTATCATCTTCTCCTAATCTCAATAATGAAACACAGTAACATCATATCGTATAATGGCATCGCCATTAGTGACATTCAAATAATGTGTCTTAAGCTTAGCAAACCCTCGAGCCATCCTAAACTTCCCTCGCCCGCCGACAACCGCCACCTCCCGTTTCGCCTCCGTCACCGGATTCCTCGAAAACACACTGATGGAGCTGCCCTTGAACTTGCCTGCAGTGAAAGCGTAGTCAATGTACATCACCAAGCAAAAATCTGAGCCTCTACTTGCTGACATATACGTCCCCCTCGCATTGCCGATCAATGTCGAATTCTCTTCGGGTCCGTCTCGAAGCAGGTCGTCGATAGCGTAGACAGTGCCAAATGGGATCACAGACGCGCCGAAGGTGACGTTCGACTGTGCAACTTTGACAGCGGTGGGTTTATCGCCGCTTAGAATGTCGAAAAGGAAGAAACGGAGATGGGTTACCTTCGGTTTTAGATGAACCCGCCGGGAAGTTCTGGAGTAGTACTCGGAACGGGCCGATATGGAGACGAGGAAGAGGACGGAGAGAACGATAGGTAGCCGGGGAATTGCCATGGTGTTTCTTTCAATGGTTCATTAGAGAGATGGTTCTTGATTCTTATAGTATGTGATTGAAGGCAGTGATTGTTGTAATTTGTGTATTTCTTATGCTAATTTGGAATGTTAATGAAATTTGTAACGTTTGGCCTAACGTTTCATGGAGAAATATTTATGAATATACCATTGATGTTAATTCCACCAACCCCAAATTTGTTTAAATGGAATGCAATTTTTGGAGTATATGAACAAGAAATGGTAAGTAATCGAGCCTTATTTTTGTAATTATGAGTGGGTAATTGTTCATGTAAGCTTGGGTTGGGATTAAATTTAAAATGATTAGAATGGTTTATAATCCTTAGAACTTTGGTGTGCTTAGGGTTTGGATGGAATGGATTGGAACTTATTGGGATGACGAATTCGTGTGCCTGGGATGAGGATCAGGATTTGAATGAACGGTAATGTTCCGTGTCGTATACTCAGGATTTGGATGAAGAGCGTTGGGTAAGAACTTGTGACATCTAAGTAAAGGAGAGGGTATATGGATGAACTCAGGTCACATCTAAATGAGATCGATTGTGTCACAACCCAATATTTTACGAGTTGTGACTCAAAATGATAATGATGTGTAGTGTGTATGCATGGAAACTAAAAAAAAGACGAGTTCAAAAATCATTTATTTTATAAGAAGAAAGTTTCAATACAAAGAATCAATTTGGGACCCGTTTTGACATTGAAAAATATGAAAGTTAGTGTAAAAAAAAAAAAAAAAAAAAAGAGATTGGACTGACGCCCCGGGACTTGCTTTCCTCTATGACAATCCACATCTCAAACACGCCCTCTCTTGACCCGATGTCTCACGCATCTTAAAAAGAAAATTTTAGTAAGGATGAGTATAAAAATTATACCCGATAAGTCATTACTTGTAGGCTCTCATCGCATTCTAGTCTTATAGGGCTATTCTGGTTCTCCGTCCTTTCATTTAAACCCTAAGAGTTCCTCATGTCGAGCTGTGAATGACTGGTGGCTCTCTACGAGTCGCTACCTCATGCATGGTTATCTAAGACTATATGGTATGTTACCTAAGCGTGTGTTGAGTACTCCTAGGTCCATGATAGTCCCCTCATTGATCTAAGACTATATGGTATCTTACCTAAGCATGTGTTGAGTACTCCTAGGTCCATGACAGTCCCCTCATTGGGGGAGCGCCCCCTCCTTTATCCCATGCAGCTAATAGGGCTGTACAACGTGGGCTCACGTTTTCCATGCGAAACGGCAAGGTTCAGACAGACTATGATCATAAACCCCCATTTCCCCACGAAACTTTAGACATCATATGCCATGGTGATCTGTTAGGCTCCTAGGCAAAAAGTTAGGTCTAAACTAAGTGAATTGTTACTCTAACCACAAATCCCTACACTTATCACAATAATGGGTCATGAAAATTAACTGTACATACATACTCAACGGGCCGATAACATCCATCAACACCCGGAGCGCAGAGTCATGAAAATTAACGGTACATACATGCTCAACGGGCCGATAACATCCATCAACACCCGGAGCGCAGAGTTGATAATTTTCCATCTTCCTTTAAGCATGAATTAAACACATGCGTATAGCGAAAGCATAAAATATGAATACATTCTCATATAACTTCACATTATGCATCCTTACTCATATTACCTAAAATCACTTTTAGAAAAAGCTACTACCTAGGGTGAACATACTAGCATGCATGCATCTAGGCGATCCGAGTATTTACTCGGTTGATGTAAAACTCAAAAAGTTGGGTGGAGGTGAGTTTGTTTTGTGTTGAAGGCGAGTTGCTGATCTTTCGGTGTGGCCTCCCTCTTCAATGGAGAAGGCAGTTCCAGTGCTGTAAGACCCTTGCAATCAAAATCAGAAACAAAGAAAAGGAAAAAGAGAAGCTTCGAGTTTCCATTCGGAACTGCCAATATTATTTTCTTTGAGTTTTTCTTTTCAGGTTTCCCTTCAAAGTTTTTAAAACAGTCTTTCCGGGAGAGTTTTTCACACCCTCTTCAGCTTTTTCTTTCGGGCTTCCCTTCAATGTTTTTAAAACGGTCTGCTAGGAAAAAGTTTTCACACCTTTAAAGAATGCTTCATTCTCCTCTCCAACCACCGACGTGAAATCTCACAATTCACTCTCTTAAGAGCTCAGAACCCAACATCCTCACTGACACTCCCTGTGGGATCTCATAAGAAAAGAACAAAGGCTGGATTGGGAGAGAGACAGAGAACCACTGTTTCCAATTCAGCAAACGATCAACTTTTCAGACAATAATGAACTAAAATAATAACCTAGGCAATGATTTGTACAGTTGAACAATAATGAACTAATCATATAATTCGATCTGCCAATAATTCAGGTCACAAACATAATCAAACTCGAAGAAATTTCTCGACAGAACACAATACTGATTTCAGTGACAACAACAGTACAGTTGAACAATATTTCTCAGGAACGTCATCAACAAGAGGTACACAAATGAATCCATAAATGGCCTAGCCAAGCTACCTTAACCCTACCAAAATTGCACAATGTCCTGTACTTTTGATCCCCATCAATAACACTCACAAAAACAAAATTTTATATGTATACTTCTTTTTTTTTTCTTTTTCTTTTTCTTTTTTTGTGGAGGGGGGTGGGGGGAAGAACACATGGAAGAACACAGTGAATAATTCAAGAGCCTTCAATAATGAATATCAGAAAATTTCATCAGCAATTTAATTATTTCAACTTCAATATCAATCAATTGCTTAGAATACCGTCTGTCTCTCCTTCAGTTTTCCTCAGCAGGTCCAACATCAACCGCCTCAGCACTGCAACACGGAATCAAATGATTGATTCAACAACATGCAAGAAGATAATTACACAAAAAGGCTTAAAAGAAACTAGAATTAAAGATCTCACCCTCCAATCTTATCATAGAAAGACAAACTACAAAAGGCACATGATAACATATCAATTGCCAAAAGAAAAGGCTTCCAAGTTCCAACAGAATTTAACAAGGTCAATAACTTCTGGTGCAAGATCAAACAAATTTGAATGAACAAAACAAGCATCCTTGGAAAGCAAGTCATAAGAACATATGAACAAAAAGCCACTAAAACTATCATTTAGACATAAAATTGAACTTGCCACAGCTATATCTTAACTTTCAAACAGTACTTATCATGAGAACAGAAAAGGGCATACACCATCTAGTACAAAATGCAAGAAATTTGAGTTAATTTCCATAGTTGCTTATTCAGTTTGCCCAAGATCTCTCTTAAAACCATGAACTAAATCTACAAGAATCCTAGAAGAAAGAAGCAAATTAAACGATATCCCAAAAGGACAGCCAAGAGTATACGTATATAATCAAAGGAGAAAAAGTTTTAAGTATGATGCAAACCTCTGGGGACGAGACTCCACAGACTCTGGCCTCCTCCATGCGCTCCCTGACCGATCTTGGGGAGACCAAACATTTCGACTTCCAAAGCCTTTTCTCTCGAAGGAAGCCCCACTAGATCTCTCAGCTCTCACAACCGTATCCTTAATTTTCATTGACTCGAGCTTCTCATCAATTTTCTTCCAGTCCTGTCCCTTGTCAGCCAATACTTGTTCCCTTGGTCTAGCATTTCCAAAAGGATTGGAAGCCTTTGGCTTCACTGCGGCACCAGAAGCCTCCTGATTCCCATTGTTCAAAGGGATTGAACGAGGCTGTAGATTAAGCCTCGGCCGCTCACTAATTCCACCTCTGGCAGCTTCAGATCTTTTGCCCCAGCTATCTGAATCAGCCCCACCACCGTTATCACCAATTCTACCCCTGGAACCTTCAGATTTTCGGTCCCAATTGTCCGAATCGGCACCACCGCCATTCGAGGGAAAGCCTACTCTTCGCTCTCTCTCAAATCCACCACCTCTACCGCCTGATCTCCGACCCTCAGAAGGTGAAAAGCTTTTATTCGACACCCAACTATCCGATTCATCCGCTTTCGATGAATGCGAATCGAAAAAGCCTCCTCCTCCTCCTCCTCCTCCTCCTCTGTCTCTCCTCTCAAAGCCATTGCCCATCA
Source organism: Cucurbita ficifolia (assembly GCA_033971965.1). Lineage (NCBI taxonomy): Eukaryota > Viridiplantae > Streptophyta > Magnoliopsida > Cucurbitales > Cucurbitaceae > Cucurbita > Cucurbita ficifolia. The sequence goes on from CM066963.1 coordinate 1,616,747, forward strand.
TAGGCTTCTTCCCAGCGCCCCAATCATCAATCTCATCAGCCCTAGAAGGCAACGACTCCCTTCCGAACTCCCTATCGGATCCATCACCACTCCTCCTCGACTCATCAAAAACCCTAGAACCGCGTCGAGAATTGGACGAATCTTCACCATTAGAATACCGATTCCCCCTGTCATACAAACTATTCTGACCCCAACTCTTGAAACCACCTCCGAGCCGGTTGCGGTCCAGTTCCTCCTCCGTTCGCTGACGCGGACCCGTCGGAAGCATCATTAGATCTTCGGTCGTAAGACCCTTTGGCTCACTGGATTGAGCCGACGGCTTAGGACCACCATAGGTATGAAACTCCGAGAGAGGAATGGACTGACCTTTCTTCTTCTTAGGTTTGGTGGCAGCCGCGGCGGCGAGAGACGGAAAGTCGGCACTGGGCTCCGATTGCGAACGAGATTGCTCCTGCTGATCCTTGAGAAGCTCAGCCTCGTGCTCCTCCGCATCAAGAGCCCAAGCTCCAGGCTTGCCCCACGGTGACATAGTAGCCGCCATGCCTTCGCTCTGAGTTCTCGCCTGGTATTCTTCGTCTCCGCTGCGGTTTCTTGGGTAAATGGGTTACGCTCGCTGGCAGAGAGAATAAGCGGTAATAAACGCCCCCCTCACGCTATTTCCTTCCTAATTTTATAGACGCCCGATAGACGATCCGACGGCTGAGATTCTTTTTCCCAATCCGTTTCGGAATGTTATCAAGTTTAAACTATTTATAATTTTTTAGTTTTCTTTTTTTTAATTATATTTTACATTAATTTACCAATTTGTTATCTATTTTTAAAATTAGTTGGGTTTTGAAAACTAAAATAATAATTTTATTTTGTAGTATATAATCTCAAAAAATTTAAATTGAAAACTAATTATTATTTGTTTGTTATTTCATATATACTTAGTAATAAAATCACCCCATTTATTTAATAAATAAAATTGCATTGTTGATTATGATTTGTGTGATTTTCTTCTTTTATTATTATTATTATTATTATTATTATTATTTTGTTTGAAAGTGAGGTATAGATCCATAATTTAAATCATGAACCATAATTATATGCAAATAATGCTAAAACTTATTAAAAAGAAATGGAAAGAACATAATTACTTCATATTTATTTTAAGTTTTTTCACTAGCTTATTATATTCAACATAAGATTTTAATTTATTTCTTAAATTTTATCTACGAAATAAATAATTGACTTATGGTAAAAAAAAATGTGTGAGAAGCCGAAGTCAAATATTAAAAATTAAATACTTATTAAATGAAATCATGAATGATAATTTCGTTTTATATCTCGAGGTTGAAACTAGTGGTGTTCACATGATCTAGAACCCAAACAATTCAGACTACGCAACCCAAATTATAAAAGTTGAGTTGGGTAGATTTTTTTTTTTTTTTTTTCAAAAATTCAAGTTATACACATGTTTACATCATTTGGTCGAGATAACCAGACCAATTCGAAAATAGAGGTACAACCTAACTCTATCCTTCATATTGTTAAGATTATTATAAAAAAATCAAGAATATTTGACATTTGTAACCGATGCTAGTCATGCATCGTGACCTATGAATATTTGATATTTAAGTTTTATAAAGTTTTAGCTATTGATGTAATAACATCTACCATGGATAAATAATTCTTTTAAAATAATTAAAAAAAAACAGCCCGACAATCCAACCGAACTCAACTAAAAAATAATAGGTTGAGTTGGGGTAGGGATGGTAAACTTTATTCAGTTGCTCCGCCACCAATCTAACTAACTCGAAATTTTAGATTGATCTAAAAGATCCTCAAATTCCACTCGTGTACACTAGTTAACTAGTTAAGAGATATCATAGTTAAAAGAAATTAAGTCCTACTAAGCTACATAATGGGGAGAAACTACAGAAATCACATTTATGGGCCGAAAGTGTACATTTCTCACATATAGTTCATCTTTGCAATTGCAAAGCCCTATCAATCCCATACAAGCTCACAACATGCATTATATGGCTCTTGCATTTTCATAATATTTACTAGAACTACAATCCTAGCTAAATAACTCGACGCCTGTGGGAAAATCCGCACCATATATATATATACAAAGCTATTGAAAATTCTCTAATTTCATATTAAAAAGAGAATCACGAACCTTTTGGACTTCAAATATTTGAAAACATTCGCCTGTAGAGTCCAGAACTCAAAAATTCTCACTTGGCACCAATCCAGGATAGACAAACGACAGTATCCGCTTCAAGGATTTCACTGATTGCTTCAAGAATGCATGCCTCTTCACACCTACAATTAATGGGGTCCAGAGAAGGGTTTGAAAACAGTATTTGGATCTCACTTGCATGAAGTAATCATAGAACTTACCTTTCAATAATAATTTGATTTCCTTTGAGAAGCCCTCCACTCGGCCTAATACAGGTCTTATGCCACAAATCTGCACGACACAGTGTTCCAAGTAAAGGGTCATCTCCATAATTTGCAGCAGCAAACAGCAGACATTCTGGGCATCAATATCAATATGCTTTGATTCGGTATCACAGAGCTCGCAAATGATAGCCATTGCTTGATCCTGTATAACAAACACGGACAGACAGTTATTTTGTAACTTTAAGATCACGATCGCTAGTGTTTTCCAAGTGGCTAACAAAGTAATACTAATAGGCTTTGCAGAAAATTACAAGCAATACCTGCAACCCGTGTAAAATTTCGGGCATTGGAAGTTCTGGAAAATGTGTGAGGTCAACATAACCCACATCCTCGGCCTTTCGAGCAGCTCCTTCAGCTTGTAAACATAAAAACTTCAAAAGAAGGAATGTAATTGTATAGATATGTAAGGCCAGAGTATCAGAGAAGTATGTTTGACAAACTGGATCTTCACTTTCGGTGGTTTGACGCCTGACTATCAAAGATGTTGAGGGACCAGAGAACTCGGGTTTTGATCCGCAAGCGAGAGGAGAAAGAGCAAACCATCCACTTTTGCAGTGGATAAACGATGGTTTCTTGAAATCTTCAAACTCCTCTTTGAGGTTTGGAGGACATATGAAAGGAGCAACCCTGACAGGAGATTCTCCATGGCGTTGAGTCACTCGACTAACGAAGGCCAACATATGAATGCATTTCTCACGCAGCTGCGAATCAATTTCTTTGGTCGCCTTGGCCCACGAGTTCTTATGTCTTGCTAGCACACACATCAGCATGAGAGTTTGCTCTGTATCTCTAAGAGCACTAAGAGAAGTTTTAGTTCTTCCAGTCCGTGACCTTTTCTTGTCATGCTCATCAGGGGAGAAGTCTGGTGCATTCAGATGGTAGGAGATCATATACATTTTCTCCGAGAAAAAGTAGTTCATCACATTATCAAGAACATCTAGATAAGAACCATCTCCTAAAGATTGCACTACAGCAGTGATAACAGCTAATCCAAGTTTCCAAATCAATTGGTGGTAATTTTGAGGTCTATCACCAGAGATTAAGTTATTTCTATCATAGTCGCATCGGAAGCACGTACTGTCATCAAAACATTGAGTAAATAATAACTTCAGATATGACAAGAGACCAGATGTTATAAGCATATTAGCACCTCCACGAACACGAGCAAGGGTCAAGAAAAACTTCATTAATATAGGAACAGAAGAAAAACTGTTCTCATCTTGAAGCTTCAGGAAAATATGTTGCAGCTGGAGATGCTTCTGTACAACAGGAAGCCACGTGTCAGACGACAAAAATTTTCGTAGTATCAAGTCTAGAGTAGTCAAAGCCAGGGTGCAGTGCTCAGCATTTGTGGTGAAGCTACATAATATAGGTAGCAGTCCCAACATAACATTAGAAAATTCAGCGAAGTCTTTGACATTCAAAGGGTCACTTTCTCCATTAGAACATGAATTAAGATCATGATATTCCACAGAAGAAAGAAGCAACTTCAGTAAGAGATTAATTGTCTTATTAGCTCCAGCAGCTGGCTGGATGGAACTTAACTGTTTAAGACCGGAGCCCGAGGTCTTTACAATAAGTGCACACACTGACAGAGGCACAGTCTTATCTGCAGATCTGATGAGGAGAATTAGCAATTCCAATTGGGCTGTAAGAAAACCAAGGACACAATCGGAGATACCCAAACCGAATGTTAACGATTCAATAGTCGCATGGAGATAATGACATACGTCAGCAATGCAATGCGTAGCAAGTTGATCGATGTTCTTTTTTCTAATTGTAGCCCCTTTCTCCGAAGTCTGCAAGAACATAAATGTGGCATACAAATTAGCGAATCATCATAGTAAACATTGTTTAGACTTGTTTGAATTAAGAAGAAGAATACAAATTTGGGTCAAAGTTGGGCAATCTTAGTATTATTTAGTTTAGGCTTTATCTCCTTTTTACTTTATATTCTTTTGGTCAAGGAGGAAAATGGGTAGCTATGACACCATGTTATAAGTGTAAATTATCTTACTTGATTTCATATTAATTTTCATAGAGGTACATATGTCTTTTATCAATTTTCATAGAGGTACATATGTCTTTTATAATACATAAAAGCTAACTAAATCCTTATATGCTAAGTAACAATAAATCTGAATAAATCCTTAGATACTAGGTAACAATACTAGGTAACAATACAGAAAAATTAATCAGATCCACTTAAGGCTAGGAATTACACAAATATTTCTTAAACCAAGGTCATTCCTTCATCAGACCGTATTAATAAAGTACATGTTAGATACTCTTAAAGAAACTGGTATGTTAGGATGTAAACTAGCAAACTCTCCCATGGACTCTCAAAAGGAAATTGGACCCATCATGAGAGCACACCCCAAAATGGGGCAGATACCAACATCTATCTTTCTCATACACGTCCAAATATTGGATTTATTGTTAGTATGGTTAGTCAGTTTATGCATAGTCTCAATGAAAAACCTATAGAATTTGTATATCAAATCCTCAAATATCTCAACATAACTCCGGGAAATAACTGTTTTTTTTTTAAAGAAGCTCACGAGAAACATCGAGGTATATTCTGATGTAGATTGGACAATTGACAACATAGGTCGAAGATCGGCCTGAAGTTATTGTTCCTTTGTATGGGGTAATTTTGTTACATGGAGGATCAAAAAGAACTCCATGGTCAATGGTAGGGCAAGAGTTGAATTTAGAGCACTTGCTCGTTGCATGTGTGAAGGCATATATATCGAGAGAGTTGATTCACAAAGAATCTAGTTCATCATGATAGGACAAAACATGTTGAAATTGACAGAAAAAAACAATAATGAGTATAACTCAACGATGGGCTTAACGAACAACAATTGGTGGATATTCTTACCAACCCTTTGCCAAGATCTAACCTTGAAGATTTGAATAGCAAGTTGGGATTGTATAATACATACAACCCACCTTGAGAGGAGTGTTGTAAATTATGATCAAAGTTAGGGAAATCTTGAATTATTTATTTTAAGAGTTGATCTCTTTTTCACTTTGTATTCGTTTAGGTACGACTTACGATTTTGACAAGGATAGAATATCAATGAGAACAAAAAACAATCTGTTAAAACGTTCAAAACTTACGTGATCGAGAATTAAAGTCAAGATGGCTATCAACGCCTTCAAAGCAGTAAGCTTTGATCTGGTGACCAGCATCATTGAGTTTACATCCTCCATGCTACTAAGCATTCTTGCTGCAATTTCCTTAGATTCTTTCCATTCTGAATAATCCCATAGATCTAATCCCAAATCTGTCTGCATATGCGTGAGGTCAAACAAGTACGCATCTTTGGCAGTCACAAAAATGTCATCTTCATAGTTATGTTGGTAAGAACGGAAAATTTCGGACTCGATAAGAAACAGGGAAAGCTCTCTAAAAGGTCCAGAGCCAATTTTACGGCCTTCAAGCTCTCCCTGTAGATGATAATAAAGATCGCTCAATATCAAACTGTTCAATTCATCACCTCCACTGCAAAGGACAGTAAATAAATTATAAATACAAGGAATGAAAATGAAAGAAGGAAATAAAATAAACAACATAAAACCGGAATACACAAATATTGAAATGGACAATTATTTAGACGTCTACTTTGAAAAAAAAAAAAAGTAGTCTACCTGTAACCACGCTGCAAATATTGTGCTGACAATTCTGCAAAGGCAGGCAAACTGATAAGCTGCAAAAGAAATCACTGCCATTAGAAAATGATATATAAATTAGACTGCAATTAAAATTTAATTATCAAATGAAGCACTTGGAAGGCCTTGATTTGAGGAAGGACAATGAAAAATTCAACCTTTTTCAACATTTCATGGATTTTCCCAAGCAATGAAACTGACATGCTTCCACCATCACCAGTTGCTGATTTTGACATCACATGCACAAGGAATAGACTGGAAGCAACCTGTTATTAAGTACAAGATAAAGTTCAATAGACAAATACAGCAAACAGCTCAGAAAAATATATCAACTTGTCAAGGTAGCACTTGTCGTAAGCTCAATCAAACGTACCATAAAATAACATCCATTGAAAAGGAAACAAAGCCAGAAAGTAAAAAAAAAACAGAAATCAAAACTTAAAGAGTACAGAAAAAATAAACTGAATGAAAACCACCTTAGCGCGGTAATATGTTTCATTATCGAATTGACAGGAAGCAAGCAGCTTGGTCAGCTTGCCTAAAAGGGAGCCATCACAGGCAGTTGATAACATATTCTTAACATCGGAGAGACTCGCTGATGATTTTGAATTTTCATTGCTCACGACAACCGTGGCTTTGTCCTTCGATCCAGCCTGTTGTTTCGCAATTGACTCACCATGTAGCAACTTTTTTTGCAGAAATATGTCATACGACATTATTTCCATTGTGGATGAGAGAGAGAGATATTTGTAAGCAGAGTTTAGAGCCTGCATCTCAGTAATATTTTTTGGGGCACAAGTTTCTCCAGAAAGAAAGTATGAAACACTGTCTGTCAATTGTTGCAAAACCTTATCTGAGGTTTTCATCCTATCCAAAATCATAATAAATGGACCAGCTGTCTGCCAAAGTGCCTTCATAAAGTTGAGTATATTCAGCTGTATCCGGAGGTTGCTGTAGATCAAAAAAAGCAAACACATCTAATGTTAAGACGAGATGAAATAACACAAGCAATCTAGCGCCCGTCAAAAAGAAAATAGAACCTCAATAAACATTGTACAGATAAATGGTTTAATCAATCAATAATCGGGAAGGATTCTTTTAGGCAATGAACCTTTTGGCATGATTGTTGGCTTCCTTTAGATATTGTACAAGCGCATCAATCAAACTTGATTTCTCCAACCCTGATGCAGCCGGCAAAGATTCTTTACTTTGATGATTCACACCACCACTGGAATTTGGCTGAACATTCAAATTCTCCTTTGTAGCTAATAAAGCAACAAGAAAAGAAGGCTGCAGAGAGGAAGAATGAAGAAAACAAATACCCAAGTCAGAATAATGACACTTATTTCTAAAATTCCAATATTACCCTCAACCTTTCTAAAATTGCAATATTACCTTTGACCTCTCGTTAACATTTCAAAACTACCCTCAAGTCAGTGTACCAATAATCTAAAACAACTTGGTGGTGATAGGATACTTGTTTGGATTAAGTCCAAAAGAACGACATTTAGACACAATGACTTTTTCTCAAAAATTTTAACCGTTTTCTATTACCATGGTAAATTTGAAACATTTATGAAGAGTCCAGAATAATATTAAAACTTTTGAAATAATAGGAGTATTTGAAACAAATGACAAAGTTCAGGAGTATATATAAATAATAGGAGTATTCTAAATTATACTCTTTCAATCATGAAAATTTACAGGGAAAAATAGAAAAAACCTTGCAATCCTTTGACATTTTATACAATTTTTTATCCAAGAGAAATCAAGAGGAGACATACAAGACCAAACACAGCTTCGTAGTTCCACTCGAGCACTCTTGTACAAAAGTTTAAACATAGATCGTAACTAGAAAAATAAGGTGTATTATTGATCACCCGGTACTCATAACACACATAAGGATGCAAACATTTGCTCAAGATTATATTCATGTACGTCCTCCTTTTCAATAACCACAAATTAAGTAGATTTGAGAACCAACCTGATAAAGTGCTGCTGAAGTCGACATGTTAATTATGGCAACAAAGAGGTCTTCGTCCCACACAGATTTCTTAAGAAGTATGCACCCAATTGAATGCCTCAAATCAGTTATCTAAAATCATGAGAATAAAGAAACATCCCAAACGAAAATAATTAGTCCAATGAACAGAAATCATCCATGTGGAGATATCTCAAGGAAGAGTATTACACCTGCTCATCGTCGAGACTAAAGCATGCACTAGATAAATGTGGTTGCAAATCGTCTGTGATTAACAATAACATAGATAGTACCCTTGCCGCACCGACTTGTACTCTCTGTATAAATGTCACAACCCATGAATCTTTGGTACAGAATATACTAATCATAAAAATAAACGAAAGAGAAATTATTAAAAAAAAAAAATCAGTCATATCCATACATTATTTCATTAATGAAAGTAAAAGCTGCAAATATGGGGATAAATGGAAAATGTAGACTATAAGCAGATTAAAGGACTAATATATTTTTGTAGAAAACTAGACAGAATTGCAAAAAGCACAAGAGGTTATGAAATAGTACAAAGAAATGCATATTTAAGGTATTTGGTATTAACTTTTGGTTAAATTATACCAAATATCTTTAAACTTTGGGATAGATTTCAACTATGCCCCTAAACTTTGAAAAGTTTAATTTTAAATTTATTATAACTCATCAGCTTTAAGTTATTAGGTTTTTAGGTTGATTGGTGAATAGGAGAATATAAGTTCAAAATCCTTTAGGTTGATTGGTGAATAGGAGATCCTAAGTTTATACTCCTATCAAGTCACTTCTTCCCTAATTAATGAATTCCACTTGTTGGCCCCCAACAAATTTTCAAGCCCACAAGAGAGGGAGAGTACTTTGGTATAATTAAATTTACAATAACCCATCAACTTAAGCTTTTTTGTTGATCGGTGATTAAACAGACGTAAATTGAAGTAACTGATGCAAAGTCAAGAAAAAAAAAATCCAGATAATTACATGTCCCTTTTATAGAGAAAGACCGACTAAATTTAAATTGATAGATAATCTAAATTTCTAATCTAAATAATAATCCCTAGATACTACAGATCTAATTCATCGCTAAATCAATAATACTTCGAATACTTCATTTGTGGAACTCACTAAACAGTTCACCTACATCCTTAACAACATCCTCCCAGATTTTCTAGGGGCATTAGGACACCATGCTTCAAAGAAGTGAGGAGCTCACCTAACATTATTTTATTTGTTTAACTTTTGCTAAAAGAAGTTTAATCTTTTAATGTTCTTTTTTATCATATCATCCATTAAAGAAATTTTTGTACATAAAAACATTATTAATATACTTCTGAAGAGAGAACGAAGGAAAGAAAAACTACAGAGCAGTTCACTCATTTCAAGATATTTTTCAAACGGAATTTCAAAAAGTAAATACCAATGATAAAGTAAATATATCATACCACATTTCGAAAATATGATAACAAAGAAATGGCGGCTGCTGCTATAGGCATGGGTTTAGTTTTCAAAGACGTCACTGCTTGATGAAAGACGGTAGGTGCAGCAGACAAATCCTGAAATGGACATATTTAAGTCATAAAGCTAATCTCACCAATTTCTAATTCATCAAGCAAAATAAATTCATGATATTAATTTATCTATCTAGATATTAAAAATATAACGAAAAACAATAATAGAATCCTAAATATATTGGATTAGAAATGCATGAAGACTACGAAGAAGATGGAACCATTATATCAATCCGAAGCTTGTATAATGAAACTAAGATTCAATCGCATTTAAAAAACAAAAAAGAGAAACAATCATGAAATACCTTTGAAAATGAAGAGAGCATGATGAAAAGAATTTCCAGCACAGAACAGATGCCATGTTCTAGGCCCTCAATCTCCCTTGGATCAGAAAGACGGCTAACATATAGTTTCTGATGAATATAATCCCCCATGTCAGCAATAGAAAAACCAATAAGCTTAAAATATGCACAAACTACATTCGTTAGACAGACCTCAAGAGCTTGTTTAGTCATACAAACCACCCGAAAAAGAGTGTTATGAATGGAAGAATCAGAAAGCAACATATTCTGGACAACTGGGCCTAGTTTTCCGGCACCTGAGCTTAAAAGAATGCATCTCCTCATCACTTCAAGCACCTGCAACAGAATGGATAATGACACAGAATATAGAACAGAAATTGAACAAATATTTGAGCCAAGCATTTACCAAGACACTCCTCTTTGTTTTTACACGAAACGTAAACTATTCAAATTCGAAAAGTTCCAACCAGTCAACTTTCTAAAATAAACTTAATAAACCGAAAAAAAGAAAGACCCTCCCAACTGCAAGCTAACGTAGATATGGCCTTGACATTAAAAGATAAGGCTAGTTTCCTGATAAAAGCATAAAAGTGTCCTAAATTTTAAATCAGTGCAATCTTAGAGAAAAATAGTTTTGGAGAGATCATGTCAGGCACAAAAGATACTTATAGCAATCGATTTAAAATATATTATTCAATTTGAAAGACGATTACAAAAAAGTATGTCCAAACTTAAAAATTTTCTAGAACAATTAATAAAATTGATTCGCACAACTGAAGGTAGAATTGTAAAATTTTATTGTCAGACTTTTACAGAGTACCAAAACAACACCTTAGACCAAGAAAATATCAATTACAAAAGAGAACATACCTTCAAAGTTACAATCCAACGAGTATGCTTGACTTTGTACTTCCAGTACTCATGATTTACTAGAATATACTGGAGGCAGAAAGCAATAAGAGCTAGGATAGCATCATTTTCTAATCCAGTCTCCACTAGCTGCATGGTAAAGTCTAATACTGAAAAGTTCAACAGTTCACCAGAATGAGACCATGCTAGTATGCATCGTGCACTGAAGTAAGGACATTAACAACAAAAGGTTGCCAAGTACAAGAACTAGTTTGAGTTTCAGTGAAAAGTTGAAGTGGAGCTCTGACGATTGTTTATGTTATAATTGCCACCACACCATATGGTTAAATGATCTTATTCTTTTAGGTGGAAATGAAAGATAATAGAAGAGAAGATGTTTCAGAGGAAGAAAACATTCAGTTAGTTGGAAGGTAGTTTAAAAAGATTGGAAAAATTAAACCTCTAAGTAAATGAATGAAGCCAAAGAAATCTATAATATATTTTATGTTGTCATTTAGTTTTAACCAAAGAATATGTTAAATCAAAAGATTTTAAAACCAAAGAATATTCATAAGTTCTGCTCTAAATAGCTTAGTAGTAGTGCATAGTCTTGCCGAGGCTGAGGTTGAGGGATATGGAGTCTTGACTCAATGAGGAAGGTCTCTCATATAATATATTTTATATACTTTTGCAACCACATTTATCAGCACAGAACATGTTCTCTAACTTGAAGAAATGTTTTCATTCCATAACACCTAACCACATTGACGTTGCAAAGTTCTGTTTACGAGCAGCAAGTACTTTAAGCATGCAGAAGTCCTTTCAAATGGAACTGTGGGTTATTTCCCTTTCTAGTTAATTAGTATCTATTCTATTATATTGCTGGAATATTATTTTCTTATTTGTAAAGTTACAATTAGACAAGATGACCAGCAAGCTGACAATGAAAGATATCTTCAAACTAGCTTGAAGGAGAGTGTTGGTTATTTTCTTTTATAGTTAATCAGTAGTTATTGTATTCATGGTATTATATTGCTGGAATATTTTTTCCTTATTTGTAGAGTGCTTCTTCTATTTAAGAACCACTTTCTTCTCCTAATAATAATATACAGAAAACACTATCTCACTTGAAATTTCACAGAGGAACCCACGAAAAAAAATCCTAGAAAGATTAATAAAATACTACAACACCCAGTTTTATAAAAAGTCAAGAAAGTGAGGCCAAAACGAAATAAACCATATCAACCACAAACTATTAAAAGCTACAGAAAAACATACATGATATAGACAGTGGGGAGTCGGTATCATTATACTCAGAATCAATAAGCAACATCTTTGCGAGCTTTCCCAATTGAAGCCATGATTCACTGAAAAAAAGAAAAGAACGAAAGAAAGAAATTATCAATTGTGAACTCAATAAAGTCAGTGAAGTTACTTAACGATGCATACGAGTAGATATACATGTATAACAACCACACATTTGTTTAAGAATAAAGAAAGAAGAAAAGAATCTTCCTCATAAAAAGGATCCATAGACTATGGATGGGACATCAAACCTTAAAATACAAAAATTTCAACCCATACAAAAGTAATGGCAGTCTTGGATGTCCCAGGAACAATATTGCTAATAACCTAGTAGTTGATTTCAATTTTTCATATAATATTTTGAAAATTTTAATTGTACCCTCAGTCATTTATTCTGTTCGAAATTTTTAATGGAGCTTGCTAACAAAGGATTTCCATGAAACAATATAAAATGTTTAGGGTAAAATTATTTGAAGGTTGTGAGGCAAAATTGAAACCAACTGTTTCATAATTTTACCTACAGTAATCGACTAAGAAAATTTTATGCTGTTGTTGGAATCCAATTATTAGGATTTACAGAACTAACCATATGAATCAATGCAGTATCAAGTTGATGAAAACGTACAAGTTAGCAACAGAATAATAAATATTTTCAAGCAAAAATAAATAGAAAATGAAGATGAAGGAATGCTCCACCTCAGTGCATCACGACCAGAAACATTGAAAATATTTGCCTTGAGTGCCACTGGAGTGACTGCAGCAGGAAAACTAGGACCAAGATGAAAAAAAAATATAAAAAAAAAAAAGTAATTCATAAAAAGAACAGTGGAAAAGAATTTTAAGAATTATAAGATTACCATTTCAACATCTTTGACAAAATATTCAGGCCCATGGACATTGCTGCAGCATTACTTGGATTAGGAGATAAATTTCTGACCAAGACGCAAATAACCTCAACCACCCTGGTGAAAAATACTAATTTATATGGAGGAATGAAAAATAAGCATTCCAAGTAATGGAACTTTTAAATCGAATGAAAGGGATTTTAAATCACCACATATTCTTTTCCATCGGACGAGCTGTGTCTGCTACTTGAGGATTGGAAAACTGTGTAGCACCCATTAAAGAAGAACAGACAGCCTATACATGATGTTTAACTGTCAACTGGGAAGTAATTAATGCGAAGAATGTAAAACGATGAACTAAGATTCACTATTCACTTTAGAGAGGAAGAGACTGGAGTATTTAGAATTCCCTATGGACCTATTGTCTAAATGATGTAAAAATCTGCATTCTAAAATCTTGAAAATAAAAAGATAATGTCGTATAATAAAAGCAAGACAGAATGTCCAACAAACCTTGGAAAAAACTTATTACTCGCCAAAAAACATACAATCCTAAAGAAGTAAAAAATGAAGGAAAATTCTTGAGCTCTTTTGATAAAAAGACAAACAAAGAAACCCAAGACGAACTTCTTGCAGACGGAAAGCAGAATCTCCACCCTTCTTCAATTACTTTTTTTAAAAATAAAAAATAAACAACTTATCAGATGGATGAAAAGATGGAAACGCCCTCTAGAAGGAAGACAAGATCAACCAAAAAGCAACAAAGGATGGGCCAAACAGCAGCCCCATAAGAAATAAACCGACAATAAATCCACATAACCAGTAAGAGACCAGGAACACAAAAAACCATAAACCATAGAGAACGCTTAACAAAACAAAAGAAACCCAAGAAACCAAAATCTCAAGCATCAACACGTATGTTTCTATATGGGCGTGAATTTCCAGAAAAAAAATTTAGTCATCTGCAAGGTTAAATATTTTGGGTGGGATGCCGTTCAGTTTAGTTAGTTCCTTGGCTCTTTTTGTGGACAGTCTTTTAGTATGCCCCTTTGCCTTTCCTTTTGTTTTCTTTCATTTTCTCTCAATGAAAGTTCAGTAAAAAAAAAAGGTAAATGTAGGCTAGAGATTTGCCTCCAACCCATATTATGACGTTGACTGGCTTCTCTCTCTTTCACTGTGTTTAAAGAGAAATATTTACGATATCATTGATGAGATGAAATTACAAAAATGCAGGAAGAGAGCCCAATCCAAAGAAATTACAAAAAAAAAAAAAAAAAAAAACATTTCCAATGGTAAGTAAGAAAAGACAAGTCATCATTGTGACAGTAAGAATGCTTTATAAACCAAAGTAAGGCCAAAATGATGGGTGACTTGCTTCTCTCATGTTAAAAAAAATTTCCCGCCATGCCCTTGTGATCCTTGATCTACGAATCCAAAATGTAGCACGGGTGCCAACAGTTCATAGAGAAGTTTTAAAATAATGAAACTTTAAAACCACATGGATAGTCATAGAGAGTTCAAAAGGCAGACGAAAATAACAAAACAACATAAAAAGAGAAGCACAAAATACCTGGTTAAAGGAAACCATCCGACTGAACAAGTCAAGTATAACAACTTGTTCATTGTTGTTCAAATACATTCCTTGGGCCAAACGCATGAGCAATATGAGTATCCCTGATAGTTTATACTGCAAAACAACGATATTACAAAAAAAAAGGTCAACATAAAATTGATAAAAGAATTTGACTAATTTAAACCGAAACATTTCAATATTAAGTTAATGCTTGAATAAATATACTCAAGATAAATAAATCATCTCATCCTAAACTTCTATTACGTTAGATTAAATGGTTAAAGTCAAAAAAACAAATCGTAATGAACCACTAACAGAAAAATAGGACACCGATACAACACACCACTTGATGCATCATCTTTTTTTTTAACTAAAATACAAACATGGCAAAGGCACACTAACTAAACTACATTTTCAACTATAATAAATTATATACTAACCTTCCAATAATTTTCACATCAAAAAAATCACTGTGAAAAAAAGTGATGAAATGCTTCAAGTTGGAGAAATTAATACAGATTATCAACAATTCAATTCCTCTTTTTAATGAGAAACGAAACTTTTGAAGAAACAAAAAGAGATTAATCCTCTACCTATTCAATTTCTCATAACAAAGTATTTAAAAAAAAGGTGAAGGCCAAATAAATATCCATGTCTATGTGCCAAAAAGTCTATAAATTTTGTAATTACTCTTGTTTTAATTTTCATACCAACTGGAGAAGATTCATAAAAGTCCTAGATTCTACTTGTACTTTTCAACCTCTTAAGCTCAGTTGAAAAAAAAAACAAATAAACATTTTTCTAAATGGGTAAATATCCGGTGAATAACTTAATATTAACCATATTCCTAGCTAATATGCTTTTCAAAAATATAAATAAATAAATAAAATACTTTAACACTATCTCAAGTGTGCAATAATTGTACAAAAAAATGCTCACAAGTGCACAAAATATATTTAATATGTTCAATAAGTGTTCGACATGTGTCTTGTGCGTTGAATTGTCAAAGTTATATCATACACAGATATTCCAAACTAGAGAGTCCTGCGTCCACCAATTCTATCCGCATTCAAAGCACATAATCAATTGTACGTGCACAATGAAAAACTAAATACGGATGGAGTTGTGGGTACTGACAATGAATATAAAGAAAATACCATAGTTACTGTATGAACAAGATATTGTGTAGCATTATGCAAAAGACGTAAAATTACATGTCCAAAAAAAATGTTAAAAATGATGTCTTGCAAGGTACAGCTGTGAAAAGTTTGTCAGCGATAAAGACCACAAACACCAAAGAAGATAAACTGGTACAAGTAGAAGAACAATATTAATTCGTTTGTTTACCTCCCAACGAACAAGAACAGTATTTCCACCAACCACTTTCAAAACTTGTCCACGTGTCTTACAGGGAATCAACAGTCCCTCCATTCCAGGTACAAGTAATGGCTCTTGGGTCTCAACAAACTCAGGGATGTGATCCACCGAGGTACTGCCATTAATCTCAAACAAGGATGATATTCCCACAGATTTATCTAGGAAGTTATACCTATTGATATTAATCAATATATCAGATGGAAGAAAAGAAGTGAGTAAGAACAAATAGAAAGAAAAAAAATAAAGGTGAGGTGACAAAATGTTGGAACATAGGAAAAGATAACACTAGCAAATTGAAAGAAATTATACACTCGGAGAGGAAATGAAAGGGGTGTCCTAGCTTACAAAAAAAAAATAATCAGCCCAAAACAAAAAAAAAAATGTAGGCCAACGCCAAAGCCAAAGCATTAAAAGAAAGAGCTGAACTTGTCAAGGATGACACACAGGATAAGTACAAAAGCCTATGGACTTGATCACAAACACCTGAACCTACCATACTTCAAACCTCCCCTATGACAGCCACCCCTCTAAAACTCCTGTTTCTCTTGATTTCAAATGTCGCACAAGATACCAGCAATATAAGAAAGAGAAGTACCTGCTTCTACTGAAAGAAGCACATAAAATGATCACATAATTTTACACCCCTAACGGTGAGCTGGACCTAAATGCACACAAATTCACGATCTGTTGGACAATTAGTTATTTGATGCACTGTACTAACTGATTTGCAATACTTTCTTTTCTTTTTTCCTTCTCTTTTTCATTTTTTTAATACGATACAAGACTTTTCATTCACGAGATGAAAAAAGACTAATGCACAAAGAAACAAACTCCAACAAGGGAGTGAAAGAAGCAACCAAAAAGAACTAAAAAAACAGATCAAACCAAGCTAAGATTTTAGGTTCTCTCAAAATTAAAAGGAAATTTCTCAATAAAAAATGTTCTAACCACGGAGATCCAACTAAAAAAATATGTATTTTCATCGTACAAAAAGAATTAAGAATCTTATTCAACATAAGCTTCCTGACTTCAATTTTTTCAAGTCAGCTGAAAATGTAGTAATTCAACATGATATTCCACCCAAGGATTAAGAATTTCAGATTTCAAAGGTAAGAGCATTTTGCTTGCGATTTCAAGGCCAACAAGGACTAGAGAGTAGAGACACTGCTTACACGCATTCTGCTGGCCAAGCTCCTTCACAGAGAGATGACAAAAAACGAACAAATTCTACGACCCTAAAGGGAAATTCACCTTCTAGGTCACAAAGGAAACACCGAATAGGACCATCAGTGAAACTCTCTTTGTCCCAGAACTGAATGCAAAGTGACTCCTGCAATTTCATGCGCAACAAAATACAGACAGAAAACTATCAGCAAATGATGTAGCAGGAACAAGAAGCAACAAGTACAGAATGATCACAATTGATGATCATTATACATCCAAACCTCCCCACGGTATATATTGCAAAGAATATCCAAAATTGACCGGAAGGTAGCATCCTCCATCTGCAATACAGATAAAGTTGAATAAAGAGAAGGATATTAATGAATCCTAGCATCTAAGAGATTGGACTCTACGACTACTCAACAAAAGTCATAACTAATATCAAAAGGTTCTGCATGTACAAAAGATTGGAGGATGGTTCACCTAATAAGTAAATTAATTACTAACAAACAAACTAACGAAGCCAATCAACAACTTGGCCCAAGTAAAACCAAACAACTAACGAGGACAAGAAGTACAAGGTTAACTCTAATTTGAAGACTTGGGAATCTTATATTTCTTTGCCTTTCCAAAGTTTCTCAGTTTGTTGTAGCTATTCTTTAGTTGTGAAGATTTGGGATCTTTTCCTGGTTGCTGATTTGGACTTCAAAGGTCTTGGGACTTCAAAAGATCTGGTTTGATGTGGTTGGTCTTCATTCGTCCTCTTAGTGTTGCTGCTTCTCTCTATGAAGATATTGGTTCTTTTTTGCTTCAAGTTTTTCTAGTCTTTTTGGAGTGTATTCGAAGATGAAAGTAATAGTTTTTCTTGGAGAAATACATGACGCAAAGCTTTAGAAAATCCTTGAAATTAGGCATTTGCTATCTGTAAAGCACGGGTAGCTTTTGAAGTTATAGAAGCGGTTAGTTCCTTCTCAAGCATGTTAAGCTTAGAATTTTGTATTTTAGTTTTGAGTACAAGTTTTTTATGTCCTTTGTATTTGTATACGTTAGTACATCAATGAAAAATTCTATTTTTTATTTTCATTTTAAAAAATTAAATTTTAATTATACTTATAAAAATTAGAAAATAATTTCAAAAAAAACCCTCTAATCCAACTGCACCAAGCATCAACTATTCTAAGCAAGCATCAAATTGAAATGTGTACCTGAAGATTAATTTCATACGATGCAATAAACGCAGAAATAAAGGTTCTCAAGACACTTCGATAGCCAACAATGAGTCCCTACAAAAAAAAAAAAAAAAAAAAAAAAAAAAAAAAGTGAAAAATACTAAATACAATGTATTGAAGTACGCAGAGATTAACAAACCTTACAAAAATAGAAACTAAAATGAGTCAGAATCATGCAAAAAGCACGAACGGGATATTAGAGCTGTCAAATTCGTTTATTGATTGGATAAGAATAAGAAAACCAAGTAAAGGCAGCATACTTCCGATTCCTTCAGTAAATCACTGTGAAGTATATCAAGAAAATAATTGAATGCTGCCGAATCAAAAGCTTGACGAACATAGCCAACATGATCAATTTCCTGGTCACGAACAAAAAGTTAAAATTGAAATAATATGTAGTATTCATAAATTCTCGAACAAACAAGCACTATTCACAGACCCACATACCAGCAGCCCATTGTGTTCCTCTTTTCCGGGAAGTGATGATATTAGACACAAGAAAACTGCCCATGTTAGTAACAGAGGGCCTGCTTCTTTTATTTCGAAAGCATTCAAACTAGAGACTATTGCATCCATCTCTTGAAAATCAGACGACGTAAAAACTGAAGCACCCTGCCTGTGGAATGGAAAAGTACTTCATGAAAATGAGAGAATAGAAGGAGAGACATGACCTATTAGGATAAAATGCTAAAAACCAAATTAATAAGTAATCGACGCAAGTAGTTACCCCTAATCCTATTCTTATGGGGAACATTTTCATCGGAAAAAATGAAATAAACAAGGCAAAGCCATCTAAAGTCGATGAGAAAATTAAGGCCATAGTTACACAAGTCCTTCAGAAGGGAACTCAACGAGGAAGAGATGGAAACACTGATCTCTCAGATGGTCCCAACGAAATACTCCTGTCCTCAAAAATATTTCCAATTCTCCCAAAGACAAACTATCACAAAAAGGCTTTCCCATTTCTAACCATCATGGAAAGACTATAATTATAAAAGAAATCTTTGTGATTTGAACTCCAACAAGAGACTAAATGTTGTATGCTATTAACAAAAGAAGCCTCAGTAATCAATTTCTCTCTCACCACACGTCCTACATAATACCCCTAATAGCATCAAGCCACAAAGTAACACATAAGAACTCCTTTCTTTTTTATTTGAACTCCAACAAGAGACTACTCTTCCTTTCTTTTTTCTTTGTTTCTTTCTTTTTTTTTTTTTTTTTTTTTTTTTTTTAGGAATGCCCACCAAAAATAACACATAAGAACTCCTGAAAGAGGAAACGGGCAAAAAAACATATTTAACAAATTCCTTCAAAACTTGGAGGCAAAGGGGCACCCATAGAAAAATATGATTTGCTATTCATAGAGGGCTATCTGTTAAGATTCCGATATTAAGAAAACGTATTGCAATATAAAGAGAAATCACATTGGTAATATTTTTTCAAGTGGGTTATCATTCTCCCACAATCCACAATGGATAGATTCTCCATACTTTCCCTAATATCTAAACTCCCTTACTCCCACTATTTAAAATCGATTCAACCTAAAAAATACAAAGTAATTATACTAATGTCACTATTAACATTTCTAGCATAACCCATTAATACTCTACTAGGATCTTGTTTGAATTTGAACCTCCCAGATAGAGGAAAAGACAATGGAAACAATGGAGAGAGAAAGGAAAGACGAAACTAAAAAAAAAATGAATGGCAAGAGAAACCCCTAGAAGGATTGGGGGACCAAATTCTAACGTCCCTTCTCCCTGTGATCACATGTTGGTCTCAAAGAAGAGAAAAAAAAAAAAGGCTTGTCATGTCCAAAGTCTTTCTATCAAACCAAAAAAGTTGGAAACCTCAAAAGATCGAAGAAGAAAGATCTGGGGAAAGTTCAAGAAAATGTTCAGAAATTTTTTTTCTATTTTTGGGGTTAACACTGTTAAAACTTCAAAGCCCATTCGAAATAAGCTTAAAAAAATTTAGACTTTACTTAAATTTAATAAATATTTTATCTGTATTTTACATATTATGGATTTCATATATTATTTATCCGATGTTAAACATAATTGGATATTCATCAACGGGGAGAAATTTGCTAACGCCAATAGATGAAACCTCCTTAAACAAAAAGCTCCCCAATCTCTAAAAGACAACAGCAAGATTTACAAACACAATTACAACCAATTAATAGCCGACTAATTTCTAGCAACTACCTAGAACTAAAGGTATTAAGTATTTAAAAACACGCCTGAAGAAGTATCCTACTAGCAAGCTTTAAATTCATACATCCACATGTATAAAAATAGTATATGATCTCTACTGGCATTGTGACTCCTACTTAGGAAAATTAACATAAATCAGAAGTTACAGATAAATGGATGAGACAGAAAATAGGAAAATAAATTTTTAAAAAAAAACAATTAGGAAAAATGAATAAAAGGATCGCAATTTGAATAAACAACACTTGAATAATGATCAAAGAAGTTTGAAAGTGAGCACTAATGAGAAGCGATTAGCCTAGATAGATCAAAACATTCAAACCAAACCATACTCTTTTCTTTAAGAATTCTTTGATTCCGCTTGAACCATTGAATGAGGACTACCAAAGGAAACATTCAATCAGTTCTACAATTTCACAAATCGTTTTTACACACTTCTACACTTTTCACATTTCAACAGTGATTGAAACTATATGGTTCATAAAGAAAAGGTAAAACATCCTTATTAATTGCCCACCTAGCAATCCTAAAATATATAAACGTTACTAAACAAGATGAAAACCTGAAAGTTGTTTGATCATGAACCATCTGGAGAAGACTTTCTAGGTCCAACGTTTCCATAAGGATAAATAATAGTCGAACTTTAACTTGACAAGAAGAATGTATTGCTGCACTTGATATTGAAAGCATTTCAATGTTATAAGATCCAGATACGATTCCCTGGACCACTTGTATCGTTAGCATATATAGGATAGTAGAATACTTATAGAAGTATAACAAAGGAAGAGATACACTGGCCTGGACACACGTTATCCAAAAGAGAGAGAGAGAGAGAGAGATAGCAATAGAAAAAACAGATGTACCTTATAAAGCAGGCACAATGCCCTCCATCGCTCACCATTACATCTAACAAATGACTCATAGTATGCAATAAACAGAATGTCCAAAATTAGATTATCTTCTGTCAAAGTCTCTTCAGCCCAAAATGTGAAAAGGTCAATGTCCTACATAGCATTCCAACGGTTAATATCCAGTTAAAATCATCAACAAATGTGGTGGTGGGTGGGTGTATTTTAGGGACAGAAGTAAACATCCAAGTGGCATTCAAAGCAACAATTCCAGAAGAAACAAGAAATAGGTTATACGCTCTGATTTCAAGGTAATTGTCTTATTCTTTTAGCATTTTGAGAGTGTCCAGGCAACAATCACCTCAACTAATCACACGTGATAATAGAGAAGGCATGGTCATGGACAGAGACGTGATCTCTTGCTACGTTTAATGTTACACTTTGAGAATCTACCTCGAAGGATGTTTGTAATTATCCTCTTGATCCTATTTTGGAGCCCTTTCTTATCCTGCTAGAACTTTAATTGTTGCTCGGGCTCCTTTTTCTGGGATGTAGTTTTTGTAAGCCCCTTTTATATTCATTCCATTTTCAATGAAAGCTTAATTTCTATCAAAGTTAAGAAAGAAAATTCAAATCTCTTTTAAGACAAAAAAAAATAAAAAAAATATACTACAATCTCAAGAGATAACCACTAGTTTTACACATTTAGTTACTAGTGGAAGCTCAATCTATTTAATATACCATGTTAGTTTTTTTTATGAGCAACTACAAGGGAACAAAATGACAGCCCAAAAAGAGGGCCTCCACAACTACTGATAGACATACTCCAATCCAAAAGAATAAAACATAGCCAGTACATAGCAGGAAAATTTATTAAATCCAAAAAACTAACAAACGTAGAAGAATCCCTCAAAAGATTTTTTGTTCCTCTCGTTTCTAATAAATCAAAAAAAAAATTTGTTGAAAGCAAGCCACAAAGTCTTCTTCACTCCATGGAATGAATGTCCCAAAAAAATGGATGCAAGAAAATCATATGCATTGTCGGGTAAACTCTAGGACTAACTAAAAGCAACAAGTATCATGGCCTAGTATCTAGAATCAAAAGAGGAAAGAGCAAAAAGGTGTCCAGGAGATTCGAATTAGAAGAACACATAATACAACATGATTGAGAAAGGTAACAATAAGGCATATGCTTTTACAACAGTAATGCAACAATAAAGAAGAAAAGGAGAAAGCATCATCCATTCTAACCATACCATCTGCTCAGGGTGAGCGGAGGACATAAGGCTCTCCAAGACAAGTATAAGTTTGCTTTCCAATCCATCAGTAACCAGACTTAGTGCCTTGTCACAAATATCACCTTTTTTGGAACCATTTCCAACATATACTACATTGAGAACATCAATAAAATCAATTAGGCATTAAGCAAACATTAATATCTATTGGAAATAAGCAGTCCTAAATTAGAAAAGTTCATATATACAGAAAGAGAGGAAAAAGAAGAAAACAAATCAGAAACGGGAATCACTCGTCAAAATGAACTTACAAGCATGCAAGAGTATGCGCCTTGTACATTTCAGCAAGCACTGCCGTTCAATGTAATATTCAAGTAGAACCTTCATTAAAATAATAAAACCAAATAAGACAGACAATAACTTAGAGAGTATTATGAAACATGTAGAACATATTCATTTGAGTTCTTAAATATGACGTAAAATGCTAGTGGATTAATTTTAAAATTTCTATATTTAGGATTCTCCAGCAGTTCTCATAGCTATTTGAACCAAAATCAGATTATTAGATACTGCTTGCAATGGGGAAACATAAAGAGAAATTGAAACACAATTGAAGAACCCAAATTCACTACAAGATCTTACAGTCATTATGGACTCGATTTGCCAAGTCCTAAAGTGCATAATGTCCACTGGAACGTCCGTGTATTTTATCATTAAAGAAGATAAAATTCTCAAACTCCACCAATGGAAATTTGTTTGAGTTACCATCGGTAAGGATGAGGTTTTGGTTGGTGAGTTGCATTTGGTGCCTTTGGAGGAGGCTCTTATGGCCACTAGGTCAATGCCCACCCCTCGTGGTTGTCTAGCCATGCTTTTCTTGAGAGTGATTTCACTATCTTGGAAAACACTAGCTTAACTAAACTAGAAAACTTATTAAACTTAACCAGGAAATTTAACAAAAAACCAAATGAACAATACTATTTGAGTTTTAATCTAAGTGTTGCTTGACAACACAGCTCAAATGATTGCCACTACTTTGGTCCTACAACCTACATAAAATTTCTAGCATTCATAAGTTTTTTAGATGATTTACAAGATCAAAATATCACATGCCCCAACCTTTCAAGCAGCCCCACCAACTTGAAAACAAAAATAAATAAATAAAAGAACCCTTTACTCTGCTCTTCATGGTGGCAGTTGACAATTTTTTCACATATCTGAGCATCAAGGCCAACTTAGGCACAGCTTTACTAATCTCACGAGACATACTTAACACTACTACATTTAGTTGCGAAGAAAACACATAGAATATTAATTTCGAGGTAGATTTTTACCATGGTTTGAACTTATTCCCTCTGAACCTTTTACTTTTTCCATTGTCCCTATGACCACTTCCAACCCATGATGGTTATGGTGATTGATATTTTGGCGAACTGCAATTTAAGGATTTAGAGGGAAATAGTATAAAAGGTTTCTTGGTGGGAAGGAAAGAATGCATCTACAAAACTTCAGTTTATAAATGATAGTATGGAAGGGGTCTTTCAATAACATCAACAAATTCTCCATGTATTTTAGTTGTTGTTTGGGCTTAAGGTTGATAGACAGAAAAGCATCTTTAAGCGAGTTGCAAGGTTGCTTCCTTCCCAATCATCATTCTTGTTCATAATGCTTCCCCTGTGTCATAATCCTATAACTTTTAGGTGGTCACGAAAGTTAAGAAAAAGTTGTCCTCTTAGAAGGCGATTTGAAGTGTTTTTCCTCCTTTCCTAATGAAATATGACATTTTGGTAGTCAGGGTAGGAGCCATCTTCAGGTGCAATGATGCACGCTTTTTACATGCAGTAAATAAGGCATTTTGGAGAATAGCTTCTTTTTTTATATATATATCAGTGAAGTTCCGGGCCAACTTGCACACAGCTCAGCTCATTTTAGAGGACAACTAAGTGCCCCTACTACATTTTGGGTTGCCAAGAAAAATGGAAGGATTATAAATCTTAGGTAGTTGGATGTCATAGTTTGAATTCATAACCCTGTGTTTTCATTAGTCTCAATCACCATCAGAACAACCTATGATGGTTCATTTCATGTGATCTATAATAAATACAAGAGCTCTGGTAATTCAACCTCATAAATCATTAATCAATAAATGTTTGAGCATGCAACTTAATGCATATATCCCCGTCAGAACGAATCCTCCCTCCTGCTACTTGTTATCATCATAGACTTGACTTAATATATGATTAAACATCGAATCTCCACCA
Source organism: Cucurbita ficifolia (assembly GCA_033971965.1). Taxonomy (NCBI): domain Eukaryota; kingdom Viridiplantae; phylum Streptophyta; class Magnoliopsida; order Cucurbitales; family Cucurbitaceae; genus Cucurbita; species Cucurbita ficifolia. Next base: position 1,641,593 of record CM066963.1, read on the forward strand.
TTGAAAAAAAATGCAACACCTAGCTCGAAAGGTGTCTATTAAAGGTACATATGAGAATTAATGGAACAAGCTACTAACCAAGTGAAGAAGTTCCTGAAATGCGGAGTTGCTAGCTAAATTTTCGTGTTCAGTGGTTCGTTCAGCCAGAATGTATGATTGCACCTCGTCCAGACACTGAAACCGACATAGACAAGGATATCATCAATAAATAAAACGATAATATTATTATTTTATCGAGGGAAAAAAGAGTTAACATGTCCAGTAAATATAATATGAGAATTCCCATGTTCTCTATTCTTTCAAGTCTTTTATTCTCTCGTTTTAGTTGGGATGATAATCCCTCTGTGGTTTTCTTTCTTACCCTTTAATTTGTTCATTCTCACTCATCATAGAAATTCGTATCCTTCGAACAATTTTGTTCATTTTCATTAATCAACGATAAGTTCGTATTTTGTTACAATAAAATAGTAAGAATAATAGAGTTCTCATGTTTTCGTGCATACAACAAGACTAACGAAAGAAGTGAATTATTAGCTAAGTGACATTCAAAGTGCAGTGGAAAACATTCAAAATCCGAATACAACAACTGCAGCATACAAAGCAAACAGGCATACCAGATAGGAGCTGAGCTTGAGAGCCTTGTCTTTAAGCTCAGATTGTATAGATAATGTGTGTGATCCTATTTTGATTTCCTGAGAATCTAAAGCCGCCCTCGATTTCTCATTCGGTTTCTTGAAGAGTGAAACAGTATCCAAGAACCAAGCACGGTTGTCATCCAACTTTTTCACCTGAAAAAAGACACTGCCACGGTTAATGTCCACTCAATCACTTCCGACTAAAATATAAAGGGGAGAAATTTTCACCAGTTTTGGAGGAAGCTCTGCAGAAGAGAGGGAGACATTTTCGAGCTCAGTAAGAAGTAGACAGAAAGGATCCCACCAGAGAGAAGAGTCGACGGAAGTGGAGGCGGCCATGGGAGTGAGAGCTTGAATGAAGCTGAACCCTAGCAAGAATGAACACAGAAATGCCCGTTTGATTCCACTCTTTTTCGCGCCTCTGCGTTTCAGAGGCCCCAGAAATTGGCGGAGAGCGCCTCAGGCAGAGATGAAGTAATATGTTAATGGAGGTTGAAGGGTAATATTGTAATTTCACACAAAATTATAAATAATTTTAAAAATAAATTCAAATGTATTTTTAAAAAAATTTAATTCGATAAAAAAATAAAATTTAATGCTTGATTTGTTTGGTTATTTGTGTTTTCAATATTTAAGTTTATAAATATTGTTTTCAGTGTTAACGACTTTTACCTATATTTTTAAAACTTAGACTACGTTTTGAAAATAAAAAAAATGTAGTTTTGAATATTTTATTTTTTAATTAGGTTAAAATTTTAAATATTTAATTGACGATAAAAAGTTGAATTCAATCTTTAAGTGCAGTTCTTATTATTCGACACTCGAGGATTGGACTTTACCAACAATGTCAGGTTAGGAGCATGAATCTAACACCACTTGCTCGGGACAATGATCCTCGAGATACCACTCTATCAATATGATACTGTCCATGTATATACTCATTATATTCTCCTTATCTAACCAACACGGGACTTTAGTCAATAAAATTCACAGAAGAGTTGAATTAGATCGATCCAGCCAACTGTCAAACTTGAGTTGGGCTTGGGTCAACCTTGGGTTTCAAGCACGAGGTTGAGTTGGCACATGTGATTTCTAGAATTTCTTCTCGGGGTAAATTCTTCGACCCATTTAAGATTCACATTGTCATTTCAGACCTGATATTTACATATAAAGGTTTAAAGATCTAAAAGATACTTTTAACTCAATAAAAGCAATATATTGTAAACATGAAAGTATTGAAACATTTCTGAAATAAAGAACAATAACATTGCAAGAACCTGAAAGTACAATTTTCTAAACGAAAAATTGTTCCATTAAATTTACAGAATCATAACAATCATAACAATCCACACAAATCTAAACTTAAATGGAAAAAATAAAACAAACAACTGGAGCTTTATTTGCAGCAGTTGAAAGTGACTAAACCTTCACTGCACAATACCATGTTGAAGACAATAATAATAGGCTAATGATGAGAAGCAGCAGAAGGTGGGTGTTTAGGGAAACCTCCAAACTTGTGGTGGGAGAAGTACTTTGGTGGGAAACTGGGAAGAGGAGGGAAGTGAGGAATAGGAGGCCATGGCTTCTTAAGGAAAGGATGATGGGGTATCTTTGGAATGGGAGGTAGATGCTTGAAGAACGGATGTTTTGGCTTCAAAAATGGAATGGGAGCCTTGTGAACCGGTGGTGGAAGTGGTTTCTTATACACAGGGACAGGCGGTGGAAGTGGTTTCTTAGCCACATGAACCGGTGGCGGAAGAGGCTTTTTGTAAACAGGGACCGGCGGTAGAAGAGGCTTTTTGTAGACCGGAGGAGGATTAGGCTGCTTGTAAATGGGAACCGGTGGTGGAAGTGGCTTTTCATGAACAGGAACAGGTGGTGGAGTCGGTTTTTTATAGAATGGGTGGACAAAGTGTTTGAAGTATGGATGGTGAAACTTGGGTATTAGAGGGAGAGGTAAAGGAAAGTGAGGGAAGTTTGGGAGGGGAGGGTACTTGAAAGATGGCCACAAGAAGGCTGATGTGCAAGTTTGAGGTGAAAACTTGAGGTTACCTGACAGCCCAAAGGTGTGTGTCTGGTCTGATTTGGACACCAAAATGAGCTTAGAGGAGGGAAGGTCATGGTGGGCAGGGCAAGGGGTGGCTGATGCACTGTAAAGCTGTGCATAGCATTCTTCCTTTAACTTTTCATCTTTCACTATGGCATTTGGAAGCAATACTTTGAACTTTCCTTCTTCGTTTAGCTCTCCAATTCCTCTTGTTTTGAAATGGCCATCACTTGATTTGCAAGCTATGCCTACTTTTAGTCCTGCAAACAGAAAGCTCACATGTTTTAGAACGGTAACCGTCTAAGCCCATTGCTAGTAGATATTGTCCGCTTTCGCCTGTTACGTATCGTCGTCAGTCTCACGGTTTTAAAACGTGTCTGCTAGGGAGAGGTTTCCACACTCTTATAAGGAATGCTTTGTTCCCCTCTTCAGCCAATGTGGAATCTCACAATCCACCTCTCTTGGGGCCCCTAACGTCCTCGCTAGCACACCATTTGGTGCCTAGCTCTGATGTCATTGGTAACAGCCCAGGCCTACGGCTAGTAGATATTGTCTGCTTTGGCCCATTACGTATTGCTGTCAGCCTCACGATTTTAAAACGCGTATAGTAGGGAGAGGTTTCCATCCCTTACATGGAATGTTTTCCCCTCTCCAACCAATGTGGGATCTCACAGAAACAGTTACTAGAAGAAAACAAAAAGCAAACATACCTGACAAGGCATGGCTAGTTTTGATGTTACTCTCCTTGCAGCCAGCACATTCACCAACGCCGACGACCTCGACCGTATTCACATCAGCATAGCACAACGTTGCAGCAAGTACAAATGACACCAGGAAGAAGCACAACAAGGGTGCCCTTCCAAACAGAGAAGGGTTCCTCATGGCGAAACCACAATTCCAAATCTGACCCGAAACCAACTCTCCCGAGATCGAGCAGCAGCTATGAGCTTCGGCCTTCGGGGCAGTGTACAAAAAATGAAACAGATGAAGCTCATTATATAGCAGCAGATAAGTGAGTAAAAGGCTGAGTTTTGAGACTTAAGGGCATGTCACATGCTGCATGAGAAAGCCCTGGCCACACCAGCTAGAAACCAACTCAACTGCCATTTTCTTTCATTTATTGAGCAATCAAAATGGTCTCAGCTTCCACACCTTTCTGAACCTACTGCTAACCAATATCACATAATTAAACTTCCTTTCAGAGTAAAGGGAAATGGTAACTCTTTGAACAGCCAATGGAAAACAAAGTCAAAAACAAAAGAAATCAAAATGATGGTAACATCTTGAACAGTGATAGTGGAAACATATTCAAAATATGGTTGGAAGTTGACATGTTTATTAACCTCACATCTTAGAAAAATGAAAGGTTCATTGATTTCAACCTTTTTAAAAATAATATTCTTAGAACAATACTACTAATTTGAGCTTAAATTAATAATATCGCATAGAAATGATGAACTGTATCTCCGTGATTATGACAATCAATCTGATATTGTTTTTAGCTGTATACTCAAACTACTTCATACAACTTTACTGTAACAGTTCAAGCTCATTGTTTAGCAGATATTGTCCATTTTGGCTCATTATGTATCGCCGTCAGCTTCACGATTTTAAAACGCATCTACTAGGGAGAGGTTTCCACACTCTTATAAGGAATGCTTTTTCACCGCTCCAATCAATGTGGGATCTCACAATCCACCCCCTTGGGGCCCAGCGTCTTTGTTAGCACACTACTCGGTGTATTGTTCTGATACCATTTGTAATAGTCTAAGCTCACTGCTAGTAGATATTGTCCGTTTTGGTTCATTACGTATCGCCGTCAACTTCATGATTTTAAAACGCATCTACTAGGGAGAGGTTTCCACACCCTTATAAGGATGCTCCGTTACCCTCTCCAATCAATGTGGGATCTCACATTTATGAACGTTGACATTACTCTATGTAGTTCATTTTTAGCATGGACATGATCGACCCCAAACAAATACTTGAGGCATTTCATTAACATCATCATTCATCAATGAATAAAATCATTCAGATCAACCAATTGTGGTTCATAGCAGTCCTCAAGCACGTTCCAAGCTTGTGCAAACTTAGCTAACTTTCAGCCCTATTTACTACCAAGGCTTAAATGAAAGGCTATTCTATTAATGAAAAGCCTCCAAAGTTGGAGGTTTGATGGGTCTCAAGCCACTTTTCCTAATGGATTTTAATTTCAACGTGACATCTTATCAACACTTGTGGGAGTCCAGCTGTTGACACTAAGAAGCTTCGGAGTAGTTATTGTATTACAAGTATACAAGTGCGAGGGTAGAGATTTGAACATTTAATGAGTTTCATATCGATAACAAATTTTGTATGGATCAATTTTCCAACTCTATAATATTTAGATTTTAAGAAAAAAAATTGAAGGATATGATATTTTACGTAGATTGCTAGCTAACACGGAGCTTGAGCTGTAGAGTTCAATGCTAAGCTTGGGGATTTGGGCCTAGCAGAAGTTTATGAACACTGTTCGAATACAAGAGAAGCTACTATACCAGCAGGAACAATGAGATATCTTGCACTTGAGTATCTTGATTCGGGTATTCCCATTGAGAAGAAAGATGTTTACAGCTTTAGTGTGGTAGTGTTAGAGGTGGCAACGGGGAGAATGCCTCTTGATTATAATGGAATTGTGGTTATTGACCGAGTCTAACTCTCATCTTTATTTACGTTATGAACCTGTAGTTAAACCATTAAGCCAATTTATGATATATTATTGTCATGAGCCTGCTATTTCCAGTATAGCATGCATACAGACAATGCACTAGGACATTCAAGCATGGTAAAAAGTACGCCTACATGACGTGGATATTGCACGTAACATACAATCATGCACTCAATGTCCCCATCGAGTAAAATTCTAATATTACCGTAGTACGAAAATAAGTGTACTACCTTCACTTGCTGCTTGCCACGATAGTAACATTAAAAAATAATGCATCATTTAATAGAAAAATATAATTAAGTCCACGAAGAGTAAAAGAATTTCAAGTATCTATCTAGATATACTTTCGACCATAAAGTTGAAAGTAGACCGTGAACATTTAAATAATAGCAAATATATTATTAGAAACAATATATCAGGGAGGGTAGAACATAATTAAAAAGAAAATCACAATCACTGATTATTATTTGGCATCATCCAACCGCATCTCCATAACACATGGAATCAAGAACTTTAATGGAAAGGGCACCTAGATTTTAACTACTAATAGAGGCAAAAAGTTGTGGTATTCAAACAAGGAGGTTGGAATAAGAACAAAGTTTAAAGTAAGGCAGAAGGCAAAAAGGAACTTTAATGAATTGCACATCAACTGCTATGTTTGGCAGATTGGTGTAGTAAATTTTGGAAACCAATAAACGTGAATCAAAGGAAACCACCACTACCCCACATGAAAAAGGGAAGAAAATAATACAATTATGGTAATAACAGCACAACCGACCTACCTGCAACTGCATAATTGGTTTTGTTTCATGTGATTTGACAGCTCAAAGAATTAAAAAGTAACACCAGAAGGTATTAACAGATACAACAAAGGTCAAATCCCACATGCTACCCTTTAGGCACTAAAAGTTAATCAATGATTCTTCAATAGGTATAGTGGGAGTTCAATTGGATGAATATTGCTAGAAATCAACCACTTTACCTGCATCTTTTTGGTGTTTATTTCTTGAAAATTCAAAGCCTATAATGAATAATCAAGCACTATATTAAGCATAATAATGGTCAGAAATAACTCTGTAATTAATAAAAGACTTAAAATAAGTGAATTCAAGTTAGGGTGGTCATCAATCTAATATGAGTTCTCTTGGCAACCAATGGTTCTCGGAAGCTGGCTGGGTATCCATGGATATCAACAAAATATACCTAGTAAATTCTTCTAAAAAGAGTGATATATGTGGATATCACTTGGCATCAAAAGGGATAAAAGAACAAATAAAACTAGTGATGATTGGAGCACTAAAATGCATTTTTAGAAGGTACTCAGACCTTGCAATCCTATCAAAAGGAAAATTAGCTATCAACAAGTAACGTCAAGAAAGTCAAGGTGAGGATAGCTTAGTAGATATGTACATAAATTCAAATTCCACACACCATAATGCCGTCAAACAACAAGAATATGGTAAAAAAATTGGATTAAATTAAAAAATCTCTATCGTGGCTATTCATATCATATCTGCGTCAGTTCAAATTTGAATAACTCAACTTCTCCAAAGTCTAAACTGGCCTATTTTCCAAAAGCTGGTATCACGATGCGCCTCTTATACAATTCAGATGCCTAAGTGTGAGTGACAAGAGGGTGTATTATGTGGTACGTGTCTAGGGAAGAAAAGGAGAGGCAGACAAGATGAGTGATTTACTTCTTTTTCTTTAATTTGTTTGACGATGACTGAGAATATGCAGTGCCCTGCATATCAAAGAGAGGAATATATCAATCTCAGTCAGCAGTGAAATGAAACGACTTTAAAATTCTAATCAAATTTAATTACAAGCCAATGAATTTACCTCAAGCCATTCGTCTAATGATGCATCTGAAGCCTTGGTTCCAACTTCAACCTTTGGAGCCCTCTTGGTTTTCTAACCAAAAAAAAGAGCGTTGTAAGATAGCTTCTTAATATGGGTGCGCGGGGTAAAGTCAAGAAGCTAAATAGAGAGTGTTAAGTGTTGGAGCAACAGAACAGTCAATAGCCATCAACTCATGATCATGAGAGTAAGAAATTCAGAATTCCAATCTAATTTCCAATAAAAAAGAATATAACAGTTTTACTAAAAAAGTAAAAAAGAAAAGAAAAGGAAATACAAGAGTTTTCCTATTTATTTGATTTAACGAGATCGTTTTCACCAATGAAAGAGTATAATTACAGAGTGAAGAGATGAGAAGTCCTCGCAACCTAAACCAACGAAATCACAAAAATCCATTCCAATCAGCAACAACAATTTTCTTTTTTAGAAAAAAGGACAGAAATTACAATTAGTCAAGGAACTACAAATTAAAACCCATAAGTACAAAAATCAGGTCCAGTTTTGCTGTAGAGGAAAGAAACCAATGGTGTGAGACAATGGTCTTTTGTTAGCCAATGTTTCTTTTCAAAATCTATTTTTTAAACTTATTGTTAAATGGATGCAAATTTTTCCCAAGGAAAATAAATGCAATAATTTTACTGAAAATATACCTGTTAAAAATCAAACTTGATAGGAAATTGAGAAGATTTGATTGATCAAAACAATACAGAAAAAAGACGATAAGAAATAGACCCTTGGGCGAGGGGAATTACCCAATCAATCTATAAATTTGTAAGCAGATTTATTAAACACTCAGCTAGTTGAATCCTTTTTTACGGTTAAACATAATTCATCCACAGGCACGCTGCATATGAATCTTCAACACTGATATTAAGAGTTTGCTGCTCAAAAGTAGAAAAAAAAATCCTAAAATTTAGATTCAGCAGATATGTACCTTGGAAAGATTCTGTATTTGCCCATGAATCCATAAGCCAAGCAGCACGATTAGTGCAATTCCAAGGGTAACGAGAAATACAGATTCAATGCTGAGAAAACCACTGGCTTCAGCAACTTCAATGGTACCATTGAAGAATGTACTCTGATATGGATGCTGATCCATCTCATAAATGATGGTTCCAACAAGATCAAAATTCCCAGGCTGCACAAAAGAAGAAATGCCTTTTTAGCTATTTTTATGGTATGCGTGCTTGAAGTTCAAAAACAAACAGACCAAAGAAAAATAATTTTGAAAACAACACATTAAATTTCAATGTAGAAGACCATCACAGCAACACAAAGACCTGAAGATATTTGCTGACAGCAAAAAAGTACGGGAAAGTTGCTTGTGAGGATGCTGGTACTGATGCATTATTAAAAGGCTGCAACCAAAACAAGAACATAAATGTAAGAAAATAATAGAAGGTAATCAACTAAAATCAAAATGCTGTAGCAAGCAATATGTACATACAGGCACATAAGTAAGCTTAGAAAAAATAAATAAGACCTTTCGTTTTTACTTTTTTTAGCATAAAGAACTCAAGTTATGTGCGAAAAAGAACCTCACGAAAAAACCAAAAATATAGTGTGAATTTAAGTATCCCCTTGTAAACAATTAACAACTACGTTAAGGAGACCAAACACACCTACAATAGAATTCATGCTAAAATATAAAATATTAAAAGTATAAATAACCAAAAATATAGTGTGATTAAAATATCACTTTTGGAATGATTAGCAAGAACAACTACACTAAGGAGAGAAACTACAATCTACAATAGAATTTCATGAACTAAAATATAAAATATTAAAGCTATATGGAAGTGATAAATAACACAGCATCATTTCTTACAAGAAACCTTTCAGTATTAAAAAAATAAGAAGAGACCGAATGTTTCCAGCAAGCAATAGGGGATTACAGAAAGGTTCACCAACTTGTACATATAACGAAAGATAAGTGTTTAGCCACAAATTAAAAATATCCATCCAAGGAATAACTGAAGACTATAAACGGAAACATAATCATTTTATGTAAGAAAATAGCTTTCATTAAATAATGCCAAAGGAATTACTAACTTCTCCAATTCGCAAAAATCATGAAGAGCTCATAATCACAAAATAAGAAATTAACAGAAATTCAAGAGGAAACAGAAAACTATATCTTCAAATTCCACACGTTCTCTACAACTCTATTACAAATTTTATACTATTTCTGTGATTATCTGCATAGAAAGGACTACATAAAAGAATGCAACACAAGTTCAGCTACAAAAATCAATGCAGTATCTTAACCTGATTGTAGTGCCTCCTCTTTTCTTGGCCTTAACCTATGCACTTCTTTTAGTTTATCTAGTGGCCATTTCTTGTATCGAGTATATGTGGCAGGTAATTACTGTTAATGTATGTTAATAAGGTCGAACAGCAATACTATCTCCTCCTAAGCTTGTGGGCTCAAGAAAGGTGATTTATATTATGGATTCTAATAAGCTAAAGCAGGCACAAAGCTCCAAGAGATGAGAAAGGCCATGCTTCCAGAGATTTGGTTCATATCTCACAGCTTTAACTCAATCAAGAATTCACCCCCCTAATATACCACATAAGTGAAATGACTGCTATATCACGAATACTTAAGCCGAGTGAGTAAAAGTTCTGGAATTTTATTGGCACAAAATCATGCTTGCAGATAGCAGACCAGATAAAGGCTATTCAGTGAGTTGATGAAAAGCGCACATATACATTAACCATGCTTTCACATTACCAGTGCGGTAAGATTTTGAACTAGTACTCGGTGATCAAAAGTGTAATGAACACTGGCTTTAATTGCAATGACATTCAAGCTAGAATCCCCTGTTTTTTCATAAAAAAGAAATGAAGTAAGAAACATATCAAACAACTAGCAGCAATTGGAAAAGGAAAAAAAAAAATGGGAGAACAGCAGTAACTCCATCATTGAGAATACGTGAAGGAAATTTTAAACAATCCTTTCAAGAAAAAGTTTTTAAATTGCAACTTGAGGTAAAAGGGCAACCTCAATGTTTTTTGTGCACCCAAGCCCTAGTAAGCCTCAAAATTACAAATAAAAAGATTAAACACAGCAGAAATTGGAAAAACAGAAAGAAACTCAAACTGGAAATCTTGCATTGCTAAGGAGACAAGACAGCATGGATTAACTATCATTAAAGCCACATAAGGCACCAAATGAACTATAAAAATGCCATCTATTGCTGATTATAAACAGAAATATTAACAATACAGCATTATTAGTTGATAATTAAGGGTCAATTACCATCATTTTTCACTCCTGCTAATAGCTCGGCCTCTTCTCCTGCCACCACAACTGCAATTGGGGAACTTATAGATTGATTACACTATTTTACATCGTATCCAGAATAATATTTTTCTGTTCAACTTAAATGGAATACTCACTACGTGCGCTATTTTTGGGGAAAACACACACGGTATCAACCCCTGGAGCCGGGCTAAAGCTCCCGTCACCAAAATCTTGCTCATCCTCCCCAACAGTCCCCAAGTCAGTGATATCTTTAACGGCCTCTTCAGATTCCACACTCGCATCCGATTGACATCTAACAACTATAGGAAAGGAAAAAACGTAAATATATATAACCTAAGTAGAATAAAATTATACATAAAAGTTCATCACATTGTGGAAGATGGATAACAACTTTCAACGAAAGAACTAAAACAGCTTTTAATCAGAACGAAAACGTTTGAATCTCGCGTGTCAAAGTCCCTAAACGAACCCAAAGATCGAGCTTAATTTATACGGTTAATATGGATACACTAAAAACGCTGCCCAATTCATTTTGTGCATCCGTTCAAAGGAGAAGTTTTCAAACTGAAATCAGCTAGAATGAGAGTCGAAAAGCACCAGAGAGACAATCGAATAACATATAAATGTTGAAAAAAAGAGATCACCGCCAAAATTATAGCTGGAATTTAGAAAATCAAACGCGCACAAATCCAACAGAAAATCGGCTCTCGTTATACATAAATTGTGAGATATACACATGCAATGTAAATAGAGAGATATACATGAATTGAACCGGCCCTCGATAAAAATGGAAAATTGAAACCATAACCGCGCATGCAAGATCGAAATTCGATTAAATCTAAAGATAACAGCTTAAACATATGCACATCAGAAAAAAAAAAAAAAAATCTAAATACAGAATGAAGGAGGCAAAACCTTGGAGAAATGGCGACACAAGGAGGAGGAGTGCAAAAACGAAAATCCTGAAGGCCTTCGACGCCATGATTGAGAGCTCCGGATACTAACGTGGCGTAGGTACGTTGCTTGAGAAAGAAAATCAGTGAACAACGCGTGGACTATCTTAGGTTCTCGGGTCAAATCGCTTTGGCCATTTTAGTAAATTCACTCCTAAATTATAAAATTTCCCTTCAAATTTTCCTCCTCATTAAATATATTATATATATATATATATATATTATTCTCCATCTTTTATATTTTACACAAAATAAGTTATATTTAAAAATAAAAATTTAACTCGTCAACTTCTCCCACCAATAGTTATAGCCACTGTTATCACTCTCTTGCTTGCATATCTTTCAAAATCTCGTTCTGCCCTCACTTTCTAAAACCTTCTTCTTAAATCGAGGCCAGAGGCTCGAACATACGTTATTTGGCCGCTTTCTAAAACCTTCTTCTTAAACTGAGGCCAGAGGCTCGAGCATACGTTATTTGCCCGTAGGCGACGTAAGAACAAATTGACTTAGCTCACTTATCGTTGGAAAGTAAGTGTGCCACACAATCGCAAGTCCGTTGCCATCAAAAGTGCGATTGTGACGATGGTATATTTTACTTTTGTATATCAAAATCAGTTGAATTATGTTCAAGTTGATGTATTTTAAGATCTATTCCACATATTCTTCTCTAATAAATAAAAGAAAATAGTGTCCAACAAAAAAAAAAAAAAAAAAGAAGACAAAAAGTAGAGAGCACATTTTTAATTAAATTTTTTTAAATATTAAAAAGGGAGATCTTAAATAATAAATGGAATTCTCCTTTTAAATATTAGAATATTTAAATATCCGTAAATCCAAGTTCTTTTACCAAATAAATAAATACATAAATAAATAATTTGAGCACAAAATTGATAATGAAAAGAAATACATCCGACTTAAAAGTTAGAAACTTCGATTTTTACTTGATTAAAGAAATGTCGGCTAAACATAATTAAGTGGAATATATTATTATTATTATTTTTTTCAATTTTAGATGCCAAGCCACTCATATTTTTTACCTAATATAAATACAATTACTCGTATTATTGCCCCGCATCTCGTCCTTCCATAAAAGAAAAGAAAAACATTTCGAACAGTCTCAACACACTAAAGGTCTTCGGTTCGAATTCGGGCAACACCATTTTTTTAATTTTATTTCAATTCTATAAATTATTTATCTAATTTAAAATTATACCTAGTGAGAAGTCTAATATAAACACAATTACTCGTATGGTCGCCCTGCCTATCGTCCTTCCATAAAAATAACATTTCGAACAAGTTGAACTAGTTCAACGAGAGGCAAATCGAGATCTAACGACAACGTAAGCTCATTCCACCAAAAACTAAACAGCTTTCTAAAGAGAACAATATGATATCTCAATGCTACAAGCCAAATGCTTAAATAACACAATACATATCCCATTCACAACAAGAAAAGAGAACGGATACCATGAAAAAAGGGGTTGATATCATCTGTCAGTTAATTTCAAATTCCTTATTTCAAACATACTCTAGCGTGCATAATATAGCAGAGGTAAGAAAAAAACTGAGGATTCAAGGCATAAATCATACTACCCGTGCTGTATGTCATAGAATCAATCCCCGTGGATGGTGTACCGCTCCCATTTCTTGGTTGGATCGTATATCTGCAACGAACGGGGAGGGGGTTAAAGTTTATGGAATTACCAGACAAGGAGAATCGTCAACACGTACAATGTTACAAGCAGAACAAGAGATAAGAAGCTTACCTCCCATCTTGAAGCAGGAAAGATGTGCTTATTCTTCTCGTACCAGTGCCTCTCAACAACTTTCCCAGCATGAGACTGTCAGAAAATAAAACAAAAACAAATGATGAGTTTAGAAAATGATAGTAATAGTATCATCAAGAACATAACTTGTGATGAGTTTGGAAAATGAGAGTAATAGTATCATCAAGAACATAACTTGTGAAGAGGCATCTTCCTAAACTAAGTTAACTGGGAGATCCTACATTTGTTGGAGGGGAACGAAGCATTCCTTATAAGGGTATGAAATTTTTCCTAGCGGACTCGTTTTAAAACTTTGAGGGAAAGCCCAAAAAGGAACAATATCTACTAGCGGGGGGCTTGAGCTGTTACATTAACACTTCTTGGTAGACTTACTAAGTTAACTGGGAGATCCCACATTTGTTGGAGAGGGGAACAAAACATTTCTTATAAGGGTGTGGAAATCTCTCCCTAGCAGACTCGTTTTAAAACCTTGAAGGGACGCCGGTAAGAAAAAGCCCAAAGAGGATAATATCTGCTAGCGGTGGGCTTGAATTGTTGCATTACGCTTCTTGCTAGGGAACGAAGCATTCCTTATAAGGGTGTGAAAATCTCTCCCTAGCAGACTCGTTTTAAAACCTTGAAGGGACGCCTGTAAAGGAAAGCCCAAAGAGAACAATATCTTCTAGCAGTGGGATTGAGCTGTTACATTAACGCTTCTTGCTAGACTTTTATCATTGCAACGTGCGTTTGATCAAATTTTGCCAAGAAGAGGGGAAATAACATAAATGGAAACCGCATATTATCAAATGCTCATAAGATACTATTGAATTTGATAAGACATGGATAAAGCTACTCTCTGCTTCCACCAACCTCACCGAACTTACATTGTCGAGCAATCATAATAAGAATGCATACATGAAATAAATTTAAAAAATATACCTCATCCTTCTCGATTGTCGCATCAGCAGTTGTCCGAACATCCTCGTGTACGTCAAAGTGGAAAAGCTGAGAATCAGCAAAACAGAATGCCATCAAATTAACAAGAGTTTGAATGGCGCCAAACATTTATAAGATGGAACAGAGTTTTTTTTTAAAAATCATCGTCACTCATGTTACATAGTAAAAGCTCCAAGCCTCTAACTATCAACAAGACAACAGGGTAGTCATAGCTCATTAAAAATAACAAAATTGTTCTTCAATAAGGTCTATCAATAAACCTGAAATCTAAATCAGAAGCAGTGAACAACAAATTCTGGAATGATTACTCTCAAAGATACTTGAACATCCAAAACGTGAATTTTTTATGCATGAAGCGAACACGAACTACAATTTCCAAAAAAATGCATAAAGAAGCCTTACCGGGCCACTTTTGCCTCTAGCCTTGTTCACAATAAGCTCATAGAAGCTATGTTGCTGCACAATAGAACAAAAAACTCAGCACACTCACCGAGAAGCAAAGACCAAAAATAATATCACAACGATTTCGAAGTTATATTACATGTGGTATTATAAGATCCTCCTTCACATATAGCAAATTCTCTACCGAGGTAGTCCTAATCTCCCGAAACTCAGGAGCGAGTTGCTGCTGTACTGCCCTCAGAAACTCTCCAATTCTATCACCTTTTCGTGCCTAAACGAAAACAAAAAACAAATACAAGGCTAAAATGAGCTCGGAAGCAATAAGAAAACAGGATTATTTCTAGTTGATCATTAATAACCTGAAGGACTCGTCTATGCCCAGCTCCATCCCAATAACTGTAAGTAATTTGAAGTGGCTCGCCTGCGACACAAGGGAAAGATTTAATTACTTCTTTCGGTACCATACCGTCTAATATGCAACCATGAAATCTATACATGGCTCAAATATAAAATTACTTCGAATTTGCTCCTGCTCCCGAAGCCACTGTTTCTTCAGCCTTTCACGCTCAGCTTGCTCCTCAGCTTCCCGCTCACTGTAATAGAATCCTCAATCCCCCTAAGCTAAAACGTTAGTCCCAAAAATATATATAAGATGTAGGGAGAATAAGAGAAAGAAGGATGCAACACCTATCAGGCAAAAAGCTAGTCTCCACTGTAGGATCTTTCCCAAGTTTATCACGCCCGAGCTTCCTTGGCTCCAAATTTTCTATGAAGCACAAGCACAAGTTTGGATTATTAAGTGGTCATGGCTAATAAGTTACAACATCTTGGCACCGACACGAGAAGTCGATTTCCTTCAAACTATTACGTTAAAATAGTATAAGTTTTATACTACATAAGTCCCGTCGGATGAAAATGAAATATATTAATTACAACTGAATGTACATTTCAGATAGAACAGGAAAAATGCTTACTATTATCATCGTCCTCATCGCTTCCATTCTCAAAATCATCAGAGAAAGACAAACGTGAATTCCCCCTTATTTTCCTTTTCCTGCGTTTTTGCAATTGGAGTTCCTCTTCCCTGAAGACAAGGAAATAAAAACAATGAAGGGAATGTTAGAAATCACGACTCTCTACAATGGTATGATATTATCCACTTTGAACATAAGCTCTCATGACTTTGCTTTTGGTTTCTCCAAAAGGCCTCATACCAATGGAGATATATTCCTTACTTATAAACCCATTATCAACCCCTTAATTAGTCGATGTGGGACTCCCCCACCAACAATCCTCGAAACTTTTCCAGTAGAAGAAGACAATGAGAAAACTCACTCTCGTTGTAGCTTTTGAAGTTTCTCCTTCTCCTCCTCCTCAAATTTGTTTCGAATGTTCACTCTCTATGGTTAAATCAACAAAAACAAACAGTTCACAATTTACATATGCTTTTATTAACAGTAAAAGGAAAAGTGTTCATATCATATTTTCTTTTTTTACCTTTTCAACATACTCTTCTCTCGTCACCAGACCAACAGTTTCCTTCTTGAATGCTGTCTCAAGAATCTGAAATACCGAAACGCCGAAATTCATCTTTCCTATATAACTACTTGAAAAGAAATCACGAAACGCCGAAATTCGAAAACGATGTAAGCCAGAGGTACACCGAAAACGATGTAAAGATGTAAACAAACCCTAGATTGAAAGTAGCCCAAGAAATTAAAATTTAATAAGAACCTCAGAGGTACTGGAGCCGAATTGGAGGAGACCAGGCTGGCCTTTGTCGGAGGCAGTCTTGGCCTTGAGCTCCTGGATTTTCCGGCGCTCGGCTTCCCTCTGCTTCTCGAGTCTTCGAATCCTGACGGCGTCTTGGGCAGTGCCGACGTACCCATCTCCCATGCCCGACATCTTCTTCCGATCTTTCTACAGTTGTCGCCGGCGCTCTCTGCGTCACGCGGTCCCTAGTTGCCGCCTTTAGGAATGGATCGAAGATGGAGAAATAAGCGTTAATCCGGAATTTTATTGAATTTCGAATCCGTTTGAGTTAAACCATCGTAGATAGAAATATCATAAAAATTGTCCAATATTTATGAAATTAATACATATATCAATTATATTAATTTAATTATATATTGTTTAAATTATAATTGAGTGTCTACCATTTTTAAATATTGTAATTAATCTTAATTAATCTATTTTTTTTCTTTTTTTTTTAAATACCATATTTTTGTTATTTCACTCCATCTTATATTTCAAATATTGTATTAAACTTTATATATATATATATATTCTAAATCTACAGTATTTTTTAAGCACCTCCGAATATTAAAGATAATTTTTTTAAATATTTTTTAAAGTTTAAAGATATTTTTAAAATAAAATATTAGCGATTTTCATTAAAAAAAAATTTATATATTTTTTAATTTAAAAGTATTTTTTAGTTTTTTTTTTTAAAGTTTAAGCATATAATTGAAAATTTTAAAAATAAAATACAAAAATATTTTTACTAATTTAATCTTTAATATTATAAATCTATTATTACAAAAAATAAAAAATAAAGTAAAAACTTAAATAAGTTTTCGACCGAACATAAAAACAAAAATATATTTACATTTCCGTTTCTCATCAATGATTTGAACTTCCCGCTGGCCGACATCTTATCCACAGTGTTTCGCACCAAAAATGCATCTGAATTCTGAAAGACCTACAGAGTCGTCGTCAAACCGTTAGTCCCGACGGAACTTCGCCACTTTCACGAGGACCGGTGGATGTCTCCGGCAGCCATGGATCAACGACGCGACGCTCCAATTACGAATCCAGTCACACCCTCCATTGAGCTTTCAGGGCACCCAAATCGCTCCCAATCCAGTTCCAGGTCTGTTCTAGAATCCGCCATTTCGAATTCCTTTTGTTTTTCCGGTGTTTCGACTATGCCGTTGAGCACGGTTAAGAACCACAACTTCCATAATGATATGATATTGTCCACTCTGAGTATAAGCTCTCAAGTTATTTATTGCTTATAAACTCATGATCTTTTCCATAATTAGCTAATGTGAAACTACTACTCTCAATAATCCTCAACAATCATTCTCTCGAACAAAGTACATAGAGCCTCTCCTTGAGGTCTCCTTCTCTGGAGCTCTCGAACAACCTCTCCTTAAGTGAGGTTCGACTCCTTCTCTTGAGCCCTTGAACAAATATACTATTTGTTCGACACTTGTGTCACCTTTGACTACACCTTTGAGGCTTACGACTGCTTTGTTCGACACCTGATGATTCTATTGGCATGGCTAAGTTAAGGGCATGGGTCTGATACCATGTTAGGAACCACGACCTCCACCATGATATGATATTGTCCATTTTGAGCATAAGGCTTTATTTTGGTTTTCCCCAGAAGTCTCATATCAATGGAGATAGTATTTCTTACCTATAAAGTCATGATCTTCCCCCTTGATTAACCAATGTGGAACTACTCCTCTCAATAATCTTCAACAATCCTCCCCTAGAACAAAGTACACCATAGAACCTCCCCTTGAGACCTCCTTCTCTAGAGCTCTCGAACAGCCTCTCCTTAATCGAGACTCGACTCCTTCTCTAGAGCCCTCAAACAAATACACAATTTGTTCGACACTTGTATCACCTTTGACTACACCTTCGAGGTTTACGACTTCTTTCTTCGACACTTGAGGATTCTATTGGTATGACTAAGTTAAGAGCATGACTCTGATACCATGTTAGTAACCACGAGCTCTACAATGATATGATATTGTCCATTTTGAGCATAAGCTCTCATGGTTTTGCTTTTGGTTATAGTATTCCTTACTTATAAACCCATGATCTTCCCCTTAGTTAGCGATCGTGGGACTACTCCTCTCAATAATCCTCGACATGGTTCCTTAACTTTCATTTGGGCTACTAAAATTTTTAGTTTATCATGATTTATATGGAAGAACTGTTGTTGAACTATGTTTTCTATTGATTTAAGAACATGAATTAGCAATAGCTTACTGGCTATGATATCAATTTTCTGTTTCCGCTGCCAAAGGTCTGAATGTGAATTGAAGGATTCTGCAGCTGCTAGAAGAGTTCAGAAGGCTGACAGAGAGAAACTAAGAAGAGACCGATTGAATGAACAATTTGTTGAGCTGGGAAAAGTTTTAGGTGAAATGAAAACATTTATACTTCTTGTCTCGATTTTCTTCGTTAACGCATCGTTTTTGCTTTCTTGTTCTTTTTTTGAGTTCAACGTGGACGTATCATAAGGGAGATATTGTTGGATTCATATCATTTTCTGTAATAGCCTAAGCCTACAGCTAGCAGATACTGTCTGCTTTGACCCATTACGTATTACTGTCAGTCTCATGGTTTTTAAAACGCGTCTGCTAGGGAGAGGTTTCCACACCCTTATAAAGAACGCTTCGTTTCCCTCTCCAACCAATGTGGAATCTCAGAATCTACCCCCTTGGGGGCCAGTGTCCTCGCCTCACATCGGTTGGAGAGGGGAACAAAGCATTCCTTAGAAGGGTGTGAAAACCTCTCCCTAGTAGACGTGTTTTAAAACCGTGAGACTGATGACGATACGTAACGGACCAAAGCGGACAATATCTGCTAGTGGTAGGCTTTCTCAATTATTCATTCTTGGTGTCACTGTCTGTGCAGTCGACTCGATTAGCAACACGGGATTACTTACATTGATATTATCTGTAACTCTGCAGATCCTGATAGGCCCAAAAATGACAAATCAACCATTTTAACGGATACAATTCAGTTGCTGAAGGATTTGACATCTCAAGTAAACAAACTGAAACCTGAGTATGCAACATTAACAGAAGAATCACGTGAGGTGATATAGATTTACTTTTATGTGCATAAGTTAGATATGAGATCCCACATCGGTTGGAGAGGAGAACGAAACATTCCTTATACGGGTGTGGAAACCTCGCCCGAACAGACGCGTTTTACAATCGTGAGGCTGACGGCGATACGTAACGAGCCAAAGCGGACAATAGCTACTAGCGGTGGGTTTGAGTTGTTACAAATGGTATCAAAGCCAGACACCAAGCGGTGTGCCAGCGAGGACGCTAGGCCCCCAAGAGGGGTGGATTGTAAAATCTCACATCGGTTGGAGAGGAGAACGAAACATTTTTTATAAGGGTGTGGAAAGTTCTTCCTAACAGACACGTTTTAAAATCGTGAGGCTGACGGCGATATGTAACGGGCCAAAGCGGACAATATATATTAGCGGTGGGCTTGGGCTGTTACAATGGTATTAGAGTCAGACACCGAGCAGTGTGCCAGCAAGGACGCTGGGCCCCTAAGGGGGTGGATTGTGAGATCTCACATCGGTTAGAGAGGAGAATGAAACATTCCTTATAAGGGTGTGGAAACCTCTCCTCGACAGACGCGTATTAAAACCGTGAGGCTGACGGCAATACGTAACGGGCCAAAACGGAGAATTTCGACTAGCGGTGGACTTGGGCTGTTACAAATGGTATCAAAGCCAGACACCGAGCGGTACGAGGACGCTAGGCCCCCAAGAGGGGTGGATTGTGAGATCCCACATCAGTTGGAGAGAAGAATGAAACATTCCTTACAAGGGTGTGGAAACCTCTCCCTAACAGACGCGTTTTAAAACCGTGAGGCTGACGACGATATGTAACTGTCCAAATATCTGCTAGCAGTGAGCTTGGGCTGTTACAAATGATATCAGAGCCAGACACCAAGCAGTGTGCCAGCGAGGACGCTGGCCCCCAAGGGGGTGGATTGTGAGATCCCACATCGTTTGGAGAGAAGAACAAAACATTCCTTATAAGGGTGTTAAAACCATGAGGCTGACGACGATACGTAACGAGCCAAAGCAGACAATATCTGCTAGTGGTAGGCTTGGGCTATTACAAATGGTATCAGAGCAAGACACCGAACAGTGTGCCAGCGAGGACGCTAGGCCCCCAAGAGGGGTGGATTGTAATATCCCACATCAGTTGGAGAGAAGAACGAAACATTCCTTATAAGGGTGTGAAAACCTCTCCCTAACAGACGCGTGTTAAAACCGTGAGGCTGACGGTAATACGTAACGGACCAAAACGCACCGCTAAGGGCTATTACAGTAGACGATTATCCAAGAAGTTAATACTAGTTCATCATGCACTTTTATTCACTTGCAGCTAGCCCATGAAAAGAATGATCTAAGAGAAGAGAAGGCCTCACTCAAATCTGATATTGAGAATCTCAATTCTCAATATCAGCAAAGACTCATGGCTACTAACTCAATTGTCATGGCCCCTGCTCCCTTTCCATTTCCAATGCCACCAGGGCCATTTCCTCTACATCCAACCTCACAGCCTTACATGTTCTTCGGAAATCAAAATCCTGGAGTGATAGCAAACCCATGTTCCCCGTTCGTCCAATACATAGCTCCTAATTCCTTGGCTGAGCAGCAGTCCTCCCGAAATGCACCGCCTTTCGTTCATCCAATCAAGCATGATTCGTCGTTCGAACAATCAAACGACACGAACCAGAACGAAAATAATCCATCAGAAGTAGAACTAGAGGAGAGTTCTTCAAATGGATGTTCTTTATCTCGTAGTTTAGAGGCCAATTCGTTTAGTAGCACGCTTAATGGACGAAAAACTACTTGACATAAAAGTTGCAGGTTCGTCCAATATATGTTAAGAATCACGAACCTCCACAATGGTATGATATTGTCCACTTTGAGTATAAGCTCTCGTAACTTTCCTTTGGGTTTTCCCAAAAGGTCTCGTACCAATGGAGATGTATTTCCTTACTTATAAACCCATGATCAACTCCTTATGGGACTCCTCTCCCGACAAACTTCAACAAAATACCTTCTGAAGATGATCGTTCCATTCGTTTATCAGTACACTGGCGTCGTTTTGTTTCCTTATCATTGTTGATGTATGATAGACGATATTTGGTTTCAAAAGGGAATGACTCTGATATCATATAGAGGTGAACGGGTACATACACGAGATTATGAGGAATTATGTTCGAAATTTAGAATCACGGGACGAGAGTTGTCGGTCTCGAGCTTGGTTGAGGGGGAGAGGCCATTAATGCTGCAGCTATCCAGAAGTTTAAAGGTCTTGAATGAAAGGTGGAAAAGCATTCAAATCAAGAGTGCCCAATAACAGATATATTTCAATTGGTTCACGAGACATTGGTGAAGTAGAAGAATACAAGAGAGTTTGTGGAGCCCTCTATGTATGGCTTGAAATCTTCTTGGTCTTAAACTAGCTGAATTTCGCTAATATTTTGACTTTTTATTCGCCCTTTTTTTGGTGTTCGAGAAATGCTGAAATAATCGGTATCTTATCCACTTAGTTATGAATTGGCATTAGTGTCGGGTACGATGACAAAATGAATGTTTTGAAGTACCGACGTTAGTCAGTAATGTGGGTTGGCTTGGATTACTGAGGGCAGCGTACTTTGGGATGTGGAGGAGATATTATCGCCCAACTCCCTAACCTAACGTGGCACCGGGTTCGAGCTGTAGGGAACTGTAGCATGGGAGGACGTCTAATCCTTTTGTTGCCACAAAGCTGGCTAATTGTACGCAACATACTCGAAGACCCTTGATTTTGGAAGGCACATGAGTTTAACCGCTGTGTTGAATGTGCCACCGACACTGCACTATGTTGGTACTTGTGCATGTGAGGCGTCGGGCAGTCCTAAAAACGGTGGGACAAAAATGAACCAAAATCAAAAGCTTGGGCTCAAATAAATTTTAATGACAAAAGTGTTATAATTTAAAATACGAGGACTAATTAGAAAATAGACTAAAAGTATATTTACACTTTTAAAAAAATAAAAATAAAAATCATATTTAATTTAAACAAAAAATTATTATTTGACGTACAGAAGTTTGTCTGTGGGTACCTGGAGAGTGACAACACGCGCTTCCCACATCCACTTTATTGACTCACACTCACCTAATCCGATCAAGCGGCGGAGGAGAGCCGAAGCATGCGCCAAATATAACTCCGAACGATTCCTGATTTTCACCAGAGCCTCGAAGGTATCCCTAGCTAAGCTCGGCCATGGCGGTGGTGTCTTCTTCTCTTGCATCTCAACTCTCATCTGTCCGATTGTCAGGTTCCAACTCCGACATTTCTCAGGCTCTATTGCAGAACGTTCGCTCACAAATCCGCCTTGCATCCTCAAGGAAAGGCTCCCGTGGCGTTGTTACCATGGCCGGCTCCGGAAAGGTATTGAATCTCTTTCATTAGTTTATTCTCGTTCGGCTCTTGAATCGTTTCCGCTACCTGAAGAATTTCAGATTCGTGTAAGAGGACGAGAAGCTACGAGGAAACTTTTTGCTTATTTCTAATTTCTAATTATTATCATTCTTTGTTGTATTTGCAGTTCTTCGTTGGTGGAAACTGGAAATGCGTAAGTATCTTCATTATCGATAATCTTATTGCTAAAGATCTGTGATGGATGGTTATATATGTCGAGCAAAAAAATTATTATGTACGGCATACATGCATCCTATGATTTTTCTTCAAATCATTCTATTTTTCTGTTCTGCCCACAATCTCTCAAGCATCCATATAAAACACAAGTCTTTTCACCATGTTTCTAGAACTTTGCTTTTCGGTAACAACTCGCGATGAGAATGTGGTTGATTTTCATTTATTTATCAACTATTAATTGGTTTAGTTGGATTTGTATGAACCTCTTGTTAGCTACTAAAGGGAAGTATGTACAAATCATTCTTCTTTGTCTGTATAACTTCATTTTCATGGGCAAAATGCTTAAAGTTTAAAACTGGTTAGGCTCAAGCTATCCCTTCTTAGATCATACAAAGGTTCTTCTGCCACTTCTGAATTATAATGATTGAAATCTTCAGAAACTTTCCTGTCTTCTAATATTTGGTCATTAGGAATCCTTTGTTGTTTACGGTTTGTAAGTTTTTAAAGTGTACTGGATCCATTGTAGCACCCAAAATAAAGTCAGTTTTCTGCCTGCTACTAATTATTTCTGATTTGTGATCAACTTATATTGATTCTTTCCTCTTTATTTTACTTTCCAGAATGGTACAAAGGAATCTATAACCAAGCTTGTCGCAGACTTGAACAATGCAAAGTTGGAAGATGACGTCGGTAAGTTGAGTCTTATATTGGAGGATGCCTGTTACCGTTTCATTTATATGTTCTTTTTTATAAAAAAAAACAAAGGTCAGGTTTGAGGATGCAATTTTCCTCTCTCGTATTCACTTGGCAATCAATGTACACAATTCCTAAAAAACAAAGGTCAGGTCTCTTATCTAGAGATTTCGCTATAACAATTCAGACTGCGTTCTACAGAGAGAGGGGTGGCTAGGGTTTCGTTTCTTTCGTTTTTTCCCCCTTGGCTAGGCTTTTACATAAAATGTCATTTTCTCCCCTATTAATGTTATGTTTCACTTGTTGGCTCTTCCTACAAAATTTCAAGCCCACAAGTGTTGAGAAGTATTAGGAGTGTTGATATAATTAAATTTACCATAACCCATCGACTTATCAACTTAAGTTCTTGGGTTGATTGGTGATTTAATATTTACATTAATTTATTAGTACACCTGAGTTGCTGATGAAGATGAATGACATTTTTGTCCTAAATGCCAATAGTCTCTCTTTATATCCCCCCCAATAATTCTTTTTTTTTTCTTCACATTTGTTATTCTACTCTTCTTCAAGTACATTCTTCTGAAAAAAGATATTTGGATGTGGGTGGAGGAATGCAGATGTTGTTGTAGCACCTCCCTTTGTTTATATTGATCAGGTGAAGAGCTCATTGGCATCTAGGATTGAGATTTCTGCCCAAAATTCATGGGTGAGCAAGGGTGGTGCTTTTACCGGAGAAATCAGGTTATCTGGCTTGCCCTTGATGAGACATTTTAACTTTTTAGTACCTTTAAATTTTTATTTATCTTAATTCATCTATATCTGTTGATTATATTTTGAACGTAAAGTACTTTGAAAAAATATTTTTAGTCCATGCAAACTCTTGATTTTACACCATTTGACGAGGGTGAAAACTTAGGTTGAAAATTTAAGTAGTCTGCTTATTTATTGATCTGCAACTGAGATAATGATGATGTTTAACACCATAATGCTAGTGCTCTATTGATGATTTGAACTGCTTTTAGTTGTTGTGTGTTGTTAAAATTACATTTTGAAATTTTAGAGTTGTATAGCCTTAGAGAGAGTAAGTTCAAGCCATGGTGACGACCTACCTATGATTAATATCTTACGAGTTATCTTGGCAACCATGGACCAAGCATTCCATGAGGACAGTCGAAGTGTGCAAGTTGGCTTTGATACTTATGGGTATATACACACACACATATAAAATAAGAGTTTGAGAAATACAAGTCCCTAAGAGATTTTGATGTTTATAAGTTACCCTTGCTTAAGCCGATAATTTTATTTAATTTAAATCGTTAATTTTCCTTTTTTTGAGCTCTTTCACCTTTTACGGGGAAGGCTTTTGAAGAGCAATTGTGCATGATTGAGCTACTTTCTGTTTACATCAGATGCCTATTAAACTTGTCTTTTCCTTTTGTAACTCATACTGTGGATTTTGCATAAATATTTCCGCTTACTAATATATGTCTGATCTTTGCGTTGTTAAAGTTAATTTGTATGTGCTGCAGTGTTGAACAATTGAAAGATCTGGGCTGCAAGTGGGTTATCCTTGGGCACTCTGAACGTAGACATATCATTGGTGAAGATGACCAGGTGAATGTTATCAAATTGAGTGGTTCCCAAGAAATTAGTGTTCAAGCTGATTCTCTCCAACGCTGACTGATGCTTTGGCAACTGTAGTTCATAGGAAAGAAGGCTGCCTATGCCTTGAGCGAGGGTCTTGGAGTAATGGCTTGCATTGGGGAATTACTAGAGGAAAGGGAAGCTGGGAAAACTTTTGATGTTTGCTTTCGGCAATTGAAAGCTTTTGCAGGCAAGTTACTAACTCATTCCTTCACATTGATGATCCATAATCACAGATCTGAGAACAGAAAAGTGCGGGAGTTCTCTGTATAACTTTAGTATTTCCCATTGACTGCAGATGCTGTTCCGAGTTGGGATGGTATTGTTATCGCTTATGAGCCAGTATGGGCCATTGGGACTGGCAAAGTGGCTTCACCCGAGCAAGCTCAGGAAGTGCATGCAGCAGTTCGTGATTGGCTTAAGAAGAATGTATCACCAGAAGTGGCATCGAAAACACGAATTATTTATGGAGGTAACTACCGCTTCCATTGTACTACTGTTAACTTATGGCTGCTGTAGAAATAAATTTACTTGTCTGAACTTGTTATTGTGAAGTCCATGTTTCGACAATCTTAAGCGGCTCGTATGTCTAAGTATCGATATTATTGTCAGGATCTGTGAATGGAAGTAATTGTGCGGAGCTTGCCAAAAAAGAGGATATAGACGGATTTCTAGTTGGAGGTGCTTCGTTGAAGGTGCATTTCTAACATTTCCTATCAAATTATAAGAACGAAATTTAGAGAATCTCACTTGTAGTTCCCATCTCAACTTCTGTTCCATATCGCGATTGCAGGGTCCCGAATTTGGAACAATAGTTAACTCTGTAACTGCCAAGAAAGTCGCTGCTTGAAACCTTTTAGGAGTTCTTGGTGTCGAGCACGAGAGGTAAG
Source organism: Cucurbita ficifolia (assembly GCA_033971965.1). Classification (NCBI taxonomy): domain Eukaryota; kingdom Viridiplantae; phylum Streptophyta; class Magnoliopsida; order Cucurbitales; family Cucurbitaceae; genus Cucurbita; species Cucurbita ficifolia. The sequence goes on from CM066963.1 coordinate 1,667,844, forward strand.
GGTGGCAATGTTTTGTATCCATAGCAACACCCCTTGGGGTAGTCAAGTTTTCAGCGTGTTCAGGTTCTTTCTGTGAATGCTAGAAAATATTATCTTTTTGTTGTATTCCTGAGGTTACTTTGCTATAGAATAATTTGAGTACCTTAATAAGAGTTCTTCAATCTTTCTCGGTTATTTTGAACTTTCGTAACATCTCATAGAATGCTGAGCCTGAGTGGTATTTTGGATAAGATAGAAAGAACAACCTTCTCAATCATGTAAGGCTAGATAGCTATCCTTTGCTCAAGGAAAAAGGAAAAAATTGAGCGTAACAGTTCAAGCCCACCACTAGCTGGTATTGTCCTCTTTAGGCTTTCCTTTCGAGTTTTCTCAAGACTTTTAAAACGCGTCTGTTAGGGTGAGGTTTTCATACCCTTATAAAGAATGTTTTGTTCTCCTCCTCAACCAACGTGGGATCTTACAATCCACTCCCTTTGGGGCCGTCCTTGCTGGCACACCGTCTTGTGTCCACCCCCTCCGGGGCTTAGTCTCCTCACTAACACACTGCCTAGTGTCTGGCTCTGATACCATTTGTAACAGCCCAAGCCCATTGCTAGTAGATATTGTCCTTTTCAAGCTTTCCCTTTCGAGCTTTCCCTCAAGGTTTTTAAAACACGTCTATTAGGGGAGGTTTCTGCACCCCTATAAAGACTGTTTCGTTCTCCTCTCTAACCGATGTGGGATCTCACATAAGACATGTTAGGACCCGAGTTCCGAGAGGAGATCAAAGGTTAGATTCCAATTTTTCGTTTCTTGTTCACCTTCTAGGTTCCAATTGCTATGGAAACTCATTGAAAAGTCATTCTTAACTCTGGGTAGTATTTAGATTTGCTGGAAACTTGAGAGAGAGTTGAAAAAAGTTTGGCAAAGAGAATAAAACACAGGTCATTTGAGATGAAAGGATCTTATTGCTTAAAAAATGCAAATATCCCAAAACCAATGTTACCTTGGCCAAAGCAACACTCAAAGAACATATCCCAAAACCAACACAAGCCAATTCCATCCCCTTCTCTTTGTATTTCATGGCAGTGTATACCTTTCAAGTGAGAGAAAGGAAGAGGCTTAAGGAGAGAGAGGGAGATGGAGTGGGTACAACCAAAGAGGAGAGGTCCAGAGTGGAAACAGGGATTGGCAGGACAAACCCTAGGCTCTGTTTCATCTCCACCACCACAATTGCTCACCATTTTTGGCATTGTCATTGCGTTGCTTTGGTTCTCTCAGCACACGGACAATGAAGAATCTCAAATGTTTGGGACACCCGCCAGTTTCCAGCTGGTTCTTTTCTTGTTGCCCATCTTGCTGGTTTTCTTCATGTCTTCATATTCCATGGGTGGACTGATCAACTTCCGATTTCGGCAACTGCCATTCTGGTCGACTCGATGAGGAGGTGCCTCACCATGAACATGAACCTTGCCATTTTGGTTGTTGCTGCTGCTCTCATTCTGGTTTTGCTTTATCTCCTAACCCTAGTTGCATTCGAATCTTACCAAACTTGATTTATTATCGAATAAAAAAGAAATCAAATGGATTCGAGTTCATCGTGTTTGATTATTGCATATGATTCTGAATGAAGAATAAAATCTTCGACGATATGTAAATTTAAGATTCAAAAGACAAAACTGTTAATTTAATAAAAAAAATTGATATTATTATTTAAAAAAATCAAAAGCAATGTAGCAATTATATCATAACTTTAGATGAAATCTTGATACAAACCTTGTGATAAGTCCATCTAAAATAAAACTATTATTTCAATCAAAATTTATGGTATTTGCGTTTCCAAAAGTGTAATAATGGGAAGAAAAGTTTGTATGAGCCACTCAAATGTTCACACCATATCCATTATTTTAATGCCAACCGACCCCATCCACTAGTACCACTCACCTTTTTTCTTTTTTTCTTTTTTCTCGTAATTATGTTATGCAACCCTAAAAGGGCATTTTTTAAATTCTATATTTAAAAAAAAAAAAAAAAGGTTTGAATGGACGTCTTATTATAAAAAGTTTTTATAAATTCTTTGTAGTTATCAATTAAGATTAACTTTTCCAGAGATTATTTTATTAAATAGTACAAAATCATAGTGCAAAGGACTACTTCATTAATAAGTCAATAATAAAATATTTTGTTTTTATTTTGTTGATGGAAGAAATTTAGTCAGATATAAAAATCTTAAATCATTACCTCACAAATTCATAAATAACCAAATTGGGACTATTTATAAAATTTTGTCAAACATAAAGATGTAGTTGTGACTTTTAAAATCACGCGTTTTTTAGTTTCTCCAACAATAATAATTAAATTTGTATTTGTTAAATTATTCTCCAACACGTTATTAATAGTACAAGTGTAAAATGTATTAATGTTTTCCTCAAATCTTTTCCCGCATGTTGACAAATAATTTTTAACATAAAAGTGTAACAGAATAGAACACATATCTTATTTTAGGGTTCCCCTTTTTCTTAAACTAAATATGTAATTACCGTATTCCTTTAACACTGCGCATATCTAATTCTTGAAGTTTAAAACTAAAGAAAAACCTCAATCATAAAAAAGATTTCAATTCCTCTCCTAAATTTTAGACTTAAAAGTTCAATTCAATCTCTATTGTTAGTACTATCTAATAGACATAAATTAACATTAGTATGACATAAGGAAGGAACTCCACCGATTCACGTTGTAACTTATGCTCTGTTTTATTGACAATCTATTTATCAAGAACAGATCAAAATCCAGAAAGTTTAAGGTCAATAGTTGACGAATTGTCCCTAAACCACACAAAACAAGACGAATTGAGAAAAAATCTCAATTAAACTTTTCGCTTCACATGTTATCTAAGAACAAACGGATCATCACATCATATACAACCTTCAATCCTTACCGTAACAAGAATCGATCAAAATCCTTCAGCACTTCCACAACAAAAACGGTATCACATAAACACCGAGCAATAATTTACACAACAACGATAAGTAATATAAAACGACGAAACGCATTTCAATTAAATTAAAAGTTACCACGCGCCATGACCGCACCGACAGTGCATCTTCCAGCCGCGATCGCAAGCGCAGTGCCTGGATGAAGAATCCACGGACGACAAAAAGCGAACGAGAACGAGAATAAGAATCGGAACAGCGAGAAGAGGCCAATTGATTTGAAACTCGGAGAAGTCGATAGGTTCAGAGGGGAACAAGGAGGACAATCCGATCAAGATGAAGACTACGGTGAGAAGCACAAGGATAGGGCCGGGGAGTGGACCGGAAGGGTGATGCTTATAGCCATAACAGTAAGTCATTTCACGATCTTCAAATCGTCAACAATGGCGATTTACAGAGGAGAGAGATCGAAGGTTTGAAAAGGGAAGATAACAGAGACTGATAGAGAGCCAAGTGGTATTTATAGCGAAGACTGATGTCGTGAATGAACCGCCTAATGGAATGAATGATGTAGCGAGAGGGCATAAAGGTAATTTTACCTTAAAATATCTATTACATCCCTCCGACCATACTTTATTTTTCAAAAAGATACCTATTTTTTTATTATAATAAATTAGTCTATATATTTTAAATTTTATAATTATTAAATTTTAATTATTTGTTTATTTACATAAATTAATAAATTTATTAAAGTCCAAATGTATTCATAAAATACAAAAATTGAATTGTTTTACGATAAAAATTGGCATGAAAATTTTACATTAATAATTAAATTGTTATAAATTTGAACTGAACAAAGTATTTTTTTTTAACTATTTGTTATTTTTTATTTAAAATTAAAATATATTTATCGGACTATTAGAAGTTTAGCTTTATAAATCTTAATATGGCACGTTTTTAAAACGTAATTAGTTGTCACGCAATTTTAATCAAGCGACACAATTCTTTAACATATAACATTCAAAATTTTTGTCCTAAGTTTTAAATATAGTTTTCGTAAAAATCATCTTCATCTCTAAGTTTTTAATATAATTTATAATTTAATATCTCAATTTTAAAATATATTATTATTACGTTTAAATTTTGAATTTAATTTCCTTTAATTTTAAGCTAAATTAATAAAAATACTCATAAACTTTTGAAAATTACAATAATATCCTTAGAATTTATAAACCCTAAAAAATATTTTTACCGTAGTCTTTATTTTTTAATAAAAATTGTTAGTATTTTATTTTAAAAATTTAAGGACATTAATATAATTTTTAATATTTGAAACACTTTTAAAAGTCGAAGGATATTTTAAGAGTATTTTTGAAATAAAGTATCTCCATTTCATTTAAGCTAATGTCAAAGATAAAAGCTCATCATTTTTTTTTTTTAAATTACAATAATATCCTTAGATTTTATAAACTTTCTTTAATTTTTAATAAAAACGGTTAATATTTTAAAAATACTTTTAAACTTTAAAAAGTTTGAAGAGTATTAATGGATTTTTTAAAAACTCAATCATATATTTGAAACAATTTTTAAAGTTGAAAGATATTTTTAATTTTTTTTAGTTTAAGGGTATTTTTGAAACAAAGTATTAACGGTTTCCGTCTAAACTAATAGCAATAATAAAAAGTTTATCAATTTTGTTTGAAAGTTACAATAATGTCCTTGGACTTTATAAAAAGTCTATAAAATATTTTTATCGTTAGTTTTTTTTTTTAAAACCGTTTTAGTAATTTATTTAAACGATACCTTTAAATTTTATAAATTTTTTAAAATGAAAAGGTATATTTGAAATATTTATATTTTTGAAATAAAGTATTAATGATTTCGTGGTAAGGGGGGAGTGATCGTACTTTCTTTTCATTATTAATTTTTAAATTTTATTTATTAAAACTACCTTATTTCTAAAAGTATTTGTACGAAAATAATCATAAAATAGAAAAGAAAAATGGTTTGATTGAGGATTAAAATTAAAAATAAATAATAAATAAATGAATTTACAAGTAGGAATTAAATTATTGTGATAAAAGCTTGTGTACAGATAAACCCTACGCCGGAAACAACCCTAAACCCTACACCGAAAAACCAAACCTTCGCCGGGAGATAAACCCTACGCCGCCTCTACTCGGGCCTGCAACAAAACAGAAGAAATAAGGGACTAGAGTTGTCTCACGAGGCCGTGAAGAAAATCCGATCCGTATCGTCTCCGCATGGTTCCGGCAATAGCCGCCGAAGGTGAAGGCATTTTTGGCCGTCGTGCTTGGTATGGTGGGATGATATCGAAGTTGGAAAGTTGGTTTAGGGTTTAGGCAGCAGACGTTTGTTTCATTGGCAACGCAGTTGCAAGGAAATCTTGCATTGATTTTGAGGTATTTGTTAATGGTGGAGATAGAGCTGAAAGTTAAGAATTCAAATATGAAGAGTAAGAAGAGAAAGCTGAAGAGTCCTCAAACATCCGAGAGGCCTTCCAAATCTACTCGGGTTCTAATCTCGCCGGAAGTGGAAGTTGTAGACGGAACAGAACAGGTTGAGAAGTTGGAGCAGGGAGAAGTGTCTCAAGAGTTCGAAGAAAGTTGTCCATGGAGGAACTTGGAGTTGATTTTCTTGATTCAGAACAAAGAATTCGACAAACAAAAGTTTGTTTCTCTCACGCTGTGTTTTTGTATATGTGTAATGATGGAATTCGTTGGTTTTGCGCGGAAACACTGTAAGCTTTTGTTTAATGTTCTTCGGTATTTCAATGCAGGAAGGTCGATGCAGTTTTCAGCTTTGTAAACTCAAAGTGGAATGAGAAGGATAAAGATTATGATAAGGTCAAAATGTCACGCTTGATAGTTTTTCTTAGCGACTGGGTGCAGTCATTGTTGATTTCATCTGAAAAGAAAGCGAAGAATGATGGTGGAAAACATCATAACATGGCTATTGAGCCATGCTTAGATCATAGATGCTGGGAGGTATTTAAATTTTGTTTGGAAGAATCAGTAAAAACACTCATCCCTTTGAATCTCTCAAAAAATCTTTTGCATGCCTTTTGTTTTGTTACAAGAAGTGCAATATCCCTACTCGGGGATTTGTCGAGTTCAAGAGAAGAGTTATTTTCCGGGGATTGTTTCAAGTTGTACAATGTTGCGCTTGATTGTGTTTCTTTAGTATTTTCTCCCCATTTGGGTCTATCCAATGAGAATCTAGATGCTTGGATTTCTACCATTGATGCAGTGCTTGAGTTTCTTCACAAAATTTATGTAAGTAGCCTTGAAGATAAATATGTAGGCATTTTTGCTATTAAGTTTTCCTGTATGATGCTTAAGCCTTTTGCTAAATTTTTGTGGACTCACCCTACCAAGAAAGCTGGATTTCACAATTTTGTCAATAAGCTTTTGGAACCATTACTGCAATTATTGCTTGACATAAGCCTTAAAGATGATGGGTGTGATCATTGTTGGACAAGAACATTGATGAAGTTACTTGAAGAAGTTCTATCTCATGCTTTGTTTCACACAGTGCATATCGATGGATTTTTGTGCTTACATGGTTCTGAGAAGGTTATAAAATCCCCTGATGAGAAATCAGAAGAGTCTAAAGCACATATTAAGAGCTATCATAGACATTTGTTTGATAAAATGCAAAAACTAGTTGCAGGAAAGAAGTTTTCGGCATTGGGTGCGGTAGGAGAATTGTTTCATGTGCTTGTTGTCCGAGTTAAAAAGGTGAAAGGAGTTTCAATATCGTCTGAGGACACCAAACTGAATAACAAAATGAGGGATGATATATTAAGTCATGCATCTTCTGGGCTCTCAGAGAAAATTAATAACCAGAGCAGTTTGAGTACAGAAATAAGGAAGCCTCTATTTGAGTTTTTTGTACAAATTTTGGATCCTTTACTTCAGACGATCGAACACATTAGCACTGAGATTAAACTGGGAACGGCCTTGTCAGATGTTCATTGCTTACTCAAATCAATAAATAATCTACTTGCAAGTTTTATGAAGGAAAAGGTGTACTTGAGAACTGAGGATAACTCTGAAGGGGCTTACCATAATTTCTTAAAAAAGGTGTATGATACAGTAATGTTGGTTTCCTCTCGTTTACTTTTATTATCAAGACGTGAGATAGAAAACGATATAGACGTGGAAGTATATGTTTTAGCTGGAAATGAGATACTGGTGACTCTTAGTTATCTTCTGGAAATTGAATATGATGTTATTGGGAATGATTTGGTGAGCTTATGGCTTGTGATCCTTTCGTACTCTGCTATTAATCTTTCTTTCACAAGCGTACCTAAGCAACACTTGTTAACTTCCAAGATTCAAGAGCTTGGATGTCAGCTGGTTGTCTTATATGGTCAACTACGGCAGGTCAGTATTAAGTCTTGGGATTATGATCTGAAATTTGTCTTGCTTTTCTGCTATTGTTTTTCTTAATCTGAAATTTAATATACAAAACCATGATCAGTCCTGTTCTATATATTTGCTATTGTAGGTCAACATTAGTATTTTTGCTCTATGTAAAGCCATGAGGACAGCGATATCAAATGAAGGTGAAACTGAAAAAGATTATGCTAGCTTTATGACTTCTTTAGGTCACGAAGCTTATGGGAAATCAGTTGGGATGCTACTTTCTTCACAAGAAATAAAATTTGCAATTCATAAAGCTATTAAATATGTACCTGAAGGGCAAGCCAGCGGAATTATACAGCAGTTAACTGAGGACATGACAGAGACTTTAGGATGGCTGAGACAATGTAATATGAACATGAATACAAGAAACAACACAGAGGGTTTGAATATGCAAACTGTGCTTCTTGGGAGAGGGCTGTCTGAAGTATATGCTTTGATGTTGGATTCACTGATGATCACATCTGGCAATGCGTTCCAAGTTGGAACTTCGATTGAGAACTTGGTTTCTGTCATACGTCCTTGCATGAGTAATTTGGTTGGGCTACAGTCAGATGGTGCCAAAGCATTCTTTGCTGCTGTCATGGGTGAAACATGTGATGGTATGGTTGCAGATGAAGATAATTGTCCTGCATTTGGAGTAACCAGTCATTGGGTCTTTGTTTTCTTCTTTTGCCTGTACATGTCCTGTCGGAACCTGTACAGGCAAGCTATTAGCCTGATGCCTCCAAGTTCATCTAGAAAGATGTCAGCAGCAATTGGAGACTCATTCGTAGCCTATTCTGCCTGTGATTGGATGCAGAGGACTGACTGGAGTGATGAAGGATATTTCTCATGGATAATTCGACCTTCAGCTTCTGTACTTGTTGTTGCCCAATCTGTTTGTAGTCTTTATCATCAAGACACCAATGTAGTTTGGTACCCTTTAATTTATGTATTGCTCACCATGGCTCTTCAAAGGTTAGTGGATTTGAATAAACAAATAGGCTCCCTTGAGTATTTGTACCAGAGAAATGAGAATTTGATGCAGGATGAGGTGCTTGGTGATGATGGCTTGTCCGTGTTACAGAAAAAGAGCAAAAAGTATTCGAGGCTTGTCTCTGTTTTGCGGAAAGAAGCAGAAGATCTTACTGATTTCATGATGAGGCATTTTTCTTTGGTAGCTAAACGTCAAGTTTTGAATTCAACTAAAGAAGTTGCGACTTCAAATGATAAATCTACTGTAATGCTTAGTGAGATTGATGATTGGGACTTTAGTATTTGTAACGTGAACAAAAGTTCATTCCCCACAGCAGTTTGGTGGATTGTTTGCCAAAATGTTGATATTTGGGTCAATCATGCTGCTAAAAAGAAGCTGAAAATGTTCCTTTCCTTTTTAATTCGTACATCCCATCAATTCTTAGTAAGCAGTGATACGAAGATTGGAAGACAACAAACCAATGGATTTAGGCAGCTAAAGAAAGTGTCCCTGCAACAAATTTCATCAGCTGCTCTAAGTGATCCCATCTTTTATGAACACAGAGTAAGACACTGAAATAAATACTACTCACCTTCTCAGTCTCTGTTTCTTTTTTTTTAAAAAAACTTTTTATTCTTTAGTTTTGGTTTGCACGTGATAATTAATGTCTTTTGAAGGTTTCATTGCCGTCAATACCTTTCTGTCTAATTTCTTTTTCAAATTTCCTAGTTTTTATGGAGTTTATCATATCAGATGATGGCAATACTATCTATTCTTTTAGTTTGTCCGCAGGTTTTTGCCATCAAGGTTTTGTCGTGAGTTGAGCGCTTCATTATTATCATCTTTTCATGATATTAATACAAGTTCAACTGATTGGATGGAGGTGATATGCACACTTGAGCGCTTAACTACTAGTGTTTGCAGTGGAAAACGCACTCCTAATGATAGTGCTCCCCTTGCAAAAACAGTAAATCATTCATCTGATATATTATATACAGAAGATTGCAAGTGGAAGGGTGATTCATCTCAAAGAAATTTGAGTTTCAGAGCTTGTCAGCATTTGATTGACCTTTTGTGTTGGATGCCAAAAGGGAACTTTAGTTCAAGGTCCTTTTCCCTTTATACGACTCATGTTCTCAAGATTGAAAGGTATGCATTTTTTTGTAGCTTCCTTGCTCTCTTTTCTTATCAACGGTGCCAGAATATGATGTTTCTTAGTTTGCAGGATAATATAGTACTCACTTTTCTAGAGCAAGACATGTTTGTCATTGCTTTTCATATCATTGCTATTAATTAGACTATAAATAATAGAATAACAAAACAACTATTTCTCTTGTGAATCTTGGAAGATGATTTTTTTGTAGCTTCTTCTTGGAGTGTCGTAGTCAAGAGCCTTTGAAATTTATTCCCTTTTACTTTTTTTTTGTTTTCCAGGCAATTGGTGAATGCTTTATTAGATAATCAGACTGTTCTATGTTCAAATCAATTTGAACTCCTCAAATTGTTTGCATCTTGCCGGAAGGCCTTGAAATATATATTTATGGCTTACTATGAGGCTGGCAACGAACAAAGCTCTTCTATTCCACTCCCATCTGAAAATCTATTTCCCGTTTCATGGCTTTTCAAGTCTATATCAATTGTTAATCGAATTCAAGAAGCTTCTGCAGGAGGTACTGCCACAAAAATTAAGGATATCATCTTCTCCTTGATGGATCATACATCATACTTGTTTTTAACAACTAGCAAATATCAATTTAAGAATGCTTTACGATTAATGGTAATTGACAACAAACCCTGCAAGGAGGAACACCAGGACGTTTGCCATGAACTAAATGATGGAGATGGTGTGCGTTTAGATTCCACTCACTGTGTAGAAGTGTGCAATAGTGCAATTCAAATGAGTATCAGTCTGAAGGAACAGGTGGAGCGTGAACTTATTTCTCTGAGGAAGTCTAATGTTTCAGTTGGAGATGGTAAAAATAGTGCCCAAATGTGTAAAGTTAATTCTCTAGCTTCTTGCCTTAATGGATTTTTGTGGGGCCTAGCCTCTGCTGTTGACCACACTGATTTGAGGAATGGTAACCGTCGCATGAGATCAATGAAGTTGAAATATGAATACAGTTCCAAACTTAACCTTTGTATGAATGCAACTTCGGAACTGTTAGGTCTTATCTTGGAAATGTTTCTTGATAGAGACAGTCAAGGGCCAACAAAATTGTGTGATAATCAACCATCTCAAGACCTTTTGGTTGTGGATGAGCTCCCGGTTAAGCACTCTGGCTCTGAGGCTGATACTTCATTTAGTAAAAATCGTGAATTAGAATCTTCCCATTGTGATGATGGCAGCGAAAGTGGTAGCACAAATAAAAAAAGGTTGAAATTGGAAAATAAAAGCAGTGTTACCTCCATTCTCAATGTGGCTAACACAATTGAGATGCAATCGTTGAACCAATCCTTTTTGCAGGGACTGCTGAAAGCATCCTGTCCTGATGTAGCATTTGCACTTAAACAGCTATTTCGTGCTGCTTCAGTCATTTTGAGATTGCATAAGCAATATGGTACCATTCCTCTGTCATCAAGTTTTATGGCCATCCTAATTGGCTTTTCAAGATTCTTGTTGCTAGAATTTGAGAATATGGTTGAAGTGCCAGAACCATTTTTGTTTGCATGCTTAGATGGTGTTCTTAAGTATCTGGAGGAATTAGGCCATCTGTTTCCTTCTGCTGATCCAATGAAATCCAGAGACCTATATTCTAGACTTGTAAATTTCCATTTGAAAGCAATGGGAAAGTGTATATCTCTACAGAGAAAAAGAGCTACTTTAGCATCCCATGAGACGGAGTCCACTACTAAGACTCTTGATGGGGGATTATTCAAAGAATCATCTTTTCCTGTAGTCTACTGCATGGATGAATTTAAAGCTTCATTGAGAATGTCATTCAAAGTGTTCATAAGGGAAGCCTCGGAGTTGCATCTCTTATCTGCTATTCAGGCTATAGAGAGAGCCCTAGTTGGAGTGCAGGAAGGTTGTACAGCGACATATGAATTATGTTCTGGAAGTGAAGATGGGGGAAGGTGTTCCTCTATAGTTGCGGCTGGTGTTGAATGCTTGGATCTGGTTCTTGAATTTGTTTCAGGTAATTTTAAATCATCATATAAGAGCATGAACCATGTGCTTAGTTATTTTGATGTATTCCTTCAAATCTTTTTCTTCTTTTGCAGCCTTGTAAATGGACCGTCTTATAAACTCTTTTCAGCATGTACTACAGTGTTTATGCATATTTAGTTGTATGTTACTTTTCCATGGTCTCGTATGTTGCATTGCCTGTATGTAGCAGCAGCAAAGGCGAAAGGTTGTTATTGAATTCGATATCTTTTAGCGTGTTCTCTATTGTGAAATAATCATGTCTATGTATTCTTTTAATAAACTTTTCTTCAAGATAACTTTATTCTGCAATTTAAGCTTGGCCGATCAACCAATCTTAACCAAATTTAATTTTCCTTTTCTCACTTGTTTTTTAGGACGTAAATGCTTGGGTGTGGTTAAAAGACACATTCAGAGCTTAATTGCTGGTCTGTTTAGCATAGTTCTGCACCTGCAGAGTCCACATATTTTCTATGTAAGAACGATTGACACAAAAGGCAGGAGCGATCCAGATCCTGGAGCAGTCATTCTTATGTCTGTTGAAGTGCTTGCAAGAGTTTCAGGGAAGCATGCTATATACCAAATGAACGCTTGGCATGTAGCTCAGTGTTTACGCATTCCTGCAGCACTTTTTGAAGATTTTTCTCTTAAGCTCCCAGGAATTCCTGTTCAATCAGAAAATTCCCTTATCTCAACTCATGAAGCCTCCAATACTGTTGTAGCCACAAGTAATTCCATTATAGACAGACAATTCTTAATAGATCTTTTTGCTGCCTGCTGCCGTTTGTTATTTACCCTTCTTAAGCATCATAAGAGGTATGATTTAGCTTCGGGAATTTATCCATAAAGGCGATTCTTAATATCTGTCGCTGCAGAGTAATCAATATTTTTCCTTTGTTTGATGATTTTCTACTGGTGATTTATTCTTGCCTGATGATTGGATACTATACTAGTTACTTGATGTTTCACTTCAGATGATTCTTGAAATATATTGTAGTCTTTTTAACTTCATAAAGCGCAACTTGTTCTAGTTTGAACAATTGAATGGCAGAACCGTGTAATTTAGGGGTTATCGATTACTTTCTAATCTTGGTTTGTCGAGCTAGAAGAATGAAAATAGTTTCCTTTTGATGATTGTAAGTTGTAATTGTTAATAAGTTCAGAACCTTGTTATTGTTCTTCATGTAATTCCTGGCCTTCTCTAATCATGTCTTGTCAAGCTAGAATCAAATTGATAATTGTTGTGGTAGTCAATTTTGATTGTTTACTGTGCCTTCCATTCAAACCCTTGATTCGATATGATCGAACTAATCTTGTCGTTTTCCATAGTGAGTGCAAGCATAACATTGCTCAGCTTCAAGTATCAGTGTCCGTTCTTCTTCATTCCCTTGAAAGAGTAGATCCAGATCCGGAACTTGTGGGTGGTTTCTTTTCATGGAATGTAGATGAGGGAGTCAAGTGTGCTTGTTTCCTCCGAAGGATTTATGAAGAGGTTTATATTTCTGTCAATATTTCTTAACTTTTTATAACTCGAGTTCTACAGCCTGAATAGCATCAGCAATAATTTTTTTCTCCGTTTAGCAATAAATACTCTTAGTAATTGGATCGATAATATAGATCGTCCCTTTATGATAGGACTCGTTAATATCTCGTACTATTCGAAATTTCACACTGATACTCGTGAAGTTGTATTCATCTGCCTCATCTCTTGTTTGTCCAAGTGACATACCTTTTTCTGTTTCCATGACACAGATAAGACAGCAGCGGGAATTTGTAGGGCGACACTGCTCCCTGTTTCTCTCGAATTACATATCGGTTTACTCGGGACTTGGTCCCCTAAAATCCGGGATTAGAAGGTTTGGACCCTAAACTTCTATGAAAGAAAATTTTCAGCAAATTATAGTTCTACAGTCTTAAAAATATAATGCATAGTGTATCCATTTGTAAATGTGGGCTAGCAAATTATAGTTCTACAATCTTACAAATACAATTTGCTGTACTTTTTCTCGAGCACATTGCAAATGTAAGCTAGTAAATGGTTAACATATAATCTTGACAATTCCGCTGCAGGGAAATCGACAAAGCGTTAAGGCCCGGTGTCTACGCTCTAATAGATGCTTGTTCAGCTGAGGATCTTCAATATCTTCACACTGTATTTGGCGGTAAGTATCATCAAGTGATACAGTTTTCTTAGCAAACAGAAATTAAGATGCAAAAAGTTCACATATTTTTGTGCTGTGCTATCTCTTCTACAGAAGGTCCATGTAGAAATGCTCTGGCAACATTGCAGCAGGATTACAAACAATTTTTCCAATATGAAGGAAAAGTCTGATTTTGATATCATCCAGACTCATTTCTTTCTAGGTTCATGAGAAATGAGGAATCGTATCCAGAAATGTTCCTCGAGATCGTCGAGATTGTAATCGATTCTGCCCCATTGTCCGAGTGAGACCAGGTAAAGCTTTCTTAAAGATGTTGAGCTGGTTCCTTTTCTAGCCCGTCAACGATTTGATTTAACGTTGATTTTTTATGTAAATAAGTTTAAAATTATTGTCCTTTTTCTTTTTTGTCTTCAGAAAATCTGATTTATTTCATGATAAACGTTTTTTTTTTACCAAGTGAGGCAGTTTTTTTACTGCGGTTTTGCCTAATTATAATTTATACTTCTGTGTTTGGTAGACTTTTGTTTTTTAAATTTTATCTCAGCGAGTTCTACTTTTTACAGCCATGGATCTGTTCACGACTTTATGAAAATAATTTAATTCATGCGAATTTACTGTAGTTCATTCATTCATTATTTATTAATGTAAAACTGAAACAGCATTTTTCTATTTTATTTTATTATTATTTTTTAGTTCAAGTTCTTTTTTTTTTTTGTTAAATTTATCATCCATATATAATCACTGATTATTTCCTAACCATAGCTTCATTATTTTACTTTTAAATTATGTAAAAAATATGTTATTGTTTTTTTTTTCCTAATCATAGCTCAATAATGTAGTTTAATTATTTTTTTTGTGGGGAAAAGTAAGTTTTTGGTCGTTTGAGTTTTGAGTATGGTTTGTAATTGGTCGATTGGTTTTTAAAAAATTACATATTTATCTTTGAATTTTGAGTTTTGTTTTCATTTGATCAATATACAAATTAACAAATTAACCTTTTGACTTCGGTATCATTTCAATGGTTTATTCGTTCACGGCCAGGAACTTGTTCTTCCTTTGAACTATAGTTCATTATGTTAATCTTAGTCGAGTAGAAATTAGAAGGCTTGAAAAATGTCGATGTGACATTTACTCCAAGCAGTTGCTCATCTTTTGAACTAGGTGATAAGGTTGGTCAAGGTATGGCTCTTTAATATTCAACTGGTATAAAAAATGTAATCGAAATCTCCAAGCAGTTGCTGGTTGAGTCCGACCAACACTTATCGCTCATGCTAACTTAGCTGCAAAATAGTTCCGACAAGAAGAAATGTGCAACAAAATAATGAAGAAGGAGATCGACCCTAGTTCGTAGGAAGAATAGGCCTACACAATTCTCATACATGCACGAATTGAAAATAAATCAGAGCTTAGAAGAGAGTTCGTGGAATATACTGCATGCTTCGATGATGAAACTCTTCAAATGTAACGATACACTAATGATGCAACATTGATTGTCATAGCATATGGACCGCTAGAAACCATAGGAGACGACTATTGAAATTTGACCAAAATCGAACTAGCTCAAGAAGCTTGACATCAATCTAGTCCATCTACACAACATGACTTTGAACTAAGATTTCATCGAGACAATTCATCCACTCTTAGATAAGACTCAAGTGTGTTCAACCTAAGGGTACAATAACGGGTGATAAGCTAAAAGCCAAAGACTCGAACCAAGGCAACCCACTCTCAGTTAAAAAGCTTAAATTTCGTTGTTGGCTTAAATTAGTGTTTAGTTACATACGCTGTATAAGATTTATTATTGAAAAGGTTGGATGAACGCGTTTTCATAGAAGCAATTTTAGATAAGAATTTATAAATAATACTAAAAAAATAATTATCAGGCATTTTTATAATAAAAATGGAACCATAAAATATAATTATCAAATAATGTAATTTTTGTATGTATGAATTAAGTAATTATAAATTTTGTATTACAACACTAAATTAAAAACTAAATTATTAGGATATTAAATCATGACCCGGATGCGTTGACCCGACAACCCAAATTCGCCATTTTTCTCAAAGGAGTGTTGGACCCGTCAAAATTTATCGTACGCGGTTCGCCTGCCTCTCTCTTCGTCGGTTGCTCGCCGCAAAACCTAAACTTCGCCGGAAGATCAATCCTTCGCCGCCTCTGATCAGGCCTGCAACAAAACAGAAAAAGAAAGGATTGGAGTTATCTCATGAGGCCGTCAAGAAATCTGATGCATATCGTCTCCTCATGGGTCCGGCGACAGCCGCCGAAGGCGAAGGCCTTTTTGGCCGTCGTGCTTGGTATGGTGGCTCTGGTCGTTCTTCGGTCTGTTGTTCACGATCACGATAATCTATTTGTCGCTGCCGAGGCAGTGCACTCCATTGGAATTTCGGTTCTTATTTATAAGCTGATGAAGGAGAGGACTTGTGCTGGTAATCCCTCAATTTTGGTGCCAAAATGCCCTAAGAAAAATGATTTTTTCCTAGGTTTATTTATGGATTATCATTCGAGTGTCTAACGAGTAAAAGTTTTTGTCAAAATTTGTATCATCGTGGGTGGATTCGGAAATCATATCGGTGCCTGCTTGTCCCTAATTATTTCTTTTCCAGCATCTATTTGGTTTTTAGCTGAGATGAGCTATAGGAATTCATTAATACCAATTATTAGTTACAAGGATTGTTAACCTAAAGGTTTAATCTTCAATGGACTTTTTAGGGTGTCTATCTATTCTCTAATCCTTCATTCAAATATTTAATTTGCATACGCAGCAATTTATGAGTTCAATTTAGAGTGGTTGTCCTTGTAATGTGTGGATTCTAGACCTGCAAAAATTGTTATCTCCTAGAAACTTGGCCTTGTCTGATCCATTTTGTTTTTGGTTTTAAAATTATGCTTGTTTCCTCACCATTTTTAGGTAAGCTTTTTGATTTATCTGGAAGTTTTCTTTGATGCACTACCTCTTTCACACACATGATTCTGAAGCATATTCTGGTTTCTCAGGAATATCACTAAAGTCTCAGGAATTGACCGCTATTTTCTTGGCTGCGAGGTTGTATTGTAGTTTTGTTATGGAGTATGATATACACACCATATTAGATTTAGCAACACTGGCCACAACTCTCTGGGTGATCTATATGATCCGTTTCAAACTTAAGTCGAGCTACATGGAGGATAAAGACAACTTTGCATTATATTATGTGGTAAGGTTCTGTTTTTTTTTTTAGATTCCTTCTTTTCTATTTTTTGGAGAAACCGACTGGTCGAATTTTATATCATCATTGCGAAGAATATAGAAGCTTCGTTCTGTTTGCGTCTGTTCCATTGTAGTATTTGTTATTAATATCAGTTATCACTAGTTCTTTTTTCTCAGAAGCAATTCCATTGTAGCATTTGTTAGTATCATTAATCGTGGATATTTTCTTGTGGCCATTGATCCAGCGAGGTTTTTCATGGTAACTTGTGTGCAGGACTAATGAGTCGGATGCGTAT
This sequence comes from Cucurbita ficifolia, assembly GCA_033971965.1. NCBI lineage: Eukaryota > Viridiplantae > Streptophyta > Magnoliopsida > Cucurbitales > Cucurbitaceae > Cucurbita > Cucurbita ficifolia. The sequence continues at coordinate 1,684,974 of CM066963.1, forward strand.
TTTTGTGGCTTACTAATATCTTGCCTTTGCATTTTGGATGCAGCTAGCACCCTGTGCTATCCTGGCTTTTCTTGTTCATCCATCAACTTCTCATCACTTTGTTAACAGAGTTTTCTGGGCATTTTGTGTGTATCTGGAAGCCGTTTCGGTGCTACCCCAGTTGCGAGTGATGCAGAACACTAAGGTTTGATATTGCATAATGAACTGAATTTACTTGCTTTACAAAACTACGATGCGAGGTAGTAATGCCAAACATTTTCCCCTCTCCAACTTTCAGATTGTTGAACCATTTACTGCACATTATGTATTTGCATTGGGTATTGCAAGATTCCTTAGCTGCGCTCATTGGGTTCTCCAGGTTTGTTTTCTATAGTCTTCTCTTGATTCTAGCATCGCTTTGTATGTGTACTTGCTTAGTTATTGATAATGCTACAGGTCGAAATTTACAACAAAAAATCTTCGCACTTGATTTTAGTTCCTGTTGAAATTTAGGCTTGTTCTTTACAATTTCTTTGGTGCGTTCTCACTCTTTTTAAATCACATTCGAATTCTCTACAAAATTTCCAAAACAAACACAAGTTTGTAAAACCTACTCTTTCTTGTTTCCAAAAATGTAACTCAGATTTTGAAAACGATTTAAACAAATAGACAGTAAGGCAAGTAAATGGTGTGAAAGTAATGTTTATAGGCTTTAACTTTCAGCGATAAAAAACTAAAAACAAAATAGTTATCAAACGGGATTTTATTGTTTTGGTTTCTTGTTCTTCTACTGCGTTGGAGTTAACTGTGTTATTCCAAACGAATTAACAGTAATGCTACCTACCAAATTTTAAGTTGTATAATAAATGGGTGATGCATCGCTTTCTTTTCGGTAATCAGGTCTTGGATAGTCGTGGACATCTTCTAGTAGCTCTCGGTTACGGTTTATGGCCATCTATGGTTCTGATCTCAGAAATTGTACAAACTTTCATCCTAGCTGACTTCTGTTACTATTATGTGAAGAGGTTAGCACTTGTTTTTCCCCCTTATTTTTAACAAGATTCAGACTTTTCAACTTTTTGTGTTAGGCTAAACCTTCTGTCTTGAAATTTTGCAGCGTTTTGGGTGGACAGCTCGTCCTCCGACTCCCTTCTGGAGTGGTGTGATGAACCATAGTTGTGTCATGTGCTTTTGTCCATAGCCAGGCCAAGTTCTTTTCTTGACATGTTTGCGGGTATGTGGTTGACATTGTTACTATAACTTGAAATCACCTTGGCTGCATGTAAATTTAAACATTCAAGAAGATTGATGATTTATCAAATTTCACTACTTATACTATATCTTTCATACACTCTTAGAAGTTAGTAGTCATTGTTTACATTGATGGGGGCTTTTGGTAACATGGGTATCAAAGTATGGAATTGTAAGATATCTCCTTACAATATATTGATATTCATAGGAAAAACTCTTACCCTTAGACAATAAAAAACTCTGATCCAATGGAGCACGGGTAGCCATGTAGTCTTGCTAGCTCTCTAGTGAATACATTGGCCACCAATTTTTGTCGTGAAGGGATGCTTGATAGCAAGGAAATAGGCTACCTTACTCGAGCGATCACCGACCACCAAGATGTCTTCCCACACTCTCTTAGGAATGTCCAATGGCAAAATTAATCCAGTAGGTGAAATGGCCAATGATTTGTTCCTCTGGCAAATTAAACAACCTTATTTTCTTGTCCCAGGCAATACCGTACTTCAAAATTGTTGCCCAATCGTCTCGAAACCCATCTTTTGTATCGTGGTTGCGATATTCTTTGTAGTAATAAAAGCTTTAGAGCGCGTTGATCAATCTTCACACTAAACTTTTGCCCTAGCAAATAAGGTTGCCAATATATAGACTTGGCTTAAGCTTTGGAGGATAGAGTATGGCTTAAGAATGCTATTGATTGCTTCTTTTGAGATAAGACAACTCCCAAACCAGTACCTGAATCATCAGTTTCCACCAAAAATGGTTAGCTGAAATCAGGGAGGGCGACTATGGTTAGTGTAACCATGGCTTGCTTCAATCTCTCGAATGATTTCGGGCTCGGTTGGTCCATTCAAACGCCCTTTGGACAAAGGAGCTACTACATTGCCATACTTCATTACAAATCTTCCATAATAACCTGTGAGACCCAAAAAAAAACCATGAAGGTCCCATATGTTTCGAGGAATTGGCCATTCCAGCTTTTTGTTCTCACTTTCTTGAGATCGGCCTCCACACCAACTGCCAAGACCCAATGCCTTAGATATTCAGTTTCTCTTGCATGAATTGCATTTTGCTCTATTGGCACACAGTTGATTGTCCCTCAATTCATCGTACACCACTCCAAATGACATAGTGTTCATCATACAAAGAGATACATTAAGATATCATCAAGGAAAACCGAGACCTAGGAATGGTCGAAAAATGCAATTCCTCAAAACTTGGAAGGTGGACAGAGCGTTTGTGAGACCGAAGTGCGTAAGAAGGAACTCGTAATGGCCCGCATGAGTTTTAAAAGCCATATTTTCCACATCTTGGTCATCTACTCGTATTTGGTGATGTCGAGATTTCAAGTTAGATCTTCAAATATATTATGGAACCATTCAATTTGTCAAGTAATTCCTCCATGGAAAGGGGAATTTGTCTGGCATACTCACACTATTCCGGAACCATTCAATGATGTGAGTTCTACAATTGAATTCAGAGATAGTTTCATTGCATCTCCAACCTCCATTGGTAACCATATCTTCAAGTTTCGATGGCACGTTTCCCTCATCAACGATTTCGAGTTCCTTTCATTCACCTAGATCACCATCGCGCAACGTTCTTTTGCTTTGCACTTGTGCCCCATTGTGTAATGAACTTGTTAGAAATTTAGAAATATGAGAATTAGATCAATAGGAATGAGATGCTCGGGTTTGGATTTTACATTAATAAACTTCAAACTCAAACTTGTATGTCTGTCCATATTCGTGGACATCTTGTTTGTTGCTAGAAGTAATAATCATATTTCGATCAAAGAGATTAAGGGAGATCGTCCATTAAACTATAGTAGAGCCAACTCGATCTCTTTTTAAGAAAAGACCCAACGAGTAAATGAGAGATTAAGGGCATCCATAGAGACGAGAGAACAATTCCAACGCTCAAAATGCCTTATCCAAAGCTACTATACCCACATTCATATATTATAAGAACATTTACATTGTCTAGGTCTATTTTTCAAATGTTACGTTCATATACACATTATATACATATTAGGTTCCAATCCAATCGTCGTTTAATTATATAAGTTACTATCTAAAAAATCTATGTTATTTTGACAATATAATTATCGAACTAAAAAGATAATAAATTATTATTTATGACTTATTTAAGTTTTGCTTTGGACTAATTAAACGGTAGTTAAATAAATAATGAAATATTTTATTTTTTTTACATAAATCACTTTTTCTAGAACCACGTTTAGAAAATTACCATTATAAGTGTTTCATATTGCTGCTTTAAGTGGGCAATTAATATTGTTTTTAAAAAATATATTTAAAACTGAAAAAAAAAACATTTTTTTTTATAAAAGAAAGGATTTGCTCAAAATTCTTTTTGAAGAGAAGTATAAATAATTGGAAGTGATAAATTGAAAATTATGTTATAAGAAAGAAAAATATATTTATAATTGATAAAATTCATTCAGAAGTAATTCGATAATTATTATTTTTCTTACCAAAATTAATATCCAAAATTATTATGATTATTAAATGAAGTCTAAATAAATATTATCAAATGAGTATTATAATTAAAAAAAAAAAAATTTAAAATATCATTTTGGTCCTATACTTTCTTTTATAATTATCAAAATGTTTTTTCATTTTAATTTTTTCTTTGCATAAAAATTATTATTATTATTATTTAATTAATTTCGATAAAATTAAATTTAAAAACTTGGGAGTAAATAGACTAAAATAAAAGTATAAAAATATGAATGAATTATGGATACATTATTTTATTTTAAAAATATTAAGTTATTTTGAAGCGAAATTTTGTTTTTTATTATTTATTTTTAATTAGAAAAAAATGTTATAAGGGATTGGTACAATATCATTTTCACTCATAAAATGGTTAAATTTAAATAAATAAATAAAAAAAGAAGAAATTCCACGTCAGCACGTAGTGGATCAGCCGAAAAAAACCAACCAAGCGAAAGCAAGCTCAAAATACTACCACTGATACAGTCTCCCACACAACGACCTCTCTTCCTCCTCCTCTCTCTCTCTATCCTCAACCCATTCCCTTCTTCCATGGAGGTCTCCTTCTCTTCCAACCCTCAATTACTGACCTTCAATCCATGTCTTCCTCTCAATTCTTCTTCCTCCTTCTCCTACACTCGCCTCCGCTTCGTTCGCCGCCAGTTTCTCGGTTGTGCTCATAATCTTCGCCCGCCGGATGTTCTGCGCTCTCGACGCAGGTGTAGGAAGGTTGGCTTCCTTGTTCAGTCTCCGAGATGCATGTTTCGTGCTGCCTTCAGCTCCAATCCGGTTCTCATCGTTGTTGCTGTGGTTACTTTCTCGGCTGTCTCGTTTATCTATATGAACTTAAATAAGAGGAAGAAGAATGCGGTTGAGGTATGGCGGAAAAATCGATTTGGAGTTACTTTTTTGTTGTTGTTGTTGTCTTCATATTCGCTATTTGGTGAATGCCTTTCCTTTTCTTTTAAATGTTTGGTTATTCGTAGCTGCTCTAGGAAAATGAACAAAGATGATCAAGAGAGTGATTCTTGTTGTTTATCTTGCATTTCTTCTTTCTTTTTTAGTCGTTTTTTCTTGTACGAGAGGTATATTGGGATAATTTAGTTGATTGAGAGATAGATCAACGTACCAGATGCAAACATGGCTGTGCGGTTGACAGTTTACCTTGTTTAATGAGTTCAATGGCGCGAAACTGTTCTTAACATTTGATAATTGAGTTAGCTATATTAACAATTTACCGAGTCCTTAATTTCGTTCTTTTAAGATGCTTTTACTTAAGTTACGGAATTTTTATCATATTTAGTCCACTAGGTTTGAAGCAGAACATGGTATTCCTAGTCTCATACATAAAATGTGAATGTGAATTGATATCCGTGATTTTCATGGGTTCAACAATTTAGTTTGTTGGATTGACTCATCTGTCATTGTATTGTGGAGATAACATGTTTTCTGGATCTTTTACCAATTACAGCGTTCCCAATCTCCAAAGCTTGCCTTATCTCAACTAGGTAGAGGCGTCAACTGGTCCGTCGATGATCAGGTAATGGGCTTTAGGGATCATCATGGTGACTTCTTAGAGCAGAACATAGCCGTAAAGGATAGAATTGAAGAGAGAAGTAATTCTGGGGAAGAAGAGACTGTTCTGCATCTTCAAACATCAGTTCTGTCACATGAGGCCAGTGTCATCGAAACATTGCCGGCATCTGTTGAATTTACCACATCTAGGGATAGTGGTTCTCTGTTTTCAGATGAAACTGAAGCAGCAGATCCCTCTCTTCCTTCTGATATCTTTGAATCTGGCGTCCTGCAGCCTCTTATTTTTGCCAATGACATGACTGACTTGCAGCTAAATGTATCTGATGTCAAATCCCACTCTGACTTGGCCGTTGTGCTTGATACAACTGAGCTTCCACCTGTTTCTGGTCCTTTATATAGTGTATATAATCAAGGGACTCATGATTTCAAAGCAGATGGCGAGCTTCTAAAAGTGGAGAAGTTAATCAGTTCCAATTTGCTAATTGAAGAACCGTCTAGAGAAGATATTTACATGTTCTATGAAGATACAAAGTCAAGTAGTCAAATGGCAACTTCTTCTCGTACTTCTCATCTATACAACCAAAAATTTTCTTCTGTGACGATTAACGGTGTCTCAAGAGGAGCAGAATTAATGTTGGAGGATTCTCTTCAAATTGCAGGTAATGACTTCAATAGGTTCGTGATGGTCTTACCTTGTTTCTCTGAGCAGGCAGCAAACGTGAATTGCTTTTCTTGTAACCCAACATTATTTCCTCAAAAAATCTTTGCATCTCCTCATTCCATGTTTCATTTCACTAGCGAATGTTTGTACAACTCAGGATATGTTGAAAGAAGAGAACCTGTTGCAAGATATAAGGGAGGTTCTTCAGGGGACAAATATAAATCTGGAGGGGGCAACAATATTGTAGGACACGGGGAAAGAAAAGAAGCCAGTCTGCATAAAGAGAAAGTTGTGAATGGGTTACCCTATCCAAATGGGAAGCATGTTCATAACAAAAATCTTCATGTAGATCAATATAAAGCGTACAATCAATGTCTGAAAGGTGGAAGGTATGTTTGTTTCGATTTTTCATGCATCATGCATTCAATATTTCTTATCTGCTGTATCATGTTGTACGGTTGAAGATTGCCCTTAATATTATTTTGCAATGAATCAAAATAGGAAAAAAAAAAAAAATCGCCAGGACACCCTCACTCCCCAATCATGATAGAAGTCTGCATTCATTTATGTCTTCAACTAGTTCTGAAAGCCTTTGTACATTATTTCTTCTTATTTGTGGTTTCTCAGGTTGAACGAATGTATCAAAATACTTCAGGATATGGAAAAAGCAGGCTTCTTGGACATGAATAAGGTAAAATGTGTACAACTTTTTATTATCAATTTTCTTATCTGAATTACAAGTAACTAATTTAACGAGTTTTCTGGTTGTAGATTTATCATGGAAAGTTTTTCAATATTTGCAAGAGTAAAAAGGCTGTTCAGGAAGCTTTTCAGTACATCAAACTTATTGCAAACCCCACATTGAGTACATTTAATATGCTCATGTCTGTATGTGCAAGTTCTCAAGATTCTGACAGTAAGTTTATGTACTATTTACTATCATCAAACTGTTTGTCTGGAAACAATCTCGAGTCTTCTACTATGAACAACCATCATTCTCTTAGGATTCATAATTTATGCATTGTAAATTTAGGAGCTTTTCAAGTTGTGCGGCTTGTCCAGGAGGCTGGAATGAAAGCGGATTGCAAACTATATACTACTTTAATCTCAACATGTGGCAAAAGTGGAAAAGTGGATGCAATGTTTGAAGTATGGTATCTTTCATTTTGGCTACCTGTTCTTAGGTTTCACTAATGCTTAAACTATCCCATTGGAGCTTCCTTAATGTACCCAATATGTGTTCATTATATGTAACGAAGTTTCGTTTGATTTATTGATATATCATCTTGAACTATTGAATTTGGTTTAAATGTTTTTACCTCCTGTTATTTATTTATTTTTCCATTTATTTTTGCTCTATTTGGAAAGAAAATGTACTAAAATTTTCATTTCTTTAAACACGACAGTCGAAGCATCCGTGTCTTTCATGTCAGTCTGAAATTCTGGTAGCAGTGAATTTGAATCTCGCTCATTCTTATAATTGGTGCATCCAACATCTCAAGTGCTTCTCCAATGCAAAACAATTTTTTCAATACGTTTGCTACTTCAAAATTAGGGAACAGTGCTTTCAAAATTTCCCATTTCCATTTTCAGAAACTTGAACGAAGCTTTATATGTCTTAAAAAGAGTTTTTTTTTGTTTTTTTTTTTGCTTCTAGGTATTCCACCGAATGGTTAATGCTGAAGTGGAACCTAATGTTCACACATATGGGGCACTTATTGATGGTTGTGCAAGAGCAGGTCAAGTGGCCAAGGCATTTGGCGTATATGGAATAATGAGGTCAAAAGTATGACCACAGATCTAGTCGTTCCTTTTTTTCTCATTTTATATGGTCTTATTTGTTACTTATATATATATGGATGTGCAAACAAAGGCATTTAACATATTATGTCATAAGGTTGAATGTTCAAGTTGTATTCTAACAAAAATTAGGGCTCTTGCTGATAAGATATTCTGTGCAGTAGAACGTGAAGCCAGACAGAGTTGTATTCAATGCACTTATCACTGCGTGTGGTCAGTCAGGAGCAGTGGATCGTGCTTTTGATGTGCTGGCCGAAATGGGGGCTGAGCTACATCCTATAGAGCCCGATCATTTTACAATTGGTGCTTTGATCAAGGCATGTGCAAATGCTGGTCAGGTATGTTTCATTAAATTTAAAGATTTCTTGTAGTCATTGAATTCTTCTCTCTCCAGTTACGTTGTTGATGTCGTTTTATAAGCGTAAAAGAATCATGCATTTCTTATAGGTTGATCGGGCAAAAGAAGTGTATAAGATGATCCATGATTGTAAGATTAAGGGCACACCAGAGGTTTACACCATTGCTGTTAATTGTTGTAGTCAATCTGGTGATTGGGACTTCGCTTCCACTGTATATCAAGATATGACCAGGAAAGGAGTAAAACCTGATGAGGTATGTATTACTGATGGCGATCATGAATGATTCAGAATAGAGACAATAAATTGGGGTCTGAGTGTCTCTCCTTTTGAATATTTATGTTAAGAGTGGTTTCAGATAATTAAACAACTTGATCCAGCTATAAAGTGTGAGAAAGTTGGAAGAAAACGTTCTTTCAAGTTTTTGGATAGTCTTCTTTGTGTACTATTATATCAGCTGCTTTTAGATTCATACATTGAGGTGCTAATTCTAGTATACAATATTTCATGCAGATTTTTTTCAGTGCATTAATAGATGCTGCAGGCCATGCTGGTAAGCTGGATTCCGCTTTTGAAATCTTAGGAGAAGCCAAGACACTGGGGATACGTGTTGGCATCGTATCATATAGTTCGTTGATGGGTGCCTGTAGCAATGTGCGTATAGTAACTGCTTTCTCTTTTTGTTTAATATTCACGAGCATGCTGGAAATTTTTAGATTCATTAAAAAGGTCTGATTTTATGCATGTCACCGCTTGAATAATTTTTCTGTTTGCATTGGTACTCTCTCTCTCCTGGAAACATTCTCTGTTTTGTTGTGTTTTGATAGTCTGTTTCGTTTGTCTTCTTTTATTTTTATTTTTTTAAAAAAGAACAATATAATGTTATAAACATAACGAGCTCTATCCAAGTATTTGGTTTCCCAAAATATTATGAGTTCTATCCTGACTTCAAAAGCTTCATTTTAGGTTCTTATAATCATAGTTTTTCCCACATCTGATACTGATTAGTGATATGAATGTAGAAAGCGTATTTGAGTATGGCTCATCATTTGTAGCTGTTTCATTTATGGAAGTATCTGTGCTGTCTATGTAAATTTCTGTGAAATTAAGTATGAAATTTTCTGTGTTACTAAATTAACTGTGAGAAAAAAACTTCTCAATCATCGTTTCAGGCTAAAAACTGGCAGAAGGCGTTGGAACTGTATGAGGATCTCAAGTCTACGAAATTGAGGCCAACTGTTTCAACTGTGAATGCATCAATAAATGCACTGTGTATGTCCCTTTTTGCTACGTTCTGCGCTCAATATTCTGATGGAAGTTAGCATTGATTTATCATTTTTAATCATAAGCGTCATATCATCACTTTTAAAGCTCTTGCATTCTAAGTTTCGCTAATTTTTTTTTTTTGTCAAAATACATTCTCAGTCTTTGTATTTTGACTTTTGGTCCTCATTTTTTTCTTCTTTGATTTTAGTTTTCACTTTTCAAAAATGGAAGGATAAAGCTCCCAGCGTTAAAGAATACTCTTGAATTTTACAATTTACCCATTTCTTGGTTGTGAATACTGAATAATACCCTCTACTAATTTTGTTATAGCATGTGCATCGTTTTTTTTTCTTTTTATTTTTTAATAAGACATGGGTACATCTTTTGTTTCTTGGCTCATTGGAATCATGGATCCAAAAAACACAGCCTTAGTTTTCTCCCTATCTTTTAACGTCAAGGACTTGATTATTATATTTATGAAAAATATGTGTTTTGAATTTGAGAATTTTGATTTGCATTTCTTGAATGAAAAGCTCAGAATTCATTGTGCTCCTTAGATATCGAAAAATGCATTTAACGACAATGAGCCAGGTAGAAACAGGGGTATGCATATATTGTGAAATACTCGCAGCATAAAGTGTCTAGTGTTATGAAGGTTAAGTTAGGAAATGCACCAACAATTCCCTGTAATATCTACCTTCCTCGACAGGATACAACTTAGAAGAGTCAACTAGAGTCTTGGGAATAAAGAGTGTCTTACATGGTTCTGTATTAGCCATACCAAATCAAGATACAATAGTACAAACATATTTAAATTGAGACACTATAGTAGCAGCATTATTACATTGAATTTTCCAAGCTCAGAAGTACTTCTAGGAACCAAGATGAGGCCTATCAATTTGAGCTGTAGTTGAGAAATAGTATCAATATTGATTGGTCATTACGTGTAATTATTATGTAATCAACATACAAGAGAAGTTATTAAACCAGCATTCTCACAAATAGAGAGGGTTTGGTTTGAGAAGCAGCAAAATCAAATGTCAATAAATGCAGTGTGAAACATTCAATGCACATACACTTCAACTAATTCAACTAACATTTGTTACATACGATTAAAATAATGTGCATTGCTTCTAAAAGATAACATTAGAATTTCACATACAGGTGATGGGGAACAACTACAAATGGCTATGGATATTCAGAGAGAAATGAAGGGATTAGGACTCTACCCTAACAACATTACATACTCTATACTTATGGCAGCAAGTGAAAGGTAAGTAAAACTGGCTTAGTTTTGCTACAATGATGTTAATTTAATCCTCATTCTCAACAGTATCTTTTCTCAATTGTCTTCAGGAATAATAATTTAGAAATTGCCCTCGAACTCCTCTCTCAAGCCAAAGAGGATGGTGTTGCCCCAACTTTAACTATGTATAGGTGCATAATTGGTAAGTTAATAGGATTCAGCTGTCTACTCCTGTTTTTTAAATCATAAAAAATGCTCGTCTTTTCTATTTTGTAGTCTACTGATTGTTATATTGTCTACTTACCAACTGTTTATAAACAACTATACTTGTTTCTTTTTCAGATGGTTTATCCTAATTGTAATGAAGAATAAAATAACACGTCTTTTCAACTTACCATGAATTTTTTTCTCTCTGATTCTGAATACCTATCCGAGTTTCAAGAATATTTTCTTGCTAATATCTTCTGAAAAGATTGTCTTAATTTTAATTGGTTAGCTTGTTTCATTTTCAATTAATCTTTATTCAGATCTTGTCAAAGGCATGTGTCTAAGGAAGAATTGCAGAGCCCTCTGCCCCTGATAGACCACTCTTTCTCTAGTTAATTGGTTAGCTTTTTTTGTATTTCTGACTAATCTATAAGCTGATCTTTTCAAAGGCATGTGCTTACGAAGAGTTGCAGAGCCCTCTTCCCTTGATAGACCACTCTTATCTCTTGACACTAGCTGGCCTCAAGTCGATAGTAAGTGGTATGACTCTTCGACTTTTGTAATTCATTTACTAGACTAGTTTTATAGTCTATCGAAAATAGCATGTTGACTTCTTATTTAATCATCTCATAGTACTAGAATACCAAGTATCATAAACCACTACCTATGGATACTGCATTGTAACTTGTGAGATAATTCACTACTCAAATATTTTTTTCAGGGCAGCACAGGCCTTAATGGTGTACCGGGAAATAATCGAAGCCAGAATTGTTCCGAGCATTGAAATCTTTTCTCAAGTTTTGGGGTGCTTGCAGATTTCTCATGATCCCTCCTTAAAACGTAGACTCATAGAAAACATTGGAGTAAGTGCTGACACATCAAGATCTTCAAATCTATGCTCCTTGATAGATGGCTTTGGAGAATATGACCCTCGCGCATTTTCACTGTTGGAGGTCTGTGCAAACTTGAAGCTGGTTCCATAGTCTTGCTGAAAATTTTCAATTTCTTAAATTGTTAGAAGGGTCATATTTTGTTATTATATTTACCCCCCTCCCCTCCAACAAAATGCAGGAAGCTGCTTCACTTGGAGTTGCTCCATTTGTATCCCTCAAGGGAAGTCCTATTGTTGTAGATGTCAAGGAGTTGCAGATTCATACAGCTGAGGTATGATTTTTTAGATTATGAAATAATTGATACTTCACGTATTCTACAATGCTCATGAAATGACAACTTCAATGTGTTTTTGTTCCGAAATTATTTAACCGCTTGGAATCATTGCGTACTAAATAAAACTATACTCTTCTGTATTGAACTTTGTGTTAGATATTTTCAACGTATGAGCTGTCGTTTATATACTAAACGTTATGTTTTCTAGTCGAGAGATGAGCTAACTGATAAAGCCCAGAAAGAGAAAAAAAAGATTAAAAATGGCACCTGCATTGAAATAGCATTTGGAAAAAAAATTTATGCCATATAAATGTAAATTAATATATAAAAAAAATATTTACTCTGTTTTATAATCATTTAGTTTTTTAAAATTGTGCTTCTTTTCTTACCATTTCTCTACAATAATTTTCATATTTCTTTAGAAAATATTTAAATTTTAAACTAAATTTCAAAAAACAAAAATAGGTTTTTAAAAAAATATTTTTTTTAGTTTTTTAAACTTTTGTTTGGTTTCTTAAAACATAGGTAAAATGTAGATAAATTAAACAAATAAATCTATCGGTGGAAATAGTGTTTATAAGCTTAATTTAAAAAAAAAAAAAAAAAAATTATGTGATTATCAACTTCGAGTTTGAAGTAGTATTTTCAGCTAACCGTAAGAAACAAAAAAAAAAAAAAAAAAAAAAAAAAAAAAAAAGAAAAAAAAAAATATATATATATATATATACATTTCCATACCATTATTAATGGTGGTCCTTTTTGCTTGTAAAAAAATATATTATTTTGTACATTTGTCCAACAATGGAATGAAAGTTTGTGAGCAAGCTATACTCTGGATTACATCAGTATTGATGATCTTGAGAGTTTTATCTTTCCGTTTACTTCTCTTAGTCATAACCAACACAAACTTTTCAGTAGAAGAGCATGTGTGAAAAGCAATTCACAATTCGTTATGACTGAAATTGTTATTTAAATCCTGCCAGGTTTACCTGTTGACAGTTTTGAAAGGTCTCAAACATCGGCTTGCCGCTGGTAAATGACATACACATCTTTAGTCTTTTATCTTCTAATTACTAATGCACTCTGTTATTATATGTAGTTGTTTACAATAACATGAACTCATCCATATTTTTTTTCAACTTCTTGATGAGATTGTTACTAAATTAAATTGATTTTACCCGCTTTGTTTCTTCCTCGCATTATTGGCCATCAAATGAAAAAAACTATCATGAAGTTGAAGCTAAATTTTAAGATATATTTCTAGGATTCTCCTTTGCTTTTTTCCTAGAAGTATTCTTTAAATATTGAAGTAAAGATCTCTACAACTTCATTCTTTTTGGACAATAATAATTATTAAGTTAAAATTTCTAAATGAGATCTTCTTGATTCAATGGATAGAGTTATTATATTTTCTTTTTTCTAAAAAAATGGAGATACTTAGCGCTACTTGGTGATGCGGGCTAAGCATTTTTGTATTCTGATTAAACTTCTTTTGTTCAGGTTCAAGGTTACCGAACTTACTGATCTTACTCTCAGTTGAGACGACACAAATTCTCTCTTCCAAGGGCGAGAGGACCATTAACCTTGCTGGAAGGTGAAAAGATCAAACTTGGTTTCTTTTGCCTCCTTATTTTTCATTCTGTGTCGTGAGTTCTAAACTAGTATGCAACTTAAACGATCTTTACCCCTAAACGGAAGCCTCGGCTTGTTAACGTGCTCTAGGGTGACTTTTAAATTTCCTGCACAGATGAAAGGATCATATTGTTAACCCAAATATACTGGTCTACAGGGTTGGGCAAGCAGTTGCAGCATTGTTAAGAAGACTTGGACTTCCCTACCAAGGAAATGAATCAAGTGGAAAAATCAGAATCAATGGTTTAGCCTTGAGAAGATGGATGCGACCAAAACATTCCGATTCTCGAATTGGAAAACCCGGAGAGTTCAGCTCGTTTCAGTCACGTCTAGGAAAAGAAATAAGCCATCAGCAACGTAATATTCGCTCTGGGCATCTCTCACTGGATTAAACAGGTATGCAAAAACATTAAGACAGCTTAGGAATGTCTGATGCATTTTGCTACCATAAACTGTTGAAACCAGTGACCTTCCACACCACTTTAATCCAATCCAACCGCATGTTTAGAACTTTCTCATAAATGTTAGAATAAGTAGCCTACTGGTTCTCTCAATGGAAATTCTAGTTGAGGGGGACGTATGATGCGGTATAGAGCTTTTGGTTTCGTGGCAAATTCATGGGAAGAGATGAGCAATTTGCAGACCTTGATGTGAATGGATCTTACTGGAAAATGTTTCTGGTCAAGAAGTTCATCACCAAAGTTGGTACTCCAATTATGTGAGTTGATCTTCTACTTCCCTTTCCTGAGGTAATTTATATTATATATACGAAATGGTTGTCAAATTTTGTAATGCCAAAACATATGACGACTTTATCAATTCATCTTTCTTTCCTTCTATTTTTGGAATGAGATGTAAAAATGTAAACTGTTACTAAAATTTATTCACTCATGAGTTTGTTCACACATTTTCTTACCATTTCGCCCGCTCAAACTAATGGATCCAGTGAAGAAATTCGGGTACGTTTCTCCTTATTTCTTGCATCTTCTAGTATAATTATTATTTCGATGAAAGCTAGACCTATTATCTGCTCGTTATCTTAGAGGTCAGATTGGATGAACATTGTTTTCTCATTGCTATCAAATTGTTCTCTTGGATTAAATTTAGGGTCTGTCTCCTCCTTTCATTAGGTATAGGTTCATATACATGATGTTTGAACTGAGTTTTGAGTATAGAGAGTTGAAAAATCTGGATTTATTTATTATGTCTTTGAATGGTAGAAAGGAATGAGTTATAGAAATAATGTCATTCGATTTCTGAGCAGACCTAATATAAACTCACTTGAAAACGCATTTTGAAACTAAAGTAGTTTCGGGCACATACTAATTGTCAAAATTTGCACATACTAATTGTCAAAATTTCCATTCAACCCAAGAAGGTTAAACTGATGAGATATGGTAAATTCAATCTGTTGCTCTTTTTTACTTTTAGGCTTGAATATTTGCACAAAACACTAAAAAACTTAGAGAGGAATTAACATTACAAGACATCGAACACAAACACAGTTATTAACAATAACTTTAATCTTTTATCAATACTTTAACACTTCTACCATTAATGAACATTCTAATTTTGGTACAAGGATTCTTCATGTCTTTTGTATTGAAATGGAGTTCTACACATAGCTTCATCTATATAAAATATTGGCCCTCAGTTGTCAAAGATATCTACTTAGCCTTATGATGGAAAGTAAAGTTGTTAGGAAGTTAGAAATTGTTCTCCATTTTTGTCAAAAGATTTAAAACTTTCAACTTTCTTGATGCAATATTTGAGCTCTTGTTGGATGGCTATCCTTGAAGGTGACAATACAATGTCTTTCCAAACTGATCCAGCTTCACAAACAGGACTAGGATTTTTATAAAGCTCAATTATGGAGCTTGCTTCCTCATTTAAGCTCCCAACAGTTTTTAGACACTTTATTTCTTCTGGATCAACCAACAATGTCTTGTCTTTGTCTTTCCATCCAATGAACTTCACATAGAAATGTTTTTAAAATCAATAAATAACAAAAGAAAAAAAAAAGTCATAAAAAACCTTTTACAAACAAACCCAATTCGATTAGTTGAATTGAAAGAAATATCTGAACCCTAACCCCTAAAAGAAACTCTCGTCCATTATAATTCGATCTATGGATCGGAGAAGTTTTTCATTGATAGAAACAACGATCAAAGATTGGACTAATAGAACGAACATGTGAAAATCCCACATTGGTTGGGGAGGAGAATGAAATACCCTTTATAAGGGTGTGTAAACCTTTCCCTAGCAGACGCGTTTTAAAGCCTTGAGGGGAAGTCCGAAAGGGAAAGCCCAAAGAGGACAATATCTGCTAGCGGTAGGCTTGTGCCGTTACAAATGGTATCAGAGCCAGACACTGGACGATGTGCCAGCGAGGAGGCTGTTACCCGAAGGGAGTAGACATGAGACGGTGTGCCAGTAAGGACGCTGGGCCTCGAAGGGGGTGGATTTGGTGGGGTCCCACATCGATTGGAGAAAGGAACAAGTGCCAGCGAGGACGCTGGGCCTCGAAGGGGGGTGAATTGTGAGAATCCCACATTGGTTCGGGAGGAGAACGAAACACCCTTTATAAGGGTATGAAAACCTTTCCCTAGCAAACGCGTTTTAAATCCTTAAGAGGAAGCCCGAAGGGAAAGCCCAAAGAGGACAATATTTGCTTGCGGTAGGCTTGGGCCGTTACAAAACACTATACTAAACCAAATCGAAATGTTAATGTTCGATAACCATTTGATAAACTTATAAATACTATTTCCATCTATGAGTTTCTTGTTTTGAAAACTAGAAGTTCTTATGCTTAGTTAAGAAAGATGAAAATCAAGCAAACAAACACGATTTTCAAAAGAAAAAAACTAAAAACAAAATCGTTATCGTGAAAACAGAAAGGACGATAGGGTTAGGTTATGATAGATTGCGAGGTACCTTTGGTGGGCCTTCCAAAGCATTGGTGCAATATAGCCTTGCAGTATCAACATATTGACAATATGTTAGGAAAGCATTTGCAAATCTCTTGTGGGATTTCAGTTGAGATTTTACTCTTACTGCTCTTCTACACATGAGAGCTCTCCTGTTTTACAGTCAGTTTAGACAGTGATTATCTCAGAAAATGAGGAGAAAAAGGGAAAGAAAATCTCAGTTTTATGTATATACCTTATGCCTCTTATGACAGCTAAATAAGCATCACAAACAACTCCAACAAGTTCAATTCTGTATGGTCTTCTTTTCTTGCCCCCAACTTGATCTGGTTCTTGATCTTCTATTCGTTCCCAATAGTTTTCGGTTACACTGCCATCGTCCTCGACCCTATAGCCAACTCCCATTCGATAACGTCGGCGGTGGACGTTTCTAGCCATCGTAATTGTCTGTACTACGAACGGTACCCACGACAACGTTCCATCCATGATTACGTCTCGTCCCTCGTTCAATGCTGTCACTAGAAGTGATGAAGCTGCATCTGTGGATGATTGGTGCACCTGTTTCAAACATCAAAGAGTATAAACACAATGCACCAAGAATCTGTTATAAGCTAGACATAACAATCTGAAAGCATGGAATGATTTTGGACGAAGATTTTTGTAATGACCCGAAATTTTCTACTTAATTTAAAATCACCACTTTTGAGGATTGTTGGGATGGAGTCTCACATTGGCTAATTTAGGGAATTATCATGGGTTTATAAACAAGGAATATTATCTCCATTGGTATGAGGCCTTTTGGGGAAGCCCAAAGCAAAGCCACGAGAGCTTATGCTCAAAGTGGACAATATCATACCATTGTGGAGATCTGTGATTCCTAACAACCACAAGGTCACTACTGTATACATGTCATGAACATTGAATGATTTTAGTGTAGAAATGGTACCAGTTCTGCTGTTTGGAGCATGTCATGATGGTGGCCTGTTGAGTTAAGAGCTCTATAAATTACATCTGATTCTTTAAAAGCATCTGCCTCAATTACTACTGCATTAGGTCCTGCTCCTACCCAGAAGGGCCTGTTGAACATTTAATCCAAAATAATGAATATCAGTTCATCTCTTTGCTGATGAAATTTGACATCATTTTCATAATCCAAGATGAACATTCTTACTCTTTGAGAATGTCCTTGAGCACAGTACTCTTCCCTGCCCCCATCCCGCCGCCCATGAAGAGGAGCATCGGACTTCTATCGGCATGAGCCATCGGAACCATCACCTCGGTGCATTGAGAGTCGTCTGTGGATGCGAGTCCCATTGCTTTCATCTCCTCAACTAAAGTTGTAAATACTCTTGCAACTTTCAGGTTCTTTGTCACCCTCTGAAACCTCTGTTCCCTAACAATATCACAAAAATGATATGGATGTAAGTGAAGGCTGTTTTTCTATGATGATTTGAAAAGATTAAGTTCATAGGTAATTTCATTGCTAAGATTAAGTCAGTTAAAAGTTGGTCGAGCACGTAAGTGTTAAGCTTTTCGCAATGCATGAGGGTGTTTTTTTGGTGGTCGTGTTTGCTTGACCCCTCTTTTTGTTAAGAATCACAGATCTCCACAATGGAATGATATTGTCCACTTTGAGCATGAAACCTCATGCCTTTGATTTGAACTTCCCTAAAAGGCCTCATACCAATGGAGATGTATTCCTTACATATAAACCCATGATCATTCCCTAAATTAGCCAATGTGGGACTCTCTCCCAACAATCCTCAACAATCCTCCCCTCGAACAAAATACACTATAGAGCCTCCCATGAGGCCTATGGAGCCCTCGAACAACCTTCCCTTAATCGAGGCTCGACTCCTTCTCTGGAGTCCTCGAACAAAGTACACCTTTTGTTCGACACTTGAGTCACTTTTTGACTACACCTTCGAGGCCCACAACTTCTTTGTTTGACATTTGAGGATTGTATTGACATGACTAAGTTAAGGGCATGACTATGATACCGTGTTAGGAATCACGGATCTCCACAATAGTATGATACTGTCCACTTTGAGCATAAGCTCTCAATCCTTTGCTTTGGGTTTCCCCAAAAGGCCTCATACAATGGAGATGTATTTCTTATTTACAAACCCATGATCGTTCACTAAATTAGCCAATGTGAGACTCCCTCCCAACATCCTCAACACTAAGATCGAGTCAATTAAAAGTTGGTCGAGCACGTAAGTGTTAAGCTTTTTGCAACGCATGAGAGTGTTTTCTTGGTGGTCGTGTTTGCTTGACCCCTATTTTTTGTTTTGAATAGACTCTAATTATACTACGAGTTAGGAGTACAGGACTTTTGGTTTAATGAGCATAGCCCAACTTTCTAATGCATACCCTCAATAAGGTGAGAGAAGCCCACCTGGTTGCAGCCATAACAATGTTTCTGAGCTTCTTCTTCGGCTCCTGGTGATCAGAACTCAAAATCTAGACAAACCAAACAAAAAAGAAGATGAACCTCCATTAAGACATTTCATCAAACACCTTATCTACAATCCACACTTACCTGGCTAATCATAATATCCGTTTGATTCCAATGGAACGCAAAGTAACTGAGAATGCATCGTTCAAATTCTTCCACAAGTTTGACAAAGAGTGAATCTGCGTGCAGCTCACTTGAGAAAAAGGAATAGATATCATCTTCACATCCGTCGGATTTGGCTATGTACTCTGAGGCCAACTTGCAGAGATGTGGGCTCTCATTTATGTCCTTAAATCCCATTTGCCTTGCTACAAAAGTACACAATTTGTCAAATGAAAGAACCATACATCAACCATTATTGAGTAAATGGTTTTGGATTTGAAAGTTTGAAATGTAATAGAAATGAGACTGGATATGAATTGGATTGAAATATAATTTCTACTCAACCAAAAAGTGCATTAGGGTTGACTTTTTAGACTTTAGTCAACTTAGACGACTTTTTAGACTTTAGTCAACTTAGACAGGAATGCGAAGATGAGATTTAACATTTAGACACGTTGACTTTTAAGAAATCACATTAAAAATAAATTGAAAACGAGCGCCGGATGGCAAGAGTAGCGGATAAGTGCTTGGTAGGCCAACAAACCAGTGAACGAAAAGGGGAACACACTAAGCAAGTACGAGAAAAAAATGTTTTTTTAATGATAGTATTTGGTTTTTAAAGGGTATTTTAATCCATTAAAAACACTTTTTTTTATTTATTTTATTATATATATATATATATATATATATATAAATAGTATTCTTTGTACTTATAAAATAATGTTTTTAGATTAAATAGTTATTTGTACACAATTTTGCTATTTTTGGAATATTACTAAAAACAAAATATTATAAAAAACATTTGAATATTTAATTTTTAGGACATAAATATAATAATGTTTTAAACCATTAAATTTAATTATGTTGAAATAATCAATTTAACACGTGGATTATTGAAAAATGAAAAATACAAAAAATAATAGTTGAGATTGATAAAAATAAATAAATTATTGTTGAAAAATTTCTACCAATTTTTTTTAAAATCTAATAAATATATATATATATTTTTTTATGATATAATCAACATCATCATAAGTTATAAAAAGTAAACCATAATTTATGGACTTTGTAATTTATTTAAATAAAAATTCGTATTTTTTCTAAAAAAATAATATTATTATCTTGATAGTGACTAAAATTTTGACATTTAGATAAATCGATTTTTTTTTTTTTTTTATATTTAAAAAAAATGGGATTTAAAAATATATATATATTGCCAAGTTCAAAAAAAATTAAGTGTAATCTTTACCTACATAATGGGGAAAGCTCTCGAGCTTTTCAACGCGGCCCGTATCCGAAACTTTCAAGCGAGGGATGATCTTTTGATCCCGTAGCTTCCTAATTCGATAATGCATTGCTGCAATGATGATCAATCCAATCGAAGAAGCCCAAACAATCTGCGCAAAGCTCGGTTTGCTGCCGCTATCTGAAGAAAATCCGACACAAGCCACAAATCAAATCGAATCAATTCAAAACCTGGCGAAAACGAAAGAGAAGGTAAATCCATTTCTTGTATATCATACTGTAATCCTACCTTTCTGCATGTTTTTTTAATTTTACGAAATGGCTTCGGCTTCGAAGTTATTCTCTCTAATTTGCGATCGACCGAGAGCATAAGAGGAAGGTGGATACAGGAACATTCTGTTCAATTCGTTTGAATTGTTCTTGCGGTTGCATGTTACCTCTGTGTAGTTTATTCGAGACGTTGGAATGAATAGTGAGATTGTAAGCGTAGAATCATCAATTTGCCTTCAATGAGATAACTTATTTCTTGTTCTTTTAGTTTCAGCTTTTCAATAGCTGGAACTGCATTTGCTATTTTGGGTCGTTTTTTGGTAGAATTTGAAGATGATAAAGAGAAGAAAACTAGAAATATCAATGGCTATTTATAGGCTAAATACAAATCTCTAGAAATGTTATTTGATCTAAAATTGTTTATTTATAGTTAATATTTCTTTGTGGTGTAAAATTATATCCTCAGTAACCACTGATTAGTATGTGGTTAGTAATTCTTGGTCAATTTTTATGGTGTGATTTTCTTTCATTTACTCGATGAAACTTTTGAATTTCATAACTTTTGTAAATTGTGTTATCTAATAACTTTATAAATACGAATACATAATTTACAGTTTCTACTTTTAAGACGAGAAAATGCATGGAATTTGGAAGTAGATTCTCATCCTGATTTGGTGAACTTGTTTGTTGTATTTGGCTTTCTTCCCATTGATGAAGAACTTCGTGTCAAAGATGTCTCGGCATCATCTAGTGCATGTCAAAAATGTAAAAAAAATGTCTCGAATCAAATTTGGTGGCAGCCCCCTTCTTTCTCTTTGCTAAATTTAGTAGCGGGTAAGTTCTCTTCATGGTGACTGTGGCAACTCTGATCTGGCGAGGGATTAGCAGCGTCAATTGGCTAAATTGGCCCTCGAATCTCAGCTGGATTTACAATGAATTCTTCATAACCTAACTGTTAAGAATGAGGAGAAGCTCTGATACCATGTTAAGAATGAGGAGAAGCTCTGATACCATGTTAAGAATGAGAAGCTCTGTTACCATGTTAAGAATGAGAAGCTCTGATACCATGTTAAGAATGAGATACCATGTTAAGAATGAGATACCATGTTAAGAATGAGATACCATGTTAAGAATGAGATACCATGTTAAGAATGAGAAGTTCTGATACCATGTTAAGAATGAGAAGCTCTGATACCATGTTAAGAATGAGATACCATGGTAAGAATGAGATACCATGTTAAGAATGAGATACCATGTTAAGAATGAGATACCATGTTAAGAATGAGAAGCTCTGATACCATGTTAAGAATGAGAAGCTCTGATACCATGTTAAGAATGAGATACCATGTTAAGAATGAGATACCATGTTAAGAATGAGATACCATGTTAAGAATGAGATACCATGTTAAGAATGAGATACCATGTTAAGAATGAGAAGCTCTGATACCATGTTAAGAATGAGAAGCTCTGATACCATGTTAAGAATGAGAAGCTCTGATACCATGTTAAGAATGAGAAGCTCTGATACCATGTTAAGAATGAGAAGCTCTGATACCATGTTAAGAATGAGATACCATGTTAAGAATGAGATACCATGTTAAGAAGAAGAATGAGATACCATGTTAAGAATGAGAAGCTCTGATACCATGTTAAGAATGAGAAGCTCTGATACCATGTTAAGAATGAGATACCATGTTAAGAATGAGATACCATGTTAAGAATGAGATACCATGTTAAGAATGAGATACCATGTTAAGAATGAGAAGCTCTGATACCATGTGATACCATGTTAAGAATGAGATACCATGTTAAGAATGAGATACCATGTTAAGAATGAGATACCATGTTAAGAAGCTCTGATACCATGTTAAGAATGAGAAGCTCTGATACCATGTTAAGAATGAGAAGCTCTGATACCATGTTAAGAATGAGAAGCTCTCCTACCATGTTAAGAATGAGAAGCTCTCCTACCATGTTAAGAATGAGAAGCTCTCCTACCATGTTAAGAATGAGAAGCTCTCCTACCATGTTAAGAATGAGAAGCTCTCCTACCATGTTAAGAATGAGAAGCTCTCCTACCATGTTAAGAATGAGAAGCTCTCCTACCATGTTAAGAATGAGAAGCTCTCCTACCATGTTAAGAATGAGAAGCTCTCCTACCATGTTAAGAATGAGAAGCTCTCCTACCATGTTAAGAATGAGAAGCTCTCCTACCATGTTAAGAATGAGAAACTCTCCTACCATGTTAAGAATGATGCTCTCCTACCATGTTAAGAATGAGAAGCTCTCCTACCATGTTAAGAATGAGAAACTCTCCTACCATGTTAAGAATGAGAAACTCTCCTACCATGTTAAGAATGAGAAACTCTCCTACCATGTTAAGAATGAGAAACTCTCCTACCATGTTAAGAATGAGAAACTCTCCTACCATGTTAAGAATGATGCTCTCATAGCATGTTAAGAATGAGAAGCTCTGATACCATGTTAAGAATGAGAAACTCTCCTACCATGTTAAGAATGATGCTCTCATACCATGTTAAAAATGAGAAACTCGATCCCATTTATGTTTCTTGGACTTTCAATCCCACTTTTGTTTCTCATTCTTAACATGGTATCAGAGCATCATTCTTAATACTAACTTGGAAGTCCATAGTGTGATTTTTAAAAGTGAAATATTTTGAAGTTGTGTTGGTGGCAGCTGAGCGTTCAAGTGTGTGGTTTATTAGGAAGGTCTTAAAACCTTGTGAATTTTATTACAGTGAATTCTTCTTCGTCAGTTTTTTATTCCCGAGGAGTTCCCTTGTGTTCTTTGCATTTATTCTTTCTCCTTGCCATTTTTTTCTCGCATTTACTTAGAATAACTGAAGCTCTTATTGAAATTAGATGCAGAAGCGCCTTCCATTATGTTAAAGCAACGAGAGAAGAACAAGTAACCAATAAAAATTGAAATTCATGAGCTGAAGAGATTTTTTTATATGAGAAGAATGTTACTTTCATTGCTCAAACCAAGTCACTGTACAGTATTATCCTATTCTACTTCCTAAAATGTGAGGTGACAAAACTGTGATTAAGAACATTTTCTTTTTGTTCTTTCAACTTTCAGGATGTGTGCAGCCTAGAAGTGAGATTTATGAAGGCATCTTCTCTGCACGGAATCGTCAAACCGCCCATCGGATGGCAAAATCCAAATTCTTCTTCAGATCTATTGAGCAGATCTACAAAAGAAGGATGCGTCAGGTATGATATTGGAACCACAAATCTTTTTCTTTGAATCTCTCCCACATAGACTGCAATATGGCCTTTAGGAACATCAGATTGATTTCTGGCAGACATAGCTTGCATTTTCAGAATCTGCTTGGCGTTAAGAAGAATCGATGGCAAACGGAATCCCATATTGAAAATTTCCTCGAAAAAAAGAGAAGAGTGAGCGACTTTGAACGGTAATCTTCTTGTATGGATTTTAATGTAGGGAATAAAGAGTACTTGTTGGATGAGCATGGCTTTATTTCTTATGTGTATTTATAAACTAGGAACTGGAGAGAATGAAAAGAGTGAAGCAGATAGGAGTCTGAGAGGTCCTACTTCTCCAAAGGCTCACATGGGTTTGCTCTATCCATTAAAATTTTAGTCATTCCTCTCTGACCCCACTTTTTCCAATAAGAAGAGGCCAATAAAATTTCACCAAGTTCGTCAATATCTTGGAAGATGAGTAGCAACATACCATGTGTACTCTCCAATCCTCATTAAGTGCTTCTTTAGTGGACCTAGTGCAGTGGCTGAGAGAACACTGGTGCACATGATATCCATTAACTCAACAAACCAAGCTGTGAATCAAATGAAAGCTGAGATGTTGATATGATATGATTTAAAGCATTTGGTACATGTGAAGTGACTTCCCTTACCTAGAAGCTGGGTCCAATGATGAAGCGATTTCTTCTTGCAAGGAGGTCCAATCACAGGTATATGTTGGCTTGTTCTTACCTTTTCCTTACAAAGCCATCTATTTTGATGTGTTATTCCACTGGAACAAGCATGATGTGGTTTGGAAATTGAACTACATTTGGGCCTATAGTTTAGCAACTTGTAAATCACATATCAAACTCATATGGGAGGCAAGGAAAAGGATGAGATGGAAATAAAAAATTCTTGTGAGCTGACAAAGTCATAGTAAGTGGGTCCTCTCAGCTGTAGAAATACCGATACAAGAGAGGCCCACTTTTAAAACTCATTGAAAATACCCAGGCAATTTCTTTTTTCATAACTATATAAGTATAGAACCCAAAGGAGTTTCAGTTACTAGATTGAACCCTGATATTCTAGGACTCGCTTCCAACTTCTTCGACGCCAATCAAGGCTAAACTTCAGGTTTGTTTATGGTCTCCTGGCCTCGTTTGCCATCATCCCTGATTCTCAGTGAGTGGTAAGCAAATTCTCAAGATGCAGCTGGGTTTGACCAAAAAGTATTCCGATGTTGTCCCTAGCGGTCATGTTGTAGTATATGTGAGAGATGTCCAAAGGGACCGATTTGTAGTTTCTGTTTCATACTTGAACCATCCTTATTTCAACCGCTACTCAACCGAGTAGAAGAGGAGTTCAGTTACCATCATCAACAAGGAGGTCTCACAATTCCTTGCAAAGAGGATGCCTTCATCGATCTTAATTCTAGATTACAACAAGATGAAGATGATTTTATAGCCATTTATCGATTTCGACACATTGTTTCTCCTAACTTGTTTTCTTTGTAGAAATGCAATCTAATACCTTTAGGAATGTAAATGAGTTGGTGAATTTCCTACCAAAACGTAATACAAATAAGATTTTTCTGTATCATTTCCTGTTCTTTTGCTTATTTGGTTGAGTCTCTGTCTGTTCATTGCTATCTAAGCTGTAAAAGTCGATATTTTTCACGATTGTACATGTTTAGAATCGAACAGATCGACTGTGGAGTTGACAATAATGAAATGATGGATTGAATGTTGCTTCAAATGGAGATTGAGTTCATAGCCTTTATCATAGTCATTTATGAGACCCTCCACAAAAATTGCTCCAAACACCTAATATCTCCATTCGCAGCAGCTGGCTCCTTTGTTTTTATGATAAGTAAACTGAGATTATTAGCAACCATGACCATAGTTGTACAACTTCTTTGTGAAATAGTTTAGAGCTTTATGTGTGAATGTCTCGAACTTGAACTTGTTGTTCAATGATATGTGGCTTTGTTATTAAAACTCATTGTTAAACAATGA
The DNA here is from genome assembly GCA_033971965.1 of Cucurbita ficifolia. Lineage (NCBI taxonomy): Eukaryota > Viridiplantae > Streptophyta > Magnoliopsida > Cucurbitales > Cucurbitaceae > Cucurbita > Cucurbita ficifolia. The sequence continues at coordinate 1,710,836 of CM066963.1, forward strand.
AATAATTTATCCAAGCCGTTTTGTTAAGAGAATTCGTTTATATTGCTTAATAACAAACAAAAAAAAGAAAAAAAGAAAAAAAAGTACTATCCTTATAAAATGTAAATATTTCTTATAAGAGTAAGAGAATTCGTTTATATTGCTTAATAACAAACAAAAAAAAGAAAAAAAGAAAAAAAAGTACTATCCTTATAAAATGTAAATATTTCTTATAAGAGTGTGGAAACTTTTTCTTAAAAGGCGTTTTAAAATCGTGAGAATGGGGTAATAGGTAATGGACTAAACCAAGCAATATCTACTGACCTTTGACTTTTTCAATTTAGTCAATGACCTTTGACTTTTTCGTTTAAAAATAGTGAGAATGGGGCAATAGACTAAACCCAGCAATATCTACTAACCTTTGACTTTTTCAATTTAGTCAATGACTTTTGACTTTTTCGTTTTAAAATCGTGAGAATAGGGCAATAGGACTAAACCAAGCAATATCTACTAACTAACCTTTGACTTTTTCAATTTTTTCAATTTAGTCAATCACCTTTGACTTTTTCAATTTAGTCAATTTCAAAATTTGGAGTTCATTGTTGGAAAAATGGGTTTGATTAAATTTAATTAATGTTTAGATTTTAGATTAGTTTAAATTTATTATTTTTTGTTTTTTGTTTTTCAATATAACTAACCTAATTTTTCAAAATTAAATCAGAGACTTTTTAGCAAATGTTTAAAACTATTTATTTGAAATATAACTCTATTATTTTTTTTCTAAAAAGTAGCAAATTTTTTTTTTAGAGAAGTGGTGATTTTCATCGTTCTTCTCTGTTGCCGTCGACGGTTGCGTGTGCCGACATTCAGCTGCTCCGATTCCGGCTACCAACTTCCATAACCATCAACCTTCCTGAGATCCACAGCCGCTTACATCTCCAATGGTCTCTGTTTCTAACCATCGACCACTCATTTTGTATAGCCTGTTGGCAGGCAAAACAATCCGTGAGATAAAAGGAGGATGAAAAGCTCATCCCTAGTGTCATTAGGGTGAAGCACCTCTCCAATCTTTTCTTTTGAGTCTCAAGATTTCGTAGTGTGATTATTTTTTGGTGGCCGGAGAGAGTCCAAGTGTTTGGTAGTCTTCTGGATTCCTTGTAAATTTCAATTTTAGTGAATTTCTTCTCCTATGATTTCTTTTGTGTTCTGTTATGTGTTCTTTGCATTTCTTCTTCATTCCCGCTTTATCTCGTCTCTATGCAACAATATCCAAGGTGAAAGTTTCCACTGATGTCATGCAAGGCTTATAATCGCGGAAAGCTATTCTTGGCAGCTTTGCTTTTACAAGAATCAAAGGATTTATCAACACAAGTAACTTCCCTTGTTTGATCCTTTTGACTGTTCTCTTTCTAAATTCTGTGTTGATTTCTCTTTTCAGGATTAATGTCTTAATTGGATTGATTTCATTTTTTCTTTCTTTATTGTTTTTTTTTTTTTCAATCCTGGGTTGAGTTTGTACCTATTGAGCTATAGTTTTATTCATTAGTTTGTTTCTTGTTAGAATAAAAAGACTTATGAGGCAAAACCCTCTCAGTTGTGATAAAGCAGCAAGAGGAAAAGAAGTAACTAACAAAAATCAAAATTCATGAGCTGAAGAGACAGAGTTCATATGAGAAAAAATTTACTTTCATTGCTCAAACCAAGTTACTATACAGTATCATCCTACTCTACTTCCTAGAATTGGAGGTGGCAGAACTGTGTTCAAGAATGCTGTCTTTTTGTATATTCAACTTTTATGATCTGTGCAGCCTAGAAGTGAGATTTACGAAGGCATCTTCTCTGCACGGAATCGTCAAGCCACCCATCAGATGGCAAAATCCAAACTCTTCTTCTGATCTATTTAGCAGATCTTGGAAAGAAGGATGCTTCAAGTATGATATAGGAACTACGAATCTCTTTCTCTGGATCTCTCCCACGTAGACTGCAATGTGGCCTTTGGGAACATCAAAATGATTTCTGGCAGACGTAGCTTGAATTTTCAGAATCTGCTTGGCATTGAGAAGTACTGATGGCAAACGGATTCCCATATTGGAAATTTCCTCGAAACAAGAGAAGAGTGAGTCACTTCGAATGGTATTCTGCTTGATGTTGATTTTGATGTAGGAAATGGAGTACTCGTTGGATGAGAATGGCTTTGTTTCTTATGTGTATTTATAGACTAGGAACTGGAGAGAACAAAAAAATTATTGTAAATGGTAGTCTTGGAGGACCTACTTCTTCAAAGTCTCACATGGGTTTGCTCTATCCATTAGAATTTCAGTCACTTTCTCACTGGCCCCGCTTTTTCCTTTTACAAGAGGCCAAGAAAATTTCACAAGTTTTTCAATATCTTGGAAGATAAATTAGCAACATATCATGTGATAGGCACTCCAATCCTCGTGATATAAACTCAACAAACCAAGCTGTGAATCAAATGATAGCTGAGATGTTGGTATGATATGATTTAAAGCATTTGGTACATGTGAATTGACTTCCCTTTACCTAGAAGCTGGGGCCAATGGAAGCAATTTCCTCTTGCAGGATATGTTGGATTGTTTTTAACTTTTCCTTACAAAGCCATCTGTTTTGATGCTTTATTCCATTGGAACAAGCATGGTGTTGTTTGGGAATTTAACTACATGTAGGCCTATGATTTAGCAAGTTGCATATCAAACACAAATGGGATGCAAGAGAAAAGATGGGATGGAAATAGAAATTTTGTTTGACCTGACAAAGTCATGTTCCTAGTGGTTATGTTGCAGTATGTGGGAAGTATCCAAAGAACGAAAGCAATTTGTGGTTCTTGTTTCATATTTGAACAATCCTTCATTCCAACAGCTACTCAACTGAGTAGAAGAGTTCGGTCACCATCATGAACTTGGAGGTCTAACAATTCCTTGCAAAGAGGATGCATTCATTGATCTTACTTCTAGCTTACAGCGCTCTTGAAGGCTAAAGATGATGGAATAGGCATCAACCAGTTTTTACACATTTTTCCTCCTAGCGTGTTTTTTTCTTCCAACTCCTGGAAGATTGTTGTGTAGAAAGACAATTTCAAGCCTTTTGGAATGGAAATGAGTTCCTTTGCTAATTAATTTCTTACCAACACTTACTAGATTCACAGTATCATTTCCTGTTTCTCTCACTTATTCTTTGATACTCTGTCTGTTTATTGCTGTCTGAACTGCAAAAGTGGATATGTTTTTTGCTATTGTACATGTTCAAAGATGTCGAAATCCCGTAAACGCAACCGCATTCTGTTCATAGAACAAAATGCAGGTGGAATTGACACTAACCAAATCTTGGAATGAATGCTGTACAAATGGAGATTGACTTCATACCCTCTATGTCATAGTAAGCTGAGATTTTCAGCAACCATGACCAGAGATGTACGTTTTCCATCTCTGTCAACATAAGCATCAGAACTTAGAGGAAAATATCTAATGCTTTTGTCTGTATAAACTATCTGCAGATTGAAATACTTCGTTCTAATATTTTTCAAAATTTGGTCATTACAACAGTCATCCGGCTCCTTTCAGCCAATACAATGTTGATTCCATCTGCTGTGGATGAATCTTATGACTGTTAAGCCCAACCAACTGCTTGTAGATTCAATTTCTATGGCTGTTTATATAATATCAGCATGAGATGCTAAGGATACAACCATCAAGCAAATAAGATGAGTGGAGAAACAGAGATGGGCAAACCTAGAAAAGATTGCTGATGATAGAGCACATGAGTTTGAGACATGTTTGAGACAGTTCTTTTCGTTGTGTGTGGGAAAGTATCTTATTTACAAACTGAATATTAAGTTAATTTAGCTGTATATGGCATCTGGTTTTGGATTTTCCCTTGGATATCCTGTTTTGGATCAATAGGGCCCAGAGCACCAGCAACAACACATGAAGTGAATTTTCTCCAACCAATGGACACTCCATGTGAGCCATTAATGAAGTAGGTCCTTTTGACACCGACTCGACGCCCTTTCTTCTCACCCCTTCTCCTTCTGAATCCATATATACAGACCAAATAATCTTCAAACTCCAACTCAAATTTCTTATCCATCCTTATTCAGATTCCAGACTTTGCAACATCAAAATTCCAGACATGGGAATCAGACTACCTTCACTTCTCCTTAATGCTAAGCAAATTGTAAGAATGCAGACTGTTTCTTCAAGAACCCAATGTGGTGTTCCAAAGGGTCATATTGCAGTATATGTGGGGGAGACCGAAAGGAAGCGGTTTGTAGTTCCGATATCATACTTGAACCATCCTTCTTTTGTAGCTCTACTCAAGACTGCTGAAGAAGAATTTGGATTTGAACATCCAACAGGAGGTTTAACAATTCCTTGCAGAGAAGATGCCTTCCTCAACCTCACTTCTAGGCTGCATACTCCCTGAAAGTGAGGAAAAACAATCCTACACACAGTTTTGTAGAATTCCTTTAATTTTTTCTTCTTTTTGCCACAGTTGAGTAGAATGTCAATACATAGTACCTATATGATGAAGAAGCAAAAGTTGATTCAACATCAATGTACAATTTATAATTGCAGAGATGTAAATAGAAATGGAGTCACATTTTCTTATAAAAAACTGCCTCCTTCAGCCTCTGAATTTCAGTTTGTTTAAACTCAGTCTTTCCTTGATGTTTTTCTGTGATGTTTACTCGGACGTCGGTACATTCTTTTTCATAGAAATAAAAAATCATTAAAGAAAAGAGACTAATGCTCAAAAGACACAAGCTCTCGAGAGGAAAAAGAGTATAAAAGAACCATAGAATGCATTCCAATCCAATTCAAACATGTCTCATAAGGAAAAACCAGTAAAGAGATTAGATAGAGAACAGCAAAAAGAAGCCTTAAAATGAGCTAATTCAAAACGGTTGATCCAAGAAAAATTCTCATCTTCAAACATCCTCTTATTTAGTTTTACATTTCTAACTTGGCTAATCAGAATTTTTGCCTCTTTCTTGAGAATTAGATGGAAATAGAAATCTTCCTTCATTTTTATGATAAATGCTCTGTGCTTGAGTTTTGTCAAATGTCTTGTTGCATGTGCTTGAGTTTTGTCAAATGTCTTGTTGCATGATAAAATGAGAATATACACAGAACTTATATCTCATAATTCATGAATTAAAGGGATAAAGTTTATCAGTGAAAGAAATATAATTTTATAGTTGTGCCAACACAATTTTATACATGTTATAGTGTTCAGGAAGATGGGAAATTTGAGGCTTTCTAATCCGTGCTTGATCTTACAATCACCAACTCGAAATAGGCTACCAAAGAGCAAGTGTCAGCATATCTTCATCATTCGGCTAGGCACTAGGATGTGAAGCTGTAATCAAAGATTCTTCCTTTGTTGACCGCTCTGGCTTGGTACTGTGTCGATTGGGGGTAATTAACCACCTTTTCTATCCCTTCAGTTTCAAGAAGAGTTTTTCTAACTAAAAATGAACAAAAGAATGTTGGGGATTTCTATCTGTGCATAATCTTTAAAAAACTATGTAGCGTAGAAGTGAGATCAATGAAGACATCTTCTCTGCAGGGGATTGTCAACCCCGCCATAGGATGATTGTATCCAAACTCTTCCTCAACCCTCTTAAGTAAAGCCATGAATGTAGGATGGTTTTAAGTATGATATTGGAACTAAAAACCGCTTTCTTTGGATTTCTCCAACATAGACTGCAACGTGACCCTTCGAAACATCAGATTGGTTTCTTGTAGAAATAGCTTACTTTTTGAGAACCTGCTTTGGATTTCTCAAAAAGCAAGCTATTTCTACAAGAAACCAATCTAATGTTCCGAAGGGTCACATTGCAGTCTATGTCATATGTCAGAGAAATTCAAAGGAACCTACTTTGGATTCAGTTTGCTTTGGATCTGTTTGAACTTAGAAGTTTGAATCTTCAAGATGCTGCTTAGTTTCTTTAGTGATGTGCTATTCTCTAGCAACAATTTTTCTTTGTTCCATGGATTGCAGGTTGCCATCACAAATAAAGCAACAAAGAAAAGGCTATATAGAAATTGATGTTAAATCTGTGTATTTTTTCTTATTCATTTCTGTTGGTAAATGCACCATTACAATGCCACTCATTTGCAGGCAAGATGGGCATGTCATTCTACAACATTCTAGTATGAATCAAAAAAACAAATGAGTCAGAAACAAACAAAAATGTTTGTAAAAAATTGAAGCTTGTGCTTTGCTGTTGATCCTTCAAGAAACTTGCAATCTAGAAGTGAGATCAATAAAGGCATCTTCTTTGCAAGGAATTGTTAGGCCCCCTTGTGGATGATGGAAGCCAAACTCCTCTTCGGCGTGGCTGAGCAGTTTCTGGAACGATGGATGGTTTAGGTAAGATATCGGAACCACGAACCGCTTCCTTTGGATCTCTCCCACATAAACGGCCACATGGCCTTTTGGAACGTCTAACTGGTTTTTGGTGAAACTTGACTGCATCTTTAAAATTTGCTTGGCATGAGGAACCAAAGATAGCAACCGAATCCCCATTTTCTCGAACGAAAGGCAGTTGGTCTAGTGTTCTGATCTGATTGGTATAGAGCTAACTAGAAGAGGAAGTAGAAGTTGAAATGAGTTGAGGGTGGTGTTTGAAGGCTCATTTTGATGTTTATATTTATAATATTTGAGAAGGAAATGCTATGCTGATGACTCCGACCATTCCAGTGGCTAAGTGGGGTACTGATGTCTGGTAGTTTGGTATTGAGAATACCCCTTCACATGGCTTTGCCCCATCTCATAAAAAGGCACCCAATTTTCTCTGAAATTCATACCACTAATTTCAGGCTCATTGGTCCTTCACATGGCTTTGCCCCATCTTATAAGAAAATGTTTAGCAGCCACGAGATAGAGTTGATTATCAGTCTTTGAATATGCTTATCAGCATTTCTATTAATCACATATTAGTTTAAAGCTCAACATAATGACATTCATTCACATTCTAGAAGGCATTGCTCTTGGACTTCCTAAAACATTTTAGTATTAGTTCACAAATTAGTTGAGCAACAATAATAGATTCTCTAGAAAACTTGCAATCGAGAAGTGAGATCAATGAAGGCATCCTCCTTGCAAGGAATTGTGAGACCCCCTTGAGGATGCTGGAAACCAAACTCTTCCTCGGCGTATTTAAGGAGCTGTTGGAATGAAGGATGATTCAAGTATGATATCGGAACCACAAATCGTTTCCTTTGCCTCTCTCCCACGTAAACTGCTACATGACCTTTTGGGACATACTGGTTTTTGGTGAAACCTGATGGCATTTTTAGAATTTGCTTGACAAAAGAATCTGGAATGGAAAGATTCCCATTACGAAGCTTGCTGTTTCAATTGATGTAGAACAAATTTGAAGAGAAAGTAGTAAATGACTGTTTTGAAGTTTACTTTGTTGTTTACTTGATATCCTTATTTATAGTTCGTGAAAATAGTTGTGCTGATGGTTGGTGCTTTTCCAATGGGCACTTAAGACTGGCGGTTAGGTATCTAAGAGGACTATTAGGGATCTTCCCAACTTATAAAAGATTTTTCTCCTCTCTCTTGGTTGTATGCAATGCCAGCCTAGTTGTTTGGTTCAAGTCATTATCCATTCCAGCCACCAAGCTTGGTTAGCTGAACTGGATGCTCGAATGAAGAATGTGTTCGATAAGAAAAAAACAAGATATCAAGGAGATCACTTTCACAGTAAGAGAGAAATGGTTACATCATTGGCATAGTGCCCTTGTTGAATAAGGACAAGAGAGATATCAAATGCATCTTATTGTAAATCAAAGGATACAGAAGCTAAGTACATGTACACCTAGTACTTCAAGACAAATCATTTAATAAGAATCTAATCATGTTTATATTTGTTAAATGTAGTAGTTTCATCCACTTCAAACAACTTCTATAGCTGGAACTAGCTGTGCATTGGTGAGGGAAAGATGTTGGATAGAATTATGATGTTCCCACTACCATATTTTTAGTTCCTTGTTGTGTCAAATCCTGATTGTTGGAGGAAGTTCAGACGAAAGTTCTATATACTTTTTAAACTGGATATTTACAAATCTCTCCTTTGGTGGCGGAAGTGGATCTTTTGCTTCTTTCACATCAATGATCGAAGCTTGGAGTCAAGATTTTCCAAATAATCTTATTTAATGACATGATGAGCTTTCGCTGCGCTTTGCTTAGCTTTATATTTATAGAAGAGAGAGACCATTGCCTTGAGAGTGAAAAGCAAGCGATAGAAAGTCTAGTCCCTCGTGTATTTGCGCGGACCACTATCAAATGGTGATCTCATTAGATCATTAGTGAAAGAAGGACCAACGATGATCCTATCCTAAAGGAGAAGGAGGAGTAGGAGAAGTGTAATAGCCCAAGGCATTCGCTAGCAAATATTGTCTTCTTTAGGCTTTCTCTTTCGAGTTTTCCCTCAAAGTTTTTAAAACGCGTCTGCTAGGGAAAGGTTTTCACACCCTTATAAAGGGGGTTTCATTCTCCTCCCTAACCGATGTGGGATTTTACAAGAAGTCAGTCTTCTTTGAAGAAATCGGACAACACACAAGAAACTTAGATATCTCAAAATCCATGAGTGGGACAAACTTCATCTATGATAAAATTTAACATCTGCTATGCTATAGCGCACAGTCAATATAGCCTATACATGTTATAATGTACATGCAATGGGAAAATTTTCTATTCATTTACATGAACTGTCTATCTAGTCGTATTCTACGACTAACGAAAAAAGAAAAAGAAAAGTTGGGGCAAAACTGGGCGAGGGGGCAGAGGAATTCTTTTTTCATAATCATTCAAGAACAATGCAGCTTTGAATGAGATAAAAGCATATCCTCTGCTGGATTGTCAAACCACCAATAGAATGATTGTATCTGAACTCTTCTTCGGCGTTCTCAATCAAATACATAAGTATTAGATGGTTTTGAGTATGATTCCTTAGTTAAAAAATTAAAAGATTTCTCTCTACCCAAAAGCACAGATTAGCAATCACAGATCACCAGAAGAAATGATATATAGAAGTCTATGCTGAATTGGTCTATTTTCATTAATCCTGTGGTATAAGTAACTTTACAATGCAACTCATTTACAGGTAGGAAGGTTTCCCACTCTACAACAATCTAGTATGTGTCGAAAAGTAAATGAGTCGGAAAAAAAATTGTAAAAAACGGCAGATGATTGTCCTTTCTTCTGCATCCTTCAAGATACTTGCAGTCTATAGGTGAGATCAATGAAGGCATCCTCCTTGCAAGGAATTGTTAGACCCCCTTGTGGATGATGGAAGCCAAACTCTTCCTCTGCATGGCTGAGTAGTTTTTGGAACGATGGATGGTTTAAGTAAGAAATTGGAACCAAGAACCGCTTTCTTTGGATCTCTCGTACGTAAACAGCCACATGGCCTTTTGGCACATCCAACTGACTTTTGGTAAAACCTGACTGCATCTTTAGGATTTGCTTGGCATGAGGAAGCAAGGATAGCAATCGAATTCCCATTTGCTAGAGATGAAAGACTCTGAGAAAAGTCTAAAGCTTTGATCTGATTAGTGAAGAACACTAGGGATGAGTTGAATTTGGTGTTTGAAGGATCATTTGATGTTTAAATTTATAGAGTTTTGGAAGAAAGAGTTATGATGTGAACGATGGTATTCAAATGGAAAAGTGGGGTATTGAAGTCTGATGGTTAGGTATTTGAGTAGGCCATTTCACATGGTTTTGTTCAACTTAGAAAGGACACACCAATTTCCTTCTCTCTTTCTTCACATTCTCCACAGTTACACCACGAATTTCCATTCTCATTGGCTAAGTTGTTCGATTATGAAAAGTCAAATCATTGTCCAAGCTTTCACACTGAATTAAATGCTTACAGACAGAGTGCATTACGTTGAAAATGGATGAACAGAACCTCCATGTGAATGGCTTTCCATGAAAGAGTGACCAGCTTCGTCGTTGGACTCAACGTCTACATCAAAGGAGACTCTGCAGGCCTTATATGTACCAAATTGTGGACCATATCAAAGAATGGTTCTCATTAAGGAGAACTAAAAGACCAAGTCAAAGTACATAGCTTAGTCAAAAAATGCCAACTCTTAGAGGCATAAATCATCCACAAAGTTCTACCATCATTTTCAGCCCCAAGCAAGTTGACTTGTTTATTGTGAGCATAAAGCATGCACATCTAAATATTGTCAGATTTAATATATCAGGTTTACACCAGAACACATATCTTGTCTGGTTTTTGAACCTATAAAAAATTGGGTTTCCCCTATCTTCATATGGGATCGAGCAGTTGGCTCTTATTTTTTCATAACAAGCGGCTGCATTGTCTTATGATACATTCCTTTGTGAAATGTATAATATACTGATCAAATTCGCTATTGAAACAAAATCATTGATGCTTTCCCTATTTTTCGATATTCATTTCCTCTATACAGTGTGTAATCCCTTTGATCATTTGCCACAACTAAGTCTTTCTTTTTGTCATTGTATTGGTTCAAATTCAGCTCTGATTTCAACCTTTTCTCTATACTGATCACTATTAGCACATAATGATCATTTGGAGCTTAGTATTTCCTACCATTTTAGACATGAGAACGCTCAGTAAACCTTTCTCCATACTGATCGTTAGGAGCACAAAATGACATCCATCCAACTTAGATTTTTTTTCACAATTCAAGAATGTCTACCTATCTCTCATACGGTGCTTCAGCTTTCTTCCTCAACTCTGTATACTAGATTCTGTACAAATTGATAGAATCTAGGACAAACATTTGTAGCTTCTCAACCTTTAAGCAAGTCCAACAGTCGGTTAATAACTCTTCCTCTCGGCCCAAAGTAATTGTGGTAGCCTTGGAGAGCAGGATACTAACTTCATCAATCTTAAGCTGTGGCAAGACATTACTACCTCTTTCAAGTATGTTGATCCATCTACGAAAATCTGAGATTTCTGCTATGTAAATTTCTAAACCATCCCATGTCTTGGATGAATTGCTACATAGCCAACCAAATACTAAAAGAGCAGCTGGTTTAAGAACGAAGCTTGAATCAAGAGTTACCTCACTCTGGTTTTCCCAAACAATAACTCATGGCCACATCCATAGAATTCAAAGCATTGAAACTTCCGACAAATGGAAGCCAAATCTGAATCAACATAAACTGGAGAAGGTCCCCTGATCTTTTGGTATCCTATAAGGGGGAAAAACGTAAGATGCAAGAATTTCTCAAAACACCAAAAACAGAACAGAAAATATGAAGTTTGTGAATACATTTTTATAAGCTATTTCTATAATATCAGCACAGGATGCTACGAACAAAACATACCAGGAAAATAAAGTGAGTGGAGAAAGGGACATGAATAGACCAATTGAGACAAAGAGCATTCATGAGAGAGGAAATGAATTTGACTCCTTGTAATGGATAAGTAAGACCTGTGGAGAAGCATTTTGCACATCTCTTAATACACACAAGCAAACATGTATTAGACAATTCTAAATGGTAAACCTTTAAGATCATAGCAAGTTTAAGACAAGCATTATTCTTGTGTCTGAAAGAAAAATTTACAAATGGATTGGCATCTCATTTATTGTTCTGTATAGTCTATTATCAACAAGAATTTATTCCTGTTTCTGTCCCTCTAATATATAGTTTTCCTCTGGATTGGATCAGAGATGCAGCCAATGACCGATGGTGTAAGCTTGCAACATGGACCCGCTGTAAGTTGATCTACCAAGACATGGCATTTGGTTTCGAATTTTTCTCGACCTGTTATTTTGGACTAGAACTGTACCTCATTGGAAAAAGTGGGACTGCTCACTAGTTTGTTAGGGCACATGATGAAGTGCGTCTATTCAAACCAAATAAGCAACCCATGTGAGCATTTATGAAGTAGGCCCTCTTAAAGACCAACTTGATGCTGTTTTCTTCTCAAAACTTCCCCGTTCTGAATCCATAAATACAGATCAAATGAACTTCATTCTCCAACCCAAATTTCAAGAACATCTTCATTCAAGTACTACGCTTTCCAACTTCTAGATCTGCATTGAGCGGAAAACTTTTCAAAACTAAACATGGGAATCAGACTACCTTCACTTCTCCTCAATGCCAAGCAAGCTGTCAAAATGCATACCGCTTCCAGAAACCGATGTGGCGTTCCCAAAGGCCATATTGCAGTTTATGTGGGAGATATTGAAAGAAAGAGATTTGTAGTTCCAATAACATACTTAAACCATCCTTCTTTTTCTGCTTTGCTCAACAGTGCAGAAGAAGAATTTGGATTTAAACATCCAACTGGAGGTCTTACAATTCCTTGCAGAGAAGATGTCTTCATCAATCTGACATCCAAGCTGCAATCTTTCTGAAAGAGAAGAATAACAATCCTCCACACAGTTTTGCCAGATTCCCTTCGATTTTTTCCCATAGTTAAATGTAGAACATCAATGTAGAGTTAGCTTCTACATGTAAATGTTGAGTAGCAGAAAAGAGATTCAAAATTGAAATAGACAATCACATTTTCTTACAAGAACACTGCCCCTTCTTGAATTTTATTCTCCTGAATTCGTTGGGGTTTTCATCTCCATGTTCTTGCTACTTTACTTGAATTCAGCTGAGCACAATGGTTTTTCTTGAATAAATGAATGACCATGAAAATGCAAAGTGTATTAGCTGTTCCCTAATGATGCTCATACGAGCAGAAAAAGGATAAACAGGTTTGAATAAATTTAATCTTTTTTTAATCCCCCTTAAGTGAACCATATTTTTCATAGTTGAAACTTAAGGCCCCTACCATAGGCAAGTATTTGATAGTCATAATTTTACTGTTTCAATGCAACACTAAATCATGACTGTTCTATAATTTCTGCCTATTTAGTCAGATGTCAGTAGCAAGAATCAGTGTCATTCATTAACATTCTAGAAGGAATTGTTCTTGGATTTCCTGCAACATTTTAATCCAAGTTCATAAACGAGTCAAGAAAACAGGGAAAATTTTCAAAACTTGGTGAATTTTCTTTCCCCTCATCTTTAAGAAACTTCCAATCTAGAAGTGAAATCAAGAAAGACATCCTTTTTGCAAGGATTTGTTTGACATCCTGAGGATGATGGAATACAAACTCTTCCTCAGCGTCTTTGAGCAGTGGTTGGAATGAAGGATGATTCAAGTATGATATTGGAAACACAAACCGTTTTCCCTCCGTCTCTCCCACATTACCCTTTGAAACATATAACAGATTTCTGGGGAAATCTGTATGAACTTGTAGAATGTTTGATGCAGATCAATGTGTTATTCAGTTTCTTTTTTGGTATATAATAATTTAGTAACAAGTTTTCTCTCTCCCCAAAAGCTCAGATTAGCAATCACAAATTACCAGAAAATAAGATACAGAAATTGATGCTGAATTGATCTATTTTTCATTAATTCTGTCGGTAAATGTATCTTTACAATGCAACTCATTTATAGGTAGGAAGGTATCCCACACTACAACACTCTAGCATGTGTCGAAAAGTAAAATGAGTCGAAAAAAATTGTCAAAAATGGCATATGAATGTCCTTTCTTCTGCATCCTTCAAGATACTTGCAGTCTAGAGGTGAGATCAATGAAGGCATCCTCCTTGCAAGGAATTGTTAGACCCCCCTGTGGATGGTGGAAGCCAAACTCTTCCTCTGCATGGCTGAGTAGTTTTTGGAATGACGGATGGTTTAAGTAAGAAATTGGAACCAAGAACCGCTTTCTTTGGATCTCTCCTACATAAACAGCCACATGGCCTTTTGGCACATCCAACTGACTTTTGGTAAAACCTGACTGCATCTTTAGGATTTGCTTGGCATGAGGAAGCAAGGATAGCAATCGAATTCCCATTTGCTAGAGATGAAAGACTCTGAGAAAAGTCTAAAGCTTTGATCTGATTAGTTTAGGAACACTAGGAATGAGTTGAATTTGGTGTTTGAAGGATCATTTGGTGTTTAAATTTATAGAGTTTTGGAAGAAAGAGTTGTGCTGTGAGCGATGGTATTCAAATGGCAAAGTGGGGTATTGAAGTCTGATGGTTAGGTATTTGAGTAGGCCGTTTCACATGGTTTTGTTCAACTTAGAAAAGACACCAATTTCCTTCTCTCTCTCTTCACATTCTCCGCTGTTACACCACAAATTTCCATTTTCATTGGCTAAGTTGTTCGATTATGAAAAGTCAAATCATTGTCCAAGCGTTCACACTGAATTAAATGCTTACAGACAGAGTGCATTACGTTGAAAATTGAAGAACAGAACCTCCATGTGAATGGCTTTCCATGAGAGAGTGACCAGCTACGTCGTTGGACTCAACGTCTAGGTCAAAGGAGACTCTGCAGGCCTTAATGTACCAAATTGTGGACCATATCAAAGAATGGTTCTCATTAAGGAGAACTAAAAGACCAAGTCAAAGTACATAGCTTAGTCAAAAAATGCTAACTCTTAGAGGCATAAATCATCTACAATGTTCTACCATCATTCTCAGCCCCAAGCACGTTGACTTGTTTATTGTGAGCATAAAGCATGCACATCTAAATATTGTCAGATTTAATATATCAGGTTTACAGCAGAACACATATCTTGTATGGTTTTTGAACCTATAAAAAATTGGGTTTCCCCTATCTTCAATGAGATCGAGCAATTTGCTCTTATTTCTTCATAACAAGCGGCTGCATTGTCTTATAATACATTCCTTTGTGAAATGTATACTATACTGATCAAATTCCCTATTGAAAGAAAATCATTGATGCTTTATCTATTTTTCGGTATTCATTTCCTCTATACAGTGTGTAATCCTGTAACAGCCTAAGCCCATTGCTAACAGATGTTGTTCGTTTTGGCACGTTACGTATCGCCATCAGCCTCACGGTTGTAAAACGCGTCTGCTAGCAAGAGGTTTCCATTCCACATCCTTATAAGGAATGTTTCGTTCTCCTCTCCAACCAATGTGGGATCTCACAAATCCCTTTAATCATTTGCCACAACTAAGTCTTTCGTTTTGTCATTGGATTGGTTCAAATCCAGCTCAGATTTGAACCTTTTTCCAACTTAGATTTTTTCACAATTCAAAAATGTCTACCTATCTCTCATACGGTGCTTCAGCTTTCTTCCTCAACTTTGAATACTAGATTCTGCACAAATTGATAGAATCTAGGACAATCATATGTAGCTTCTCAACCTTTAAGCAAGTCCAACAGTCAGTTAATAACTCTTCCTCTGGACCCAAAGTAATTGTGCTAGCCTTCGAGAGCAGGCTACTAACTTCATCAATCTTAAGCTGTCGCAAGACCATACAACCTCTTTCAAGTCTGTTGATCCTTGTTCGAAAATCTGAGATTCCTGCTATGCATATTTCTAAACCATTCCATGTCTTGGATGAATTCCTACGTAGCCAACCAAATACTAAAACAGCAGCTGGTTTAAGAATGAAGCTTGAATCAAGAACAACCTCTCTGGTTTCCCCCAACAATAACTCATGGCCTCATCCATAGACTTCAATGCATTGAACCTTTCGACAAGTGGAAGTCAAATTTGAATCAACATAAACTGGAGGAGGTCCCCTGATCTTTTGGTATCCCATAAGGGAGAAAACGCAAGATGCAAGAATTTCTCAAAGCACTTAAAACAGAACAGAAAATATGAAGTTTTTGTAAACAATTTTATAGGTTCTTCCTATAATATCAGCACAGGATGCTAGGAACAAAACATACCAGAAAAATAAAATGAGTGGTGAAAAGGGACATAACCAGCAAACATGTATTAGACAATTCTAAATGGTAAACCTTTAAGATCATAGCAAGCTTTAGACAAGCATTATTCTTGTGTTTGAAAGAAAAATTTACAAATGGATTGGCATCTCATTTATTGTTCTGATTAGTCTATTATCAACAAGAATTTATTCCTGTGTCTGTCCCTCTAATATATATTTTTCCTCTGGATTGGATCAGAGATGCAGCCAATGACCGATGGTGTAAGCTTGCAACATGGACCCGCTGTAAGTTGATCTACCACGACATGGCATTTGGTTTCGAATTTTTCTCGACCTGTTATTTTGGACTATAACTGCACCTCATTGGAACAAATGGGGCTGCTCACTAGTTTGTTAGGGCACATGATGAAGTGCGTCTATTCAAACCAAATAAGCAACCCATGTGAGCATTTATGAAGTAGGCCCTCTTAGAGACCAACTTGATACAGTTTTCTTCTCACCACTTCCCCGTTCTGAATCCATAAATACGGTTCAAATAAACTTCAATCTCCAACTCAAATTTCAAGAACATCTTCATTCAAGTACTACACTTTCCAACTTCTAGATCTGCATCGAGTGGAAAATGGGGATCAGACTACCTTCACTTCTCCTCAATGCCAAGCAAGCTGTCAAAATGCATACCGCTTCTTCCAGAAACCGGTGTGGCGTTCCCAAAGGCCATATTGCAGTTTATGTGGGAGATATTGAAAGAAAGAGATTTGTAGTTCCAATAGCATACTTAAACCATCCTTCTTTTTCTGCTTTGCTCAACAGTGCAGAAGAAGAATTTGGATTTAAACATCCAACTGGAGGTCTTACAATTCCTTGCAGAGAAGATATCTTCATCAATCTCACATCCAGGCTGCAATCTTCCTGAAAGTGAGAAGAAAGACAATCCTCCACACAGTTTTGTCAGATTTCCTCCGATTTTTTCCCATAGTTAAGAGTAGAACATCAATGTAGAGTTAGCTTCTAAATGTAAATGATGTGTAGCGGAAAAGAGATACAAAATTGAAATAGACAGTCACATTTTCTTACAAGAACACTGCCCCTTCATGAATTTTATTCACCTGAATTCGTTGGGTTTTTCATCTCCATGTTCTTGCTACTTTATTTTAATTCAGTTGAGAACAAAGGTTTTTCTTGAATAAATGAATACCATGAAATTCAAAGTGTTACTCTAACGATGCTCATAAGAGAAGAAAGAGATTAGATAGAGAACACCAAAAAGAAGCCTTTAAATGAGCTAATTCAAAATGGTTGATCCAAGAAAAGCTCTCATCTTCAAACATCCTCTTATTTCGTTTTACATTTTCTAACTTGGCTAATCAGAATTTTTGCCTCTTTCTTGAGAATCAGATGGAAATAGAAATCTTCCTTCATTTTTATGATAGATGCTCTGTGCTTGAGTTTTGTCAAATGTCTTGTTGCATGATAAAATGAGAAAATACAAAGAACTTATATCTCATAATTCATGAATTAAAGGGATAAAGTTTATCAGTGAAAGAAATTAATGCCAACACAATTTTATACATGTTATAATGTTTTGGGCAAATTGAGGCTTTCTGATCCATGCTTGATCTTACAATCACCGACTCGAAATGGGCTACCAAAGAGCAACTGTCGGCATATCTTCATCATCTGGCTGGGCACTAGGATGTGAAGCTTTAAACAAAAATTCTTCCTTGTTAGACCGCTCTGGCTTGATACTGTGTCGATTGGAGGGTAATTAACCTCCTTTTCTATCCCTTCAGTTTCAAGAAGAATTTTTCTAACTAAAAATGAACAAAAGAATATTAGGGATTTCTGTCTGTACATAATCTTTCGAAAGCTATGTAGCGAAGAAGTGAGATAAATGAAGGCATCTTCTCTGCGGGGATTGTCAAACCCCCCATAGAATGATTGTATCTAAACTCTTCCTCAGTCCTCTTAAGTGAAGCCATGAATGTAGAGTAGTTTAAGTATGATATCGAAACTAAAAACCAGTTCCTCTGGATTTAGACTGCAACGTGACCCTTTGGAACATCAGATTGGTTTGTTGTAGAAATAGCTTGCTTTTTGAGAACCTGCTTGGCATTGAGGAGTGTCAAAGGCAACCGGATTCCCATGTCTAATAGTAGTAACAGGAGGTGGCACATAGGATGGATAAGGACTTTTGTTCATTAGATCAAACCAAGAGTAATATTTACCGTAGAAAATTTTAGATTTACTTTGGATCTGATTGAACTTAGAAGTTTGAATCTTCAAGTTGCTGCTTAGTTTCTTTAGTGATTGCTATGCTCTAGCAACAATTTTTCATTGTTCCATGGATTGCAGGTTTCCATCACAAATAAAGCAACAAACAAAAGGCTATATAGAAATTGATGTTAAGTTTGTGTATTTTTTCTTATTCATTTCTGTTGGTAAATGCACCATTACAATGCCACTCATTTGCAGGCAAGATGGGCATGTCATTCTACAACATTCTAGTATGAATCAAAAAAACAAATGAGTCAGAAACAAACAAAAATGTTTGTCAAAAAATTGAAGCTTGTGCTTTGCTGTTGATCCTTCAAGAAACTTGCAATCTAGAAGTGAGATCAATAAAGGCATCTTCTCTGCAAGGAATTGTTAGGCCCCCTTGTGGATGATGGAAGCCAAACTCCTCCTCGGCATGACCGAGCAGTTTCTGGAACGATGGATGGTTTAGGTAAGATATCGGAACCACGAACCGCTTCCTTTGGATCTCTCCCACATAAACGGCCACATGGCCTTTAGGAACGTCCAACTGGTTTTTGGTGAAACTTGTCTGCATCTTTAGAATTTGCTTGGCATGAGGAACCAAAGATAGCAA
The DNA here is from genome assembly GCA_033971965.1 of Cucurbita ficifolia. Taxonomy (NCBI): domain Eukaryota; kingdom Viridiplantae; phylum Streptophyta; class Magnoliopsida; order Cucurbitales; family Cucurbitaceae; genus Cucurbita; species Cucurbita ficifolia. The sequence continues at coordinate 1,729,440 of CM066963.1, forward strand.
CCGAATCCCCATTTTCTCGAACGAAAGGCAGTCGGTCTAGTGTTCTGATCTGATTGGTATAGAGCTAACTAGAAGAGGAAGTAGAAGTTGAAATGAGTTGAGGGTGGTGTTTGAAGGCTCATTTTGATGTTCATATTTATAATATTTGAGAAGGAAATGCTATGCTGATGACTCCGACCATTCCAGTGGCTAAGTGGGGTACTGATGTCTGGTAGTTGGGTATATTTGAGAATACCCCTTCACATGGCTTTGCCTCATCTCATAAAAAGGCACCCAATTTTCTTCTCTCACTGCACATTCTTTGAAATTCATACCACTAATTTCAGGCTCATTGGTCTTGTTTCCTTTCATCACAAAACAAGTCATAGTCCAACTGTTTCCATTAGTTCACAAACAAATCGAGCAATACTTTCCCTTTTGGACTACAACTGCACCTCATTGGAACAAATGGGACTGCTCACTAGTTTGTTAGGGCACATGATGAAGTGCGTCTATTCAAACCAAATAAGCAACTCATGTGAGCATTTAAGAAGTAGGCCCTCTGAGAGACCAACTTGATACTGTTTTCTTCTCACCACTTCCCCGTTTTGAATCCATAAATACAGATCAAATAAACTTCAATCTCCAACTCAAATTTCAAGCACATTTTCATTCAAGTACTACACTTTCCAACTTCTAGATCTGCATCGAGCGGAAAACCTTTCTAGACATGGGAATCAGACTACCTTCACTTCTTCTCAATGCCAAGCAAGGTGTCAAAATGCACAACGCATCTTCCAGAAACCGGTGTGGCGTTCCCAAAGGCCATATTGCAGTTTATGTGGGAGATATTGAGAGAAAGAGATTTGTAGTTCCAATAGCATACCTAAACCATCCTTCTTTTTCTGCTTTGCTCAACAGTGCAGAAGAAGAATTTGGATTTAAACATCCAACTGGAGGTCTTACAATTCCTTGCAGAGAAGATGTCTTCATCAATCTGACATCCAGGCTGCAATCTTGCTGAAAGAGAGAAGAAAAACATTCCTCCACACAGTTTTGTCAGATTCCCTTCGATTTTTCCCCATATTTAAGTGTAGAACATCAATGTAGAGTTAGCTTCTACGTGTAAATGATGAGTAGAGAAAAAGAGATACGTAGGTCTAGAAATAGAGTCACATTTTCTTACAAGAACTATGTGCCCCTTGATGAATTTTATTCACCTAACTTCGTTGGGTTTTTCATCTCCATTTCATGCTACTTTACTTGAATACAGCTGAGCACAGAGTTTTTTCTTGAATAAATGAATGACCATGAAAATGCAAAGTGTATTAGTTGTTCCCTAACGATGCTCATACGAGCAGAAAAAGGATAAACAGGTTTGAATTAATTTAATCTTTTTTTAATCCCCCTTAAATGAAACCATATTTTTCTTAGTTGAAACTGAAGGCCCCTACCATAGGCATGTATTTGATAGTCATAATTTTACTCTTTCAATGCAACACTAAATCATGACTATTCTATCATTTCTGCCTTTTTAGTCAGATGTCAGTAGCAAGAATCAGTGTCATTCATTAACATTCTGGAAGGAATTGTTCATGGATTTCCTGCAACATTTTAATTTAAGTTCATAAACGAGTCGAGAAAACCGGGGGAAAATTTTCAAAACTTGGTGAATTTTCTTTCCCCTCATCTTTAAGAAACTTCCAATCTAGAAGTGAAATCAAGAAAGACATCCTTTTTGCAAGGATTTGTTTGACATCCTGAGGATGATGGAATACAAACTCTTCCTCAGCGTGTTTGAGCAGCGGTTGGAATGAAAGATGATTCAAGTATGATATTGGAAACAAAAACCGTTTGCCTTCCGTCTCTCCCACATACACTCCCACATTACCTTTTGGAACATATAACAGATTTCTGGTGAAATTTGAGTGAACTTGTAGAATGTTTGATAAGTTCTTTGTTTAGTTCTGTTTAATGTTTCAAGTTTCAATATGTTATTCAGTTTCTTTTTTGGCATATAATAATTTAGTGACAAGTTTTCTCTCTCCCCAAAAGCTCAGATTAGCAATCACAAATCACCAGAAAATAAGATACAGAAATTGATGCTGAATTGATCTATTTTTCATTAATTCTGTCGGTAAATGTATCTTTACAATGCAACTCATTTATAGGTAGGAAGGTATCCCACACTACAACACTCTAGCATGTGTCGAAAAGTAAAATGAGTCGAAAAAAATTGTCAAAAATGGCATATGATTGTCTTTTCTTCTGCATCCTTCAAGAGACTTGCATTCTAGAGGTGAGATCAATGAAGGCATCCTCCTTGCAAGGAATTGTTAGACCCCCTTGTGGATGATGGAAGCCAAACTCTTCCTCTGCATGGCTGAGTAGTTTTTGGAATGATGGATGGTTTAAGTAAGAAATTGGAACCAAGAACCGCTTTCTTTGGATCTCTCCTACGTAAACAGCCACATGACCTTTTGGCACATCCCGCTGACTTTTGGTAAAACCTGACTGCATCTTTAGGATTTGCTTGGCATGAGGAACCAAGGATAGCAATCGAATCCCCATTTGCTAGAGATGAAAGAATCTGAGAAAAGTCTAAAGCTTTGATCTGATTAGTTTAGAAACACTAGGAATGAGTTGAATTTGGTGTTTGAAGGCTCATTTGATGTTCAAATTTATAGACTTTGGGGAGAAATAGTTATGCTGTTAGCGATGGTATTCAAATGGCAAAGTGGGGTATTGAAGTCTGATGGTTAGGTATTTGAGTGGGTCACTTCACATGGTTTTGTTCAACGTAGAAAAGACACACCAATTTCCTTCTCTCTCTCTTCACATTCTCCACAGTTACACCACAAATTTCCATTCTCATTGGCTAAGTTGTTCGATTATGAAAAGTCAAATCATTGTCCAAGCTTTCACACTGAATTAAATGCTTACAGACAGAGTGCATTACGTTGAAAATGGAAGAACAGAACCTCCATGTGAATGGCTTTCCATGAAAGAGTGACCAGCTTCGTCGTTGGACTCAACGTCTACATCAAAGGAGACTCTGCAGGCCTTATATGTACCAAATTGTGGGCCATATCAATTATTGATTCTTATTAAGGAGAACTAAAAGCACAGGTCAAAGTGCATAGCTGAGTAAAAAATATGAATTCTTAGAGGTATAAATCATCCACAAAGTTCTACGTTCATTAAGAGTTGCCAAGTCGAGCAGAAGAAGGTTTCTAAAATGATCACCTGACGGCGTGGCATCACTGCACTACGCAACCAAGACATATTTTGTGGCCTCACTCTTGGCATACTAGAGCAAATTCTTGGTAGCTTTATATAAGCAAAAACCACAACATTGAGACTGGATAGCTATAAGGCATCCAGCAAAAAACGGGCTATTGCTCATTTGAAAGAACACTCAATAGGCAATGAGAGATGAGGAATATCACAATGAGTCTGAAAGAACTTGGACTTAAGCACCAAACAAAAAGCAAAAGATAGATCGCTTACTGACTTTGTCAGTCATGTAGTATACTTCGTAAAGGCTTCATGGGCAGCCTTTTTATATCGCAAAATCACCCACCCTTGATGCTGCAATCCATACAAAGAACTCTTCGGTGAACATTCTGTACACCACACAGTTGCACAAGCCAGAGGGATTTTTAAGCTTCAGGTTACGTTGTCTTGTTTATTGAGAGAATAAAGCTGCACGTCTAAATACTGTAAGATTTAATATATGAGGTTTCATACCAGAGTTCATATCTTGTCAGGTTTTTTAAGCTATAAAAATTTGGTTTTCCCCCATCCTCATATGTGATCAATAAGTTTGCTCTTATTTCTTCATAATAAGCAGCTGCATTGCCTTATAATACAGTCCTTTGTGAAATGTGTTTTATGGTGATCAAATTCCCTATTGACGAAAAATCATTGGTGCTTCATCTATTTTTCAATATTCATTTTCTCTATACAGTGTGTAAACCCTGGAATTGTGAGATCCCACGTCGGTTGGGGAGGAGAACGAAACATTTTTTATAAAGGTGTGAAAACCTTTCCTTAGCAGACGCGTTTTAAAAACTTGAGGGGAGCTTGAAACGGAAAGCCCAAAGAGGACAATATCTGCTAGTGGTGGGCTTGGGCTGTTACAAATGGTGTCAGAGCCAGACACTGGTGATGTATCAGCAAGGAGGCTAAACCCCAAAGGGGAGTGGACACGAGGCGGTGTGCTAGCAAGGACGTTGGGCCTCAGAGGGGGGTGAATTAGGAGTCCCACGTCGATTGGAGAAGGGAACGAGTGCCAACGAGGACGCTGGGCAGGGGAACGAAGCATTCTTTATAAGTGTGTGGAAACCTCTCCCCAGCAGATATCTTTTAAAAACCTTAAGGAGAAGCCTGAAAGGGAAAGCTCAAAGAGGACAATATCTGCTAGCAGTGAGCTTGGGCTGTTACAGTAATCATTTGCCACAGCTAAGTCTTTCCTTTTGTCATTGGATCGGTTCAAATCCAGCTTAGATTTGAGCCTTTTCTCTATACTGATCATTAGGAGCACATAATGATCATAAGGAACTCAGTATTTCTTACTATTTAAGACATCAGAGTCCTCAGTAAACCTCTTCTCCATACTGATCATTAGGAGCACAAAATGGCATCCATCCAACATAGATTTTTTCTCAATTCAAGAATGATGTCAACCTATCTCTCATACGATGCTTCAGCGTTCTCCCTCAACTCTGAATAAATTGATTGAATCTAGGAAAAACATATGTAACTTCTCAGCTTTTAAGTAAATCCAACAGTCAGTCAATAACTTTTCCTCTGGACCCAAAGTAATCGTGCTAGCCTTGGATAGCATGTCTCTAGCTTTATCAATCTTAATCTTTGGAATGACCATGCAACCTCTTTCAAGTCTGTTGATCCATGTACGAAAATCTGAGATTCCTGCTATGCATACTTCTAAACCATTCCATGTCTTGGATGAATTCCTACGTAGCCAACCAAATACTAAAACAGCAGCTGGTTTAAGAATGAAGCTTGAATCAAGAACAACCTCTCTGGTTTCCCCCAACAATAACTCATGGCCTCATCCATAGACTTCAATGCATTGAACCTTTCGACAAGTGGAAGTCAAATTTGAATCAACATAAACTGGAGGAGGTCCCCTGATCTTTTGGTATCCCATAAGGGAGAAAACGCAAGATGCAAGAATTTCTCAAAGCACTTAAAACAGCACAGAAAATATGAAGTTTTTGTAAACAATTTTATAGGTTCTTCCTAAATTATCAGCACAGGATGCTAGGAACAAAACATACCAGAAAAATAAAATGAGTGGTGAAAAGGGACATAACCAGCAAACATGTATTAGACAATTCTAAATGGTAAACCTTTAAGATCATAGCAAGCTTTAGACAAGCATTATTCTTGTGTCTGAAAGAAAAATTTACAAATGGATTGGCATCTCATTTATTGTTCTGATTAGTCTATTATCAACAAGAATTTATTCCTGTTTCTGTCCCTCTAATATATATTTTTCCTCTGGATTGGATCAGAGATGAGCCAATGACCGATGGTGTAAGCTTGCAACATGGACCCACTGTAAGTTGATCTACCATGACATGGCATTTGGTTTCGAAGTTTTCTCGACCTGTTATTTTGGACTATAACTGCACCTCATTGGAACAAATGGGGCTGCTCACTAGTTTGTTAGGGCACATGATGAAGTGCGTCTATTCGGCTGATATGACATAGAATTCATCAGTGTCGTTCCTTGACATAGAATTCGTGTTCTCGTGCTCAATAGATGAAGGTCATAACTCTAATTCGTAAACTTCCTAATGCTACTAGACGACCAGAGGCACAAATAAGACGTGAACTATTAAAACAAGAAAAGAAAAAGAAAGCTGAATTGCTCGCAAAAAAATAAAGTTGATTGTTACACTTGGTTCCTTATGCAGGCCGAAATATCACAAGTACCACCTCGTCCCGGACCGTCGCAAGGAAAACTATAACCAAATTCCTTTTTATCCGGCATTAATTTGGAACCACGTGCATCTAAAGCACCTTTTACTAAGATCAATATATAATTTCAATGTCAGCCTCTATTGATTCCAGGAGGACATTGAATGATATTTCATCAAGGAAACTTTGTTTGCAGAAAGAAAATGCTGCTTTTGTTGCAACTGATAAGCATAATTGATGTTCAAGTGGCTTTGCGACACTTTGTTTAGTGAAAGTAGAACTAAAGAATCTACAGTACGATGAAGTAAACAACAAGGTACACAGAAATTGATGCTCAATTTTTCTATATTTTCTTTATCAAGTTCTATTGGTAAACTCCTCTACATTTTCACTTATTTACAACTAGGAATGCGCTCATTCTACACGTCCTAGTATAAGTCAAAAGGTGATTCAGGAAGAAAACAGAAAAAAAAATTCTATCAAAAATTATTGTGGCTCTTTCTCTTCATCCTTCAAGATACTTGCAATCGAGAAGTGAGATCAAGAAAGACATCTTCTCTACAAGGAATTGTTAGGCCGCCCTGCGGATGATGGAAGCCAAACTCCTCCTCGGCGTGGCCGAGCAGTTTCTGGAACAATGGATGGTTTAGGTAAGATATCGTAACCACGAACCGCTTCCTTTGAATCTCTCCCACATAAACCGCCACATGCCCTTTTGAGACATCTAACTGGTTTTTTGTTTAACTCTGAAAAACTTCTCCAACTCTCTTTTTCTTTCACTCCGCTCATATTCTGTGGATTATATCTGTTTGTATCACAAATTTCTGTCTTTCAGGTCAAGTTGTTCCGTTCATCGCCAGACACTGTCCAAGCACGTTAGGTATTTCATTGAATTAAATGTTTCAAAATAGAGTGTCCCATTGAAAATGGAAGAACAAAATATCCTACATGAGCACCTCTTTTTAAGACATTGCCAAAACGTGAGCACCTAAGCAATAAAAATCAATATCCTACATGGGACTAACCATTATAGGAGCTTTTTATGACCCAAGCATGATCTTATCTTAAAATCTTTTTGTTTTTGATGATGCTTTCTTCGTCCAGATTTTCGTAGTTAATATAGACATAATTTTTAGATCTCATTCTTGAAACTTATGCTACTAGTCTTTGCCATAGCTTTTGTTTGAACTCTCAAGTCTAATGAGCTTCTTCTTTCAGGGAATGGTTAAGCCTCCTGTTGGATTGTTGAATCCAAACTCTTCTGCAGCCTACTGAGAAAGTTTTCAAATGAAGGGTGATTCAAGTAAGAATGAAAACCCGCCTTTTCTGGTTTTCTCCGCTGTACATTGCAGTATGGTCTTTGGGAACATTGATCTTGTTGTAACGGAAGCAGAAGGAAGATCGACTACACTCACACACCCACAAACAGAAATCAAACAAAGAGGCACAAAGATTTACATGGTTCGGAGAGAAGAAATCCCCCTACATCCACGGGTAGCAACCAATCTCAATAATCAAAGTGTTTACAAAGTGTATATCTCACACTCTTACACTACAAAGTCTCACTCAACAAAGTTCCTCCCAAATGTTACTAAACAAATACAAAATGACACTCAATGTCTCTCAACCATCCTAGACAACCCTTTATATAGGCATATAAGCATTAATGTCATACATGAATCAAGATATTCATGTATCAAAATGGGAGATGAACCAAAAAAAGGGTGATGATCTGACAAACACAGAAGCAGAAAGCGTTCGGTGCTCGAAAAACTTACTTATTGAAAAGTCATTTTGAGAGTAGCACAAAAGGAATGAGTGGGAGATGAAATGAGCGAGATAGACCTAGAGTTTGATAGGAATGACTTTCGGTGCTTGAAAAATAGTTTTTAAGTTTTGAAAAGTCATTCCAAACAGGCTCTAAAGCAACATAGAATTTGATGCTGAATTATTGCTGCATAAACTTTTGTTATAGTCAAGTTCTGTAAGTAAATTTTCATTTGCAATGTCAATAATATACAAGCAGGGTGGTGCTCTATTCTCACACATTCTCTTGCAAGTCAAAAAGCAAGTGAATGGAAAAAAGGAGGAAAAAAAACTGTCATAATTGACGCCTGCCCTTTACTTTTCATCCTTTCAAGATACTTGCAATCTAGAAGTGAGTTCAGTAAAGGCATCTTCTCTCCAAGGAATTGTAAGACCCCCTGTGGATGGTGGAAAGCCATTGTACACCCACGTTAGTTGTTACACTAAATTGAATAGTTTGAGTAGGTGCCACGAGTCTCTGTCATGCTTGTCCAAGACATGTTTCTTGTGGCCGCGTGTCGAATGTCCCAGTCATGTTTGTCTAGAATCGAAGGCCTCTCTTCAAAAAACAAACAAAAACTTGAAATCATAAGCCAAGGGAGGACACTATTTTCTTGATGAAAATGTTACTTGTATTGTATACATTGTGTTTAATCTCGGTGATTACAAGACTGTGGGTCATTGATTCATAGGTTTGGAGGTAGTGCTTCACCTAATTGACTCATTTACATACAAAATTTTGCTATACAATAGTCATCCTCTTTAACTTCAACTCCTACAAGAAAAAATCAAAAGGGACTCCTATCAAAACTGTAAAGCGGATTAGCTTTGTTCTTAATCTTCATGAAGTATGCAGCCTAGAAGTGATATCAATAAAGGCTTCATCTCTGCAGGGAATGGTCAAACCTCCTGCTGGATGGTTGAATCCAAACTCTTCTTCGGCATTACTGAGTAAGTCTACAAACGACGGGTCGTTCAAGTAAGAAATCGGAATGCAAAACCGCTTCCTCTGGTTTTCTCCCACGTACATATGGCCTTTGGGAGCGTAGGACTGGGATCCTATAGAAACGGCCTTCATCTTAAGAATTTGTTTGGCACTGCAGAGGACTGAAGGCAAAAGAAATCCCATGTCTAAATTTGAATGAGAATATGTGAGGACCGTTCGGCGAAATCACGTCTAGGCCTGTTAGACCTGAATCGCCTCAAAATGTACTATAGGGGGATGTGACTAGTTGTCAAATTCTCCCTACCCGAAAAGTTATATGCTACTTAAGCTGTTGTGTTGCGTTTTGCTTGTATGCCATATAACATTGCTTTCAATCTCTCTCAATCTTGCTTTCAAAATCTTTCTGTCGTCGTTTTCTAAAACATTCTTCTCAAATCGGGGCCAGAGGCTTGAACGACTTCAGTGATTTTCGATTTCGAGCATGTAGAACTTACATTAGAACGATTTCTGAACATTGTTATGAGAGCTATTTATTCACTCTAGACATGCAAATGTTTGTATTATCTGCTTTTGGTATGTAATCATAGAGCTTTGTTGGAACTTGAACTTGATTCACTGTGACATTCTTGTTTCTCTGTTCTATTTTAAGCCTTAGTGATCACTGCAAGATTGCTAGTTTTGTAGCTGGGAAGACAATGGCAAAGATACTTCATTGTTCTTCATTAATGAGATAAATATTGTTGGACTTTTGTGAGATCCCACATCGATTGGAGAGGGGAACGAAACATTTTTTATAAGGGTGTGGAAACCTCTCCCTAGCAGACACGTTTTAAAACTGCGAGGCTGGCGGCGATACGTAATGGGCCAAAACGGACAATATCTACTAGCGGTGGGCTTTGACTGTTATAAATGGTATCAGAGCCAAACACCGGGCGGTGTGCCAGCAAGGATGCTGGCCCCCAAGGAGGGTGGATTGTGAGATCCCACATCGATGGGAGAGGGGAACGAAGCGTTTCTTATAAGGGTGTGGAAACCTCTCCCTAGACGCGTTTTAAAACCGTGAGGCTGATAGTGATACGTAACGGGTCAAAACAGACAATATCTTCTAGCAGTGGGCTTGGACTGTTACAGCAATTCTCCACATTTTCTCGTCTACTCATCTACGTATAAAATTTCCTTTACAATGTCATTCAACTCTATCTCCTATAGAAAAAAATGAAAGTCTATCAAAACTGAAAGCATGGTTGCTTTTTGTTCTCAATCATTCATGAACAGTGCAGCCTAGAAGTGACATTAATGAAGGCTTCTTCTTTCTTTGCAAGGAATGGTCAATCCAAACTCTTCTTCAGTCCTATTGAGCAAGTCGACAAACGATAGATGGTTCAAGTAAGAAATAGGAACTAAAAACCGCTTCCTTTGAATTTCCTCCACGTATATTACAATGTGACCTTTGGGAACATTGGACCGACATCTATCAGAAACGGACTGTGTTCGGAGAATTTGCTTGGCAATAAGGAGAACGGACGGTAGACGAATTCCCATGTCGAAATTTGATTGAAGTGATAGCTTAATGAAGGACTTTGAATGGTTCAGCTCTTGATATGGATCTGTAAATATGCTGTTCATTTGGTATGTATATATAGATAAGAATTTAGAATAGAAGAAATGAAGTCATATTCAAACATTTCCTTGTGGCTGAAAAATATTAGTAGGTATTGAGAAAAGGACAATAGAGCTAGAATCAAGTGGAAGTATTTGACTACTTCAAAAATTATGTGGTGTATATCATGATGGATATTGCATCTTCAGCAGGGAAAGACGTATATGTCTCGAGGATGTTTATAATCTCAGAGACTTTTTGTAACAGCTCAAGCCCACCGCTAGCAAATACCGTCCTTCTTGGGTTTTATCTTTCGGGCTTCCCCTCAAAGTTTTAAAACGCGTCTGCTAGAGAGAGGTTTCCACACCATTAGAAAGAATGTTTCGTTCTCCTCCCCAACTGATGTGGAATCTCACAATTCACCCCCTTTCGAGGCCTAACGTCCTCGCTGGCACTCGTTCCTTTCTCAAATCGATGGACCCCCAAATCCACCCCTATTCGGGGCCCAACATCCTTGCTGGCACACTGCCTCATGTCCACCCCTTCGAGGTTCAGCCTCCTTTCTGGTGCATCACCCGGTGTCTGGCTCTGATACCATTAGTAACAGCCTAAGCCCACCGCTAGCAGATATTGTCCTTTTAAGTTTTCCCTTTCAGGCTTCCCCTCAAGGTTTTAAAATGCGTCTACTAGGGAGAGGTTTCTACACCCTTATAAAGAATGTTTCGTTCTCCTCCCCAGCTGATATGGGATCTCATAATCCACCCCCTTTCGAGGCCCAGCGTCCTCGCTAGCACTCGTTCCCTTCTCCAATTGATGTGGGACTCTCCAATCCATCCTCCTTTGGACCCAACGTCCTTGCTGGCACACCACCTCAGGTCCACCCCCTTCGGGGTTCAACCTCCTCGCTAGCACATCGCTCGGTGTCTGGCTCTGATACCATTAGTAACAACCCAAGCCCACCACTAGCAGATATTGTCCTCTTTGGAGTTTCCCTTCCAGACTTCCCCTCAAAGTTTTAAAATGCGTATGCTAGGGAGAGGTTTCCACAATGCTTCGTTCTCCTCCCCAACCGATGTGGGATCTCACACTTTTGATTTAGGTGGTTCTAATTGACGTTTACTGCCTGCTTAGTGCTAAATGGGCAAGTGGATGAGGAACATACTAAATTCCATTTCACATAGCAACTAGTCGTTTACGATTGGCTTATTATACTATCTCGATCGTCCATTGTATCAAGAGCCATAAAAGAGCTACGGCTCATTAAAATGACTTCTCAGAAGGCATCAAAAGAAGCAGAAGAACCCAACACCAGTGACCCATAAGCCAAATCCATGTGATTTAGGAGACTGCCAGTTGCGTATGAAAGTTCTTGCATTTGTTATGAATTATCGAGAGGAGTAGTTCCATATTAGCTAATTAAGAGGAAGATCATGAATTTATAAGTAAGGAACACTATCTTCGTTAGAATGAGGCCTTTTCGGAAAACCAAAAGCAAAACCATGAGAGCTTATGCTCAAAGTAGACGATATTATATCATTGTGGAGGGTCGTTGTTCCTAACATGATACCGTTGTCTGGCTGCAAGGATCAACCTCATTCATGATTTACTTCTTTTTTCACGTCAATTATCGGAAGAAACCCTTTCTTCGATAACGTCTTTGATAATCCATCAACTCTAGCTTTTCAATTGCGATGAAACAAGCAAGAACAGATGTATGTTGAAAGTAAGATTTTGAGGGCTAAAGAATAAGCTACACAGTATGCTAAAATATTGGTTCAATCCTCCGTCATCCTTAATACAACTAAATTTTAAATATTAGAAAACCAAACCAAACCAAAACCAATTAGAAAACCAAACCAAACCAAACCAAATTGATTTTCATAAGATATCCTCAAGAATAGGCCATGAAGATATCCTCTCTCTCACCGTCCAAATGAATACACTAATTTCTCAAGAAACTCTCACTCGATAATAAAAACCAAACCGAAACCGATCGGTTCAAACCGATTTATGTAAAAAGTTAACTCAGCCGGCGGTTTTGCTAAACCGGATATTGTGGTTCGATTCTTGATTTGGATAAACCGAACACCGGCCGTATAGGGCTAGGTCACCAACCAGTTGGGCTTTTCCATTCCTCTTCTTCCTCATAAAAACCCCTCACTTCTTCTTGACCTAATTTGCTGCGCCGTTGATTCTTCAGTTCGATCGGTATCTACTCTGTTCTCAAGTCGTCTCCTATCCCTATCCTTCCTCGCTTCTTCTTCTTCGATTGTGCCTCTGTTTAAATTCTCTGATTGTTTTTTTTGCGTTTGTTTTGCGACAGGAAGGAGAGAAGAACTTCAAATCAAGAAGAAAAATGTCAGCGTGAGTGAAAATTTGTTTACAAGCTTCCATTGGTTGTTTTTTCTTTTATTATTGAAGTCGTTGAATGCCTGCTCCCTTTTTCGTTTTTGTTTGCTTCCTTTGAAATATATTAGTTATCGACGATGCCTTGTTTTCGTGTGACGTAGAATCTGAAGCTTGTGATAAACGATTCGAGTGGTGACTATTCTAGATTGTGAATAAGAAAAAGTTGTGAGTTGAAACTTGATTGGCAGAGGTGACGGAACGATAAATGTTGATGCCTTAGAGATGAAAATTATATGTTTTGGCTTGAATCATATGAAATATAGAACTTTAAATGAAAATGTGATTTGTATGGTGATTTTTTACATTACTTTGTTGGAGATTGAAAGATTGCAACTGAGGAGCCAAGATCTTTATGCTTGTCTAGGAGTGAAATACTATTGAGGTTTCTTTTGTTATTGGCTTAGTATTTGCTGCAAATGGCTATATATTGCCTTTCATTGCTTGACAAATCCCTTTTGACTTGATTTCTTATGCAGTGATGAAGGTGCAGTTGTTGTTGAGGCTCCGGCCCCAGCCCCAGCTCTTGGTGAGCCAATGGACATTGAGACTGCCTTGCAACTTGTTCTTAGAAAATCATTAGCTCATGGTGGGCTTGTTCGAGGCCTGCATGAGAGTGCCAAGGCAATTGAGAAGCATGCTGCTCAGCTCTGCGTCTTGGGAGAAGACTGCAACCAGCCAGATTATGTTAAACTTGTCAAGGCACTTTGTGCGGAGCACGATGTAAACTTGATGACAGTTCCCAGTGCAAAGACCCTTGGCGAGTGGGCTGGTGTAAGTGTTCAATCTTATTTAGCCATTGAGTTAAAAATGGCTTTACTTTTGATCATCTGTCATCACTTGTATTGTATTTATTCTACTATGATTGAAACTACACCTGCCAATACTAGGCTACATGTTTTCACCTGTTAATACTTAGCTGATTTACATGTTCGGGATCGTATTTACACAACCTCTTCACCTGCCAATGCTAGGTTACATGTTTTTACCCGGTAATACTTAGCTGCTTTACATGTTCGGGATCGTAGTTACATAACCTCTTCACCTGCCAATACTAGGCTACATGTTTTTACCCGTTAATACTAGCTTCTTTACATGGTCAGGATTGTAGTTACATAACCTCTTCACCTGCCAATACTAGGCTACATGTTTTTACCTGTTAATACTTAGCTGCTTTACATGTTCGGGATCGTATTTACACAACCTCTTCACCTGCCAATGCTAGGCTACATGTTTTTACCCGTTAATACTTAGCTGCTTTACATGTTTGGGATCGTAGTTACATATAACCTCTTCACCTGCCAATACTAGGCTACATGTTTTTACCCATTAATACGTAGCTGCTTTACATGTTCGGGATCATATTTACATAACCTCTTCATGCATAATCAAGAAAAAGCTTTCTTTTTCACATGCCCTGTCAACATCACGATCGGGGAAGCTCATTTTTGCTTGTAAATTGACATTCTACACCATCAATTTGAATTCGATTTCAAGATATAATTGATGTGCAGATACCAATTCTTCCATCATAAGATTTCCCTCATCTGAGTTCAGGATAATAAGTTATTGTGTTGGTCTAATGCAGCTATGCAAGATTGATTCTGAAGGAAAGGCTAGGAAGGTTGTTGGGTGCTCTTGTGTTGTAGTTAAGGTACGCTGTAATGATGCCCATCACTTCTGGAGAAAATGTTCTGTTCTCTAAACCATTTTTGTTTACTTAAAATTTGAATTCCTATCTCCAGGACTTTGGGGAGGATCACGAGGCACTTCACATTGTCCAGAAGCACGTGAGTTCAAGTTGATTATGTCAATGGTGTTTGTTGGTGTGTCACTAAGAAAGTTTTTGATCTTTAGTTATGTTTAGATTGGTTGGTTCCCTGTTGCTGTTGAACACGTTTCTTCTACCCTATAATGCTTTTCTTTGTTTTTATTGATTGGAAAGATTTTGGGCAAACAGAACGCAAGTTATTTATCAAGAGTCTCCTTGCCAAGGGTGAAAGGGAATTGAATTTTATCATCTCTTTATGTTGAGTTATTAAGATATAATACCTATTTTCGTTTCTTTTCCTATAAAACTCAATATGTTATCATTCGTATAAGTTGATGCAGTTTAGGTTCATTTGTTTTTAATTTGATTTGGTTTTACATTATGAGAATTGATTTAAAGATAAGAGAGGAGACAGCATTTTTTTAATTTGATTATCTTGCGAGAAAGATAGTAAAGGAATTCCAACTTAGTTGCCTTCACGGACGTGCAAAGGTGACTTTTGGTATCTTTGGATCAAATCGTTAGTTAAAATCCAAAGAAGAAATTCTTCTTAAATAATTTAGTCATTTTTTTTATTTTTTTAATTACATTGTTAATATGAAAAATATTTATTTACTTATTTATTTTTAAACATTGAATTATTTGGAATCTAATTTTAATATATAACTTGAAAAATTAGATTTCAAACACTTCAAATTTTATTTTAATCGAAAAAATAATGGACCCATTGATAGGGGTGTACATTCAACTTGGACTAACCCAGTCCGAACTACAAGGGTTGGGTTGGGTTGGATTAGCATTTCGGGTAGAGTTGGGTTCATTTTTTTGAACCCGAACTGAATCGGTTCAATTTTGAGTTTGTGGGCAAAATTCTCGAGTTTGACCCGAGCCAAATTCAAATATATAAAATATATAAAGAATCCTCCCTCATAATGGGTTTGCCAGAGTGGTACTTTGGCCCGTTTAAGACCACGTCTGAGTTGAGTTCGAATTCAAGTACATACATGTTACAATTTTCTCTCGAACTATGTTAATATATTACCTTTGTTTTTTTATTGAATTTATTACTTTTTTTTTTTTTTAATAATTATGGATTGATTTGTATTTGTTTGTGAACTTTTAATATATTTTATCCAAGATTGTATTCGAATAATTATAAATTGTGGATAAATAAAACTAAAAAAAAAAAAAAATTTAACAACCCAACCCGAAAATAGAGGGTTGGGTTGTGAAAAGTTTCGGGTTGGGTTGGGTTACCAATCCAACCAACCCGAACTTTTGGGTTGGGTCAAAAAAATCCGTCAACCCAACCCAACCCGGACCATGTACACCCTTACCCATTGATCTCACATAATTATCATAATTATCAAACCCCTAGTTCGATGGTTGAGCAATCTAAAACTCTTCTTTAGCTCTGTTGAGCAATGTTATAAATGAAGGATAGTTCAAGTATGATATCGGCATCACAACCTGCTTCTTTTCAGTCTCTCTGATGAAGATTGCAATGTAGTATTTGGGAACTTTGGACTGACATCTTGATGAAATAGACTACATAAAGAAAATTTGCTTGGCAAATCTAAGGCAGACAAGCAGATATTGTCTTTTTTTTTTTGCTTTCCCTTTCGGGATTTCTTTCAAGATTTTTAAATCTAGCAGGTTTTTACACTTTAAATGTTCGTTCTCCTCTCCAATCGATATGAGATCTCACAATTCATTCCCTTTAGGGACCCAACGTCCTCACTGGCACTCGTTCCTCTCTCCAATCAATGTGGTATCACACACCACGTTCGTAATCTATTCAAGTGATAGAAAAATGATTAGTTTGACTGTTTTTTCTCTGAGAAACTGATGTTAAAATGAGAGTTACAAGCCTTGAATGAGAATATGTTGATATTTGGTGTGGATTTACAGAATGAATGGAGAGGAGATGAGCTTTATTAAAGAAGACCCACTCCATCAAATACTCACATGGGATTGCTAACCAATATCTTCACCATATTTTGGTGGGTAGACCCCTACTTGCCCCAAGAAGAGGAAGCCATAGACCCAACAAATGGCCAAGAAAATTTCAAAACTAAATGGCAGATCTGTTTGACAAGCTTTCCCTCAACAAGTTTCTGTTTCAATAGACTATGAACAGTGAGAATAGGGTTGAATTTCAGTGCAAAAATCAGACAGCTTCACAGATCCTCAGCGTGGTAGCCATAAAAGATGCTGTGGGTATCACCAGCATAGGGACATGGTGTCTGCTTAATGTTTACATTTGAAGACTTTTCTAAGTTGATTAAGGGAACAAATCATTGCAATCTTGGTATGACCTTGGCCCTCTACACTATCTGGTTGGTATGCCAATTCTTTCAGTTCTTATCATCCCATTTGTATAAAGAGCTATAAGATTTGGTCATTCAGTTCATCAAGCAAAGCTCTTTGCTATGCCTCTTTGATGGAAAGGAAGAACAAGCAGAGGAGGTCATCCTCTCCAAGAACAGTCATCATAGTCATCATGTGAGATTTCACATTGGTTGGAGAGGGGAATGAAACATTTCTTATAAGAGTGTGGAAAACTCTCCCTAGCCGACGCGTTTTAAAACCGTGAGGCTGACGGCGATACGTAATGGGTCAAAGCGGACAATATCTACTAGCGGTGGACGTTGGCTGTTACAAATGATATTAGAGCTAGACACCGAACGGTGTGCCAGTGAGAACGTTGGGTCCCCATAGGGGGGTGGATTGTGAGATCCCACATCAGTTGGAGAAGTGTGGAAACTTCTCTCTAGCTGACGCGTTTTAAAACCGTGAGGCTGACGGCGATACGTAACAGGTCAAAGCAGACAATATTTGCTAGCGGTGGGCTTGGGCTGTTACAAATGGTATCAGAGCTAGACACCGGACGGTGTGCTAATGAGGACGTTGGGCTCCAAAGGGGGGGGACTGTGAGATCTCATATCGGTTGGAGGAGTGTGGAAACCTCTCCCTAGTAGACGTGTTTTAAAATCGTGAGGCTGACGATGATACGTAACGGGCCAAAGCGGACAATGCTAGCGGTGGGCTTGGGCTGTTACAAATGATATTAGAGCTAGACACTGGACGGTGTGCCAATAAGGACGCTGGCCCCCATGTTGGAGGATTGTGAGATCCCACATCAGTTGGAGGAGTGTGGAAACCTCTCCCTAGTAGACGTGTTTTAAAACCATGAGACTGACGACGATACGTAACGAACCAAAGCAAGCAATATCTACTAGCAGTGAACTTGGGTTGTTACAAGTCAAGTAGTTCCGAGACCGACTACCAGGATGCGTAGCTCTGAGATCATTTGGAACGGAACCGCGGTCGTAAGTTATTTGCAGCCTTCTTCATTTCATGGCATGTTCATTGAAATCAAGTCTCAAGAATACAAGGAGAGAACAAGAGTTGCTGCTTAAAAGAACACGAGCCAGAGACCAACAACCCAAAACTCTATCCAGGTTCTTAATTTATGGACTCATGAATCATCCCTATTTAATTTGTTTTTGCTTTAATCTTTTCTTTAATCTCGGGAGAAACAAAAAATTTCATCGAAGAATTGAAAAGAGACTACTGCTCAAAAGATACAAAACGATCGGATTTGATGTGATTCCTTATACGTGTTGGAACGAGAACATCATAAAGAAGCTTTGATGTGATCGGATTCAAAACGATCTAGCCAGAAAGATGACGTGAATCTTGAAACACGAGCATCGGAGAGTAAAGGAAATCACTGATTCTTTTACTTAATCTGGACGAGGCCGTAGCGGGACTACCATAGGAAACCCGCCCCGTTCTCTTAATTTCATTAGATAGTTTCGTAATTTAACATTCGATATGGATCAAATATGGTCTCTTTGTATAATGACTTGGTGGGAAACATGGAGCAAAGATTATAATTGTTTTTCATACAACATTTGAATGAATCATAACACCAACAAAGGGTGAAAAAAATGTTGTGAAAAAAATGGGTGATACTTCAAGCTTGTTGAAATCTAGAAGTAAGATCGATAAACGCATCTTCTTTGCAAGGAATTGTTAGACCTCCCGGGGGATGATGGAATCCGAACTCCTCCTCGGCGTGGCTGAGAAGTTGTTTAAATGACGGATGGTTTAAGAAAGATATCGGAACTACGAAACGTTTCCTCTGGATATCAATCTCGCCCACATATACTGCAATATGACCTCTTGGAACATTCGACGGGTTTCGCATCTTTAGCATTTGCTTGGCGTGGTGAATCAAAGATGACGGTAAACGAATTCCCATTGCTAAGCTCGTCGTAGACAAGTTTCTCGGTTGGTTTTCGAGGACACGTCTAAAGAGGAGGCGAGTCCCGTCTAAAAAAGTTTCTCGGGCTGATTATGTTTCGAGTCGAGTTTGGAGTTTGTATAAATAGAGATGTTTTGAAAAAAGAGGTGGTTTGTGAATGCTGACTGGCATTGCATAGAATGTGGGACATCAAGGCTGTTGTTGGGAAGACCTCTTCACATGGCTTTGATCAACATAGAAAAGAACTCTTCATTCAAAATAATGACTATACAAGGAAGTTTCCCATTCATGTGATGGAATTTCTGGGAAAGTGCTAATAGCTACATCATTCAACCTAATTTTCAGGTCAATGACGGTCGAGATGGATAACGTGTTTCGTTTTTTAACGGCCCAAGTCCACCGCTAGTAGATATTGTCCGCTTTGGTTCATCACGTATCGTTGTCAGCCTCACGGTTTTAAAACGTGTCTACTAATGAGAAGTTTTCACACTCCTCCAACTGATGTGGGATCTCACAATCCACCTCCCTTGGGGGCCAGTGTCCTCACTGGCACACCGTCCGGGGTCTAGCTCTGATACCATTTGTAACAGTCCAAGCCCACCGCTAACAGATATTGTCCGCTCTAGCTCAACGATTTTAAAACGCATCTACTAAGGAGAGGTCTCCACACTCCAACCGATGTGGGATATCATAGGTACGAATGTCACCACTCCCCCATAAAGACCAGCTATAAAGACAGACAATAGAACAAGGATGAGTTATGTTTTTCACTGTCTAATGAAGTTAAGTAGTTGCATCTACTTTGAGCTCAAACTCTTAGATGAATTGAATCTTATCTACATTATGGATTGCAAGATTCTAAAGTCCGCAACGTGTCGAAGTTTCATTCGATACCGTTACTTAAAATGAACCTTGGAACTCATAAACACCTGATATTGCTAGCTTCTATTGATAATGTAGCTAACGGGTTATGAACTTAAGATGGTTACGAGAACCGTTCAAGCCCGACTGAAACAAAGAAACTCATCGGTAAAAGTAACGTTCATAAAATCAAATGATTATCAAACATGTTTTAATGGCTATCTGTATCAATGGACCCAATGAAGCGGCCAAGGGCTAAAAGTAGGCGACTGTACCTCACACTGTACCATAGCAGCAACTGTTAATAAGTATAGCAGAAACATTAAAAGGGCTATTATCCAAACACAATTTTAATTACATTCATATCAATCTTTTAAAATTCATTTCTTGGTTTCGAGCAAGGGTAAAAAAGTCATTTCATACGACATGATCATGTTACCTGACCAATACGGGTCATTTTAAGATTTTGTCTTTTGGAGTTCCTACAATGAAATAAATAATGCACTTTGTTGGTATAAGAAAGTAACTTTCAATTTATTAGAAGTAACTTTCAATTTATTTTAACCATTTCTTAATCATAATAGCTCTGACGTCTGATAACTCTAACATTCTCGTGCATCTCTTGTGACGTGATCATGAATCATTTCACTAGAGAAAGTTGTTCTAAGAGGGATGATACCTATTGGTACCGAATTCAATAGAACGTTTTTGAGTGTCAATTTCTTAGTGAAATGTGCTCATATGGGTCGTTCTAAGAGGGATGATACCTATTGGTACCGAATTCAATAGAATTTGAGTGTCAATCTCTTAGTGAAATGTGCTCATATGGGTTTCCAGTTAAGCACGGTGAAATGTCTAGGGTAACATGTGCTCATATGTGTTCCTAGTTAAGCACAGTGAAATGTCTAGGATAACATGTGCTCATATGTGTTCCTAGTTAAGCACAGTGAAATGTCTAAGGTAACACGTGCTCATGTGTGTGAAATGTCTAGGGTAACATGTGCTCATGTGTGTTCTCAAATTAAGCATGCCTAATTTTAGAGTTCCTATAATTGAACCATAATGTCGTATTAATCATCAATTTTTTTTAATCATAATTTTATATCATCATAATTACTCTTATTCAAATGTAAACTGAAACTTAAGATCTCATTATAAAACTTTTTCATAGCTTAAGCTCATAAATTTTATTCATAACTCATGCGTTCATCTAATCACAATAGAATAGTTACTTTTCAATCAAGAACTTTGAGTCTCCGTACTACTTTTGGATCTAACAATCAATTTTAGAAGTATTATCAATTTAATGGTCTTCGTTCAAAATATAATGCGAATTCATCATAACATAAACAAGAAAATGGTGATAGAACAGTTCAATTTGTATTACATAAACTTTTGGTGAAAAGATCACCATTCCAACACCACTCATTACACAACCAAAGGCAATGTGATTGGATTCCATCAACATTCTAACATCAATCAGAATGCAAAAAAAGCAACAACGATGGATCTCCAAAAAAAAAAGCCAATGGAAAAAATCGAGAATCAACCTAGTTCTTCATGAACTTAAGAGGATTGCAATCTAGAAGTGAGATCGACAAACGCATCTTCTCCGCAAGGAATCGTCAAACCACCTTCTGGATGATCAAATCCAAACTCTTCCTCTGCTCGACTGAGAAGCTGTTGAAACGAAAAATGATTCAAATACGAAATCGGAATCACAAATCGCTTCCTCTCGAACTCTCCGACGTAAACGGCGACGTGACCTTTCGGAACAGCCGACGGATTTCCCGAGCTCCTCCTTAGCAATTGCTTGGCCTGAGGGATCAAAGACGATGGAAGACGAAACCCCATACCTGAGCGGATTAAGGAGAAAAAAAAAAAAGGAGTATGGCTTCGATTGATCGAAGAAAAAAGTGGAATAGGAAGATTGAATGTGAGATGAGAGCTTGATTTGGATTTTGATGGAGTTAGGGTTTGAATTTATAGGGATTCCTGGAGGGAAAGAAGACGAGTTGCGGACTGGTAGTTGGCCATTGAAGGGCCCACCAAAGGAAAGAAATTAATGAAAGGGATTGGTATGTAACTAATATATTATTAATTGATGTACGTCCCATTATTTTATTATTAATTGATTTTAATATCTGATACGACGCACCGTGTTGGGACTTAGGATAGGCTGTCAACTCGTTCGAAATAATTTTTTAAATCAAATACATCGTCCGTGAAGAAATTATCAAAATTACTTTTGTTACGTTCAAAATTACTGTAAAATATGTTTTATATCACTCGAAATAATTTAATGTTTGATTTAAAAATTGATTTTGATTGTGACATGAATGATTTTAATCCTTTCGAAATCGCTCTCGAATATGTCTCGAACTCGAGCTCAATTCAAACTTTAGGTTAGGTTGGAAGGTGGGACGTGCTGTTATCTTGAAGTACAATGAACTTTATAATTAAAATTAGTTAGAAATTATTGTTATTAATATATTGTGTTAGGACTTGGGATAGGCTGTCAACTCGATTTAAATAATTTTTTAAATCAAATGTATCGTATTGTGAGATCGAGGGGAACGAAACATTTTTTATAAGGGTGTGGAAACTTCTCCATGCGTTTTAAAACTATGAGGCTAGATAATATCTACTGGCGGTGGGCTTGGGATATTACAAATAGTATGTGGATTGTGAGATCTCACATCAGTTGGAGGGAGGAATGAAACTTTCATGTTAAGGAGGTGGAAACCTCTCTCTAACAAGAGGCTGCTGACGACGACGACAGGTCAAAACGGACAATATCTGCTAATGGTGGGCTAGTTGTAGGCAATAAAGGACAATATCGGCTAGTGGTGGGCAATAAAGCACAATATCTGCTAGTCGTGGACAATAAAGGGGCAATAAAGAACAATATCGACTAGTGGTGGGCAATAAAGGGGGCAATAAAGGACAATATCGGGGGGTGGTGGGTGTGTGAAGGACGTGCTTAAAAATAATTTTAAAATTATTTAAATCATTTTTTGTTACGTTCCAAGTCACTCTAAAATATGTTTTACATCATTCAAAATTCAATGCTCGATTTTGATCGTGATTTAAAAAATACTCTCAAACATGTTCCGACCTCAAGTTTAGGTTTAAGAGTATGACGTGTTTTTATATATCAAAAAAATAATTAGAAATTAGTGTTTTTATGTACTATTTTTTTTTATAATTATTGACAAATATATATTTTTTAATTTTAATTTTTTTTAAGGGTAGATTATTGCACATGGTATGATTATATATATTTTTTCTTTTAAAAAATCCAAACTTTGAATGATGAAAAAAAATTATGATATATGCATTAGCTAAGCTATGAGTTAATAATTATATTTTAGTACTAATAATTATTAATTAATGGGAATATTTTAAGACTAAAGTATTAATGGCAATGTTAACCATATACATTGAATCATGAATGTGAACCAATCATATGGCTTCATTATTAAATAAATATATAATTTGATTATTGAACTTTATACTTAATCTATAATATAATTTCAAGATAATGTAACATTTATAAGTTTTGTTTTTTTAGCTATGGTCAAATCTTATATTAAAATTTTTCAAAATTTTGTTGACTTATACATAGTTCAAATCATTAAATATTATACATTTGTCTAAACGTCACGCATATGATATTATATTGCCACGATTGTGCTTTTCAAACCGTGCAATTTCGTGATTATGACTGTAACAACCAAAACCCACTGCTACTAGATATTGCCCGCTTTGACGTGTTACTTATTTCCATCAGCCTCACGATTTTAAAACGCGTCTACTAGGGAGAGGTTTCCACATAAGGAATGCTTCATTCCTCTCTTCAACTGATGTGGGATCTCACAATCCACCCCCTTAGGGCCCAACATCCTAAATGACACATCACCTCCTTTTCCCGTGTCTGGTTTTGATACCATTTGTAACAGCCTAAGTTCACTACTAGCAAATATTGTCCGTTTTGGCTCATTACGTATCGTCATCAACCTCACAGTTTTAAAACGCGTCTACTAGAGAGAGGTTTTCACATAATAAATGTTTCGTTCCGGTCTCTAACCAATATGGGATCTCACAATAATTGACCGGAAATTCAATTCGTTCCATAAATCATTTTAATTGAACAAAATGTTATTTTAATTTTAGTACTTTCAAACATTAAATTTTTTTTTATCTACTTTCTAGAAATATATTATTCAATTTATTTTATTTTTTGTTTTCTATTCTTAATTTTTAATTTTTTAAAAAGACGGTGGAAGATGAGACATTAAATGATTAAACTATTTTATTTTTTATTTTCTGTTTTAAATTTTAAATTTTAAAAATTAAGGTTGACCAATTTAGTTTTTTTTTCTTTTTCAAAATGGGGTTTTAACGCGTCAATGGTGGTCTCTCCACTATTTTCCATTTTTATATTTGAAAATAAGATAATTAAAATAGAATATTTGACCAAAAATCATATTTTGTGTTCTATAAAAATCTATTAAATTTCATATAAATAAATTATATTTTTTAAAGCTAATTAAATTTTATTTTATCTTCAAGTATAATAATATGCATTAGATTTTTAATGTTATTTAACAATCAACATAAATAAATAATTTTAATAAAACTACATAAATTTTAATTGTAAATAATCATTCCAGTCATCGAATCAAATAATTAATAAACATATTATATTTTTAAAATAAATGTTATTGAGAGAACAAAAATAATAATAAATTCTTTTAAAAATAATAGATGTCAACTACTTTTAACCGGTCATTTATACGAATTTATTATCAATATATTTTAAGAAAATAATTTAAGTATTTTAAAAATAAATATTATTAAGATATTTTAGAAAAATAATTTAAACTGTATAAGAATAAAAGATATCTAGATATTTGAAGAACACATATTTATATATTTTAGAAATAAATCACCGTAAATAATATAATTGAGAGAAGCTTCGAGGTATTAAAAGAGAATATTATATATTAACAATAATATATATTAATATATATATTTTTAAAAGAGTAAGAAAATTTTTTTTTCAAAATGATGAATTTAAATGGTATTATCCAATATCTATTAGGTATACAAATTATCGTATAATCCAAATCCAAACAGCTAAATCTCGAGCTAGGTAGCAAAATCATACACCATATCGGTTCAAATTTGATTCGATTCATTTCAAGATACCTGTACTCTGCAGCAACAAGCTCACATGCTACAATATGTTCTACACAGTTCGAATTCATCATCAATTTGTACGTCGAACTTCCCCGCGTCGCCATTGTCTCCCAGATGCGACAGGACATTGATCATCCATAACTTCCTGCCTCATTTCTAGACTGTAACGATCTATCCGTAGTAAAGGTATACAAAAGTTTGTACAGCGGTTGTAATTTTTGAAATCGAGAATCCATTCATACTTTCCCATGTATTAATGTCCGAGACTTGATAGATATCGAATACATAAACGCTATATTGAATTACAATTTACGTCTCAGTTTTCTGTTCTGATACGTTGGGGAGTCAATATCTGCTTCTTGCAAGAGGGGAATTTTTTTTGGCTCCGATGAAGGACATTGAGTAAGTTTTACTTTGCTGATCGGTATTGTAAAATGATTGATTTCTTGATTGGATGTGGTTGATAGCGAATTTGTATTGCATGTTTTTTTTTGGTAAAAAGAACTAGGTTAAGATTTCTTGATTGGATGTAGTTGAATCTATTTCGGGCAGCTACCATACCAGATGGTATGGCTGGAATCTGGAGTGTTTATGTGAGGGAAATATGTTGGATAAACACTTTGATAGTGATGGAATTCTTGCAGGAGAAAAGAATTGTGTCTGTCACAACAGTGACAAACTCCTTATTTGATGCATATCGATTTGATTTTCCCCACACAATTGTGTGGGGGTCTTGCAGATTTGTAGCGTAGAAAAGAAAGAAAGAAAGAAAGAAAACTTGTTTGGTTATGTTGGATTAGATAGAATGTAGGCACACAATTAGAGACAGTCATTTACATTTTACTTCCAATACGTTGAAACTTATACTCTGATTACTATAATTTTTTCTATTTTTTTCTTATTAGGGACAAAACTTTTCATTGAAGAAATGAAAGAGATTAAAGCTGAACTCCACAAGAGAGTGAAAGAAAAAGCAATAAAAACAATAAAACAATGATAAAAGTTACTAGGAGTAATAAAAGCATTTGAATTGAAACATATACCCTGTAAAGAGAACCTATCAAAATGCTCTGAAAGAAAACTCCATAATGAAGCTTTTAAACAATTCAATTCGAAGTGGTCAATCCAAAAGAGATGTTTGCTTTAGAAATTAGAAATGAAAAACTAAAGTTGGAAAAACTGTGTTGAGGGGTTGATCTTTTCTCTCCATCTCTCACGATGTATGCAACCTAGAAGTTAGATCATTAAAAGGCTCTTCTCTGTAGGGAATTGGCAGACCACCCGTTGGATGGATGAATCCAAACTCTTCCTCAGACCTTTGTAGCAAGTTAATAAATGAAGGGTGGTTCTAGTAAGTAACTGGAACCGCAGATCTCTGTCTGGATTTCCACCAAAAAAAAAAAAAAAAAAAAAAAAACTGCAACTTGAGCTTTGGGGATATTAAACTTATTTTGGGTAGAAGTATTTGGTGTTTGAGAATTTGTTTGACGTTGAGAAGAATTGATGGCAAACAGATTCTCATATTCAATTTTGCTTGAATTGAAAGCATAATGAGCAAATCTAGGTGGTAGCATGCTTGATATTGATTTGAAGTGGGAAACTTCTATATACTTGGTTGGGAATTTCCCCGTGATTTGAGTTGGAAGAGTGGTTGTTAATGGGTTTTGAATTACATATAGAGTGAGAACGAAATAATATCAAAATGGGAGTCTGCTAGTCCTACTTTATACAAGGATCTCGTGGACTTGGCAAATTGGTTGGAACATACTTCGTTTCTCATTTGGCCTGACTTCTGGTAGCAAAGACCCACTTGTTTGAGTGGAAGATAATAGAGTAGATAACAAGTGGTCTAGGAAAACAGGAAGCCAAATGCTGTGACCAAGAAAATAGATAGACCAAAAAAGAGAACCATTTGATGAGAAACTTTTGATCACTTGTTCCGCATCACTGGCCCAATGCATAGCTAAGAAATTAGACCACCTCGAAAGTACATTTTGGGTTGTACATTAGATACTCGACTATGTATCATAAATTTCATTGGTTCTCATGTGGGCACTTCCAATCCTACCTAATTAAGAAATTATCTACCCTAAGAAACAATTATATCTTGACCTACAAACACTGTACTCAACCTCAAGTTATTGAAGCAAGCTTGCCCAATTTTGATGTTATCACATTATGAGGTTAATCCAGAACTTGAGACTGGTATTTTTTCAAAAAAAACATTAGCCATGGAAATGGACATTCGGCATCTTAATTAATTGTTGAAGAAGAGGTGCTTGATTCATACATAGTTTCTTATTGTTCTTAAAAGAATCTCATTTAATGTTCAGATACCCACTCATTTTAAGCAAACATTGTAGGTCAGTTTTCATGTGAACTTCACATAGGCGTGTTCCAAATAAAAAATAACAAAAAATAAGAAGACATAATTCCACAATCATGTATATTTTTATCCACATATGTCTATAATCTAATCTCCTTGTAGTTTAGGTTCATTCAATTTGTTTTGTGGGACTTCAAATAGCTGTATTGATATGTTGTGTCAAAGGCTTGCCTTCCAAGTTTGGTTTTGTTCATGTCTTCAGCCGGATGGTTTAGATTTTTTAATCAGATAAATCTTCAATTCATTTAGACAGAAATAATTTGGGCCATTTAATGAGTGTTCTCCCTGTTGTATGTTGGCATAGCACAAAATGAGGTGAATGGTTGAGATGTCCTAGATGTCTTAGGCATGTCTCTAACAAGAGTGATGACTATTGCTTCACTCTTGTTGTGACAATGGCTTACCTTCCAAGATTAGTTCTGTTCAGCCAAATGGTTTTGATTTTTTAATCAGATAAATCTTCAATTCATTTAGACAGAAAAGATTATGCCATTTAATGAGTGTGCTCCTTGTTCTATGTTGGCATAGCACAAAATGAGGGGAATGGTTGAGATGTCTTAGATGTCTTAGGCATGTCCCTAACAAGAGTGATGGCTATTGCTTAAGATATGTGATTAACATAATAAACGAACTATCACTAAGCCACAATTTTCTACGCAAATGGGTCCTCCATGGGTTTTCGGTGACTTTGATATCTCAATATTAGTTCCCAAGTAGCTGAACATTATTACCTAGACAGGATCATGCAATACAGTAGACTTCACAAACACTTGCCTCCAAGTTGGCCCCATTCAAACATATAGTCACTCATTTCTTAAAGCAAGCTATTACCCACATCACCCTTTTTCAACTTACATACATGATTTTGAATCCCCATGCAACTCGCATCTCAAACTTTCATTCAGTCATCACGCTTTCTCTCTAGCTGTTTTGCAACTTCAAGGTTTTTTTCAATTAAAAATTATTTGAATTCCTCTTGTGAAGAACAAACCTGTGAGTTTTCATTTGGCGAAATTGTAATATTGTGCAAAGTCTTAGACTTTCTTCTCTAACAACAAACCACGGATCTTCAATAGTCTGCAAAGATTCTTGTGCAGTTTACATCGGAAAAAGCCAAGGGAGCAGTTTGTGATTCCAGTAGCTTACTGTAATCAACCATTTTTCAGGGACTTACTAAGTCAAGCCAAAGAAGAATTTGGCTACAGTCACCATATGGGATGCTTCACTATTCCCTACATCGTTGGTACATTCGTTGATCTCATCTCCCAATTGAATGAGTCCTGAAATAAAATGTATTTGTTAGACATGGCCTAGTAAAGTAGATAGTACCATTTTTATATATGCTCGTTTTTAGCTGGAGATAAAAGAAATGCCTCTCCAAATGATGTATAGAGATCTGCATATACTAATTTTAGAAAATGAAGACAATTCATTCCATGCAAGGTCTTCTCTTTTTTTTTTTTCCTTCTTTTGCATAAGGCTTATTTACTTTTCTTTTCTATTATAAACATGTATTAGAGCCATTACACTTCATAGACTCGACTTGAAAATAGAAGTATTGATAATCTTCATTTTTATAGTGACACCTCTCGGAGCCTAGACCATCCCAAATTTGGACGAAACTACATAAATCTTTCATCAATCTTTTCCGTTTATCCTTTTCTTTTGATATTAATATTTTTATTAGTCATAGAAAGCAATTAAGGATTTATGACGCCTTAAATTACCAACATCAAGTAAACATAGAAATGCCAAATTCTGTTAAAAAAAGTTATTGAATATGGTCATTTTTATAGTTCTAACTCTTTTACAATCAAATTGGGGAGATATTTGTATTCAAATAAAAGACGATGAAAGAGTTTGGAAGGTTGATCCTTCAGGAGCTTAGTATTATTTCTCCTATCCTGAAAGCATTGTTCACAGCAGCTTGAAAATCCAAAAGTCCCAAGAAGATTAGTATGCTCATTTGGATTTTGCTTTACAAAGGTCAGATACAACAGAAAAACTTAAGGAAAATTAGCATTTTCTACTTTGTAACCTTCGGTTTGCTTACTGTCTTTGAAGGAAAGGGGGTTCAAAATCATAAATTTTTCTGCTTTCCTTATTAGAAGAAGTTGGCAGTTCTTATTTCTATCCTTCAACATCTACGGGTGTTTGACAATGATTTCTGAAATAATATATTTCATACTTTATGTGGGCGCAAGCTCTCCTCCAAAGTAAAGTTAATTTAGGTTATTGTGGTCAGACCCATTATTTCAGAGATTTTTTTTTTTCAGGAGACCAAAGGGTTTTTTTTAATGACAAGCGCTTTGCATGTTGCAAACAGATCAATTTAGCCAACTTTAAGTCATCTTAATGGTGTTCTCTTTCTGCACCGTTTGTCATCTGAATGGTGGATGAAGCAACTTGTTTCAGTGAAGGGATAGTAGAGAAGAAAACAAGTGTTCAAGGAAAACCCAAAAACCAAATGCTGGGACCAAGAAAATAGACCAAAAGAAAAATCTATGTCATGAGAAACTTTCATTCATGAGTTACTGCACATTGGTTCAATGCATTATCTAAAAAATTAGACCTCCACGAAAGTACATTTTGTTTTGTACATAAGGTACTCAACTATGTACAACTAATTGTTTTTGGTTCTCATATAAGCATTTCAAATCCTCTCATATAAGCACTTCAAATGCTCTTTGATTCTTCCATTAGCAACATTATCACTACTCAAGCGGTTTGTATCTATTGGTGCTCCACGAAACAGGAAGTACGTTTTCTACATGACATGTCTACCATAAGCAACAATTTTTATCTGGTTTACCAAAACCGTACTAAACCTTGAAAGTTGTTGGAGTAAGCTTGCACCATGTTTGATGTTTTTATATTCTTCAGTTAACCGACACTTGAGAATGATGATATTTCAAAAGAAATACTCTTGTTAATGATTATTCTGTATCTTTATTAATTGTTGAAGAAAAGATGCTTGATTCCTATGTAGATGCTTATTCAGTTTAAAAAGAATTTTATGTAATATGCCAATATCCACTCATTATGAGTAAACAATGTAGGTCAGCCTTCATGTGAACTTCACATAGGCTTGTTTGGAACACACTAAAAATAAAAATAAAAAAATAAAAAAATAAAAAAATAAAACAAGAATACAAAAGTAGGATCTCACAATCTGCATCAAGAACAGTAGATTTTTTTGCTACTTCTGACTGTGATCTACCTTACTGTCTCATTCAGGTTCATCATTTGTGGGACTCCAATAGCTGTACTGATGTATCACAAAGGCAAAGACTTAGCTGCCATGTTCGGTTTTGTTCTATTTTCAGCCAGATACCTTAGATTTTTTTTAAAAAAGTTAGATTTATATTCAATACATATAGACAGAAATAATCTATGCCATTAAATGGGTCTCCTGTTGTATGTTGACAAGGAAAAATCAAGAAAGGGGAAATGGTTTTCATGTTTCAGGCATATCTCTAACAAAAGTGATGAACTTGCTTATGCCATGTGCTTAGCATAACTAACAAGTTTTTACTTTGGCCACAATTTTCAGCTAAAATTGGTCCTCTACTGGCTGATTTTCCCAAGAAGTTTGGTGACTTTGTTTACCCAATATTATTTCCTGAGTTCCTGAAGATAATGGGAGACAGGACCACGTGATACAGTATACTTCACAAGTACTTTCCTTCTGGTTGGTCCCATTCAGAGATTTCTCACCACTCATTTCTTAGAGCAAACTATTGCCCACGTCACCATTTTTCTTCTATATATATACTTGTTTTTAAGACCCAAGCAACTCAGATCTCAAACTTTCAACCACCCACAAAGTTTTCTCATTCTCTCAATTGCTATTGGGAAACTTCAAGTTTCTTCAATTCTAAATTCTTTTACTTTCTGTTCTGAATAACAAAACCATGGGCTTTCGTCTGGAAAAAATTGTGAATGTTGTGCAAAATCTAGGACTTTCTTCTCTAGCAACAGACCAAGGATTGTCTGTAGTCCGCAAAGGCTATTGTGCAGTTTATGTAGGAGAGAGCCAAAGGCGGTTTGTGATTCCAATAGCATACTTGAATCAGCCATTTTTCAAGGACTTGCTCAGTGAAGCTGAAGAAGAATTTGGTTACAATCACCCTATGGGAGGTCTCACCATTCCCTGCAGTGATGATAAATTCATTGATCTCCTCTCTCATTTGAATTAGGCGTGAACGAGAATATTAGTTAGACAATCCTGTATATTAGATAGTACGATTCTTATATACATTTTTTTGAGGGAGAGATAAAATGCCTTCCCGAATGATGTGTACTGGATTACATATACAAGTTTTAGAAAATGAAGTTATTTCATTCAAGTTCTTCTCTTTACATATTCTCTTTTTTTAAACTTCTATGCATTACTTTTTCGTTAGCATAAAAGTAGATATATATCAATGCTACTCTTCTGCATGAACTTCATTCGACAAATAGTTTCGTAGGACTGGTGTTAATATCATCTTGTTACTAGAAATTAGATTATATAAAGTCTACATAAATTAGAACATAGTCCACGAACCATGTAAATCTTGTATTATTCTCTAGCATATAACTTTTTTCTTTTGCTGTTAATATTTTTATGGCCTTTGATGGAAAAACTTCAGTTCATAATTATTCAAATCACCAACATCAAGCAGACAAATACATTGTATAAGTATTGGTAAATTATATCTTACAATGATTGTTTCTGGTTATTCTTATATTTTCTTGTACATTTATTCAAATCTATTTTGATCAACTGTCATTCCAGTTCATATCATTCCAGTTCATATTGTCACAGCCCAAGTCCACCGCTAATAGATATTTTCCTCTTTGGGTTTTCCCTTTCGGACTTTCCCTCAAGGTTTTTAAAACGCGTCGGCTAGGAAGAGGTTTTCACACCCTTATAAAGAATGCTTCGTTCCTCTCTCCAACCAATATGGGATCTGACAATTCACCCCCTTCAGGGTCTAGCATCCTCGCTAGCACTTGTTTCTTTCTCCAATTGATGTGGAATCTCACAATCCACCCCCCTTCAGGGCCCAACGTGCTCGCTGACACTCGTTCATCTCTCCAATCGACGTGGGATCTTACAGATATGGATGGACCTGCGGGGCGTTTTTTAGTGAAACGATTAGGATGGAAATGTAATAATAGTAGAGCCTGTTTCCTTTAACCCTTGTACCAAGTGATTACCTTTTCTTTTTCTTTTTTCATTGACAACACTGCTAGACACTATGATAATGGAGATCAAAACTGATTTTCCTCACATAAACGCACGCAAGATTTTCACAGTTTCAGTGTTGGAGAATCCTATTTGGTCATGGCATGACAATCGATTAAATACGATGTCAGCACACAGGGAGTTAATTCCGTCTAGATGACAAGTTTGAGTCGATAAGCTTTGTGTTCTGGTGGGTATACATTAAAGTTATCTTTCTAACTTGCTGCTAAGGTAAAGGTTAGCTCTCATCCCTCTTGAATACCATAGTGAGACATTGGCCTCATTTTTTTTTTCTTCCTTAGAATAAATCTATTCATCCAAAAAATAATATGAAAACCTGGATGAAATTCAAAGAGAAAAATCGCACTTATTTTGAATGCTTTGACATTCTACTATGACTAGGAGAAATTGGAAACGAAAATAAGGTTGGCCAAATTGTCTGCATCAGGTAAAATTTTCACCACTTCTAGTTTTGTTCTAATTATCTTGAATCTTTGTCGTTTAGTCTTATGGATTTGGTTTGTGAGACTCCAACAGCTGTACTGATATGTCACCAAAGGTTAGCTACCAACTTTGTTTTGCTCATATCTTTAGCCCTTTGGTTTAGATTTTTTAATTAGATAGGCCTTCATTCCATGTAGACAGAAACAAAATATGCAATTAAATGAGTGTGCCTCCTTGTTATATGTTGGCATGACAAAGAATTAGGGGAACAGTTTCTATGTCTAAAGCATGTCTCTAACAAAAGCGATTATCGATCGCTTTTGTAATGTGCTTAACATAACTAACGAGTTTTCGCTACAATTTTCAGCTTGAACAGTCCTCCATTGGCTGGTTTTCCCAAAATGTTAGGTGAGTTTGTTATCCCAATATTATTTTCCAAGTAGCTGAAGATTATTATCAGTGCACTATGTGGTACAGTAGACTTCACAAGTACATTCCTTCTGGTTGGCCCCATTCATAGATGTCTCGCCAGTCACCACTCATTTCTTAGAGCAAGCTAGTAGCCACGTCTCCCTTTTAAGTCTATATATACATACTTGTTTTCATTTCCCATGCAACTCAAATCTCTTCTCTCTCTCTCTCTCTTTCAAGTGCTATTGTGCAACTTCTAGATTCTTAGATTCGACTCTGACTTCTTCTTGAGGGAAGAACAACCATGGGTTTCCGCTTGGAAAAAATGGTAAATGCTATGCAAAATCTTAGACTTTCTTCTCTAACAACCCACCATGGATCTTCGGCAATCCGCAAAGGTTATTGCGCGGTTTATGTAGGAGAAAGCCAAAAGAAGCGGTTTTTTATTCCAGTAGCTTACTTGAACGAACCATTTTTCAAGGACCTGCTAAATCAAGTTGAAGAAGAATTTGGTTATGATCATCCTATGGGAGGCCTCACTATTCCTTGCAGCGATCATACATTTATTCGTTTGATCTCTCGTTTGAATGAGTCATGAAAGAAGATATATTTGTCAGATTAGTTATGAGGATCAAATAGTACCATTCCTTTATACACTTTTTTGTGGGAGAGATAGACTGCCTCCCCAGATGATGTATACAAAATTCAATATATTGTCTTTAGAAGCTTTACTTGAAAATATTCAAGTTGCAAAATACAAAAAGGTAAAAATGCTACTTCAAATTTTTGTCATTTCAATTTTCGTTTCATGTTATATTTGAGGATGTATTTTTATGCGAAAGGTCTATTTTCCATCCTTAATCTACACTTGGATTCTTTTTTCTTGATATTTTTGACAGACTTTTTTTTGGACCATATAAATCCTAGCTTCATTTTTTTTTACGTATTTTTTTATAATAGCAAGAGACAAGTCTCGATTTGACAACTCGACAACGGGGCAAGGCTCGATATCGAGAGGAGAATAGATAAGAGGTCCGCTACTTATGATCTAGCACTATGCTATAGTAATGAGACTAGACTATGCCCTACCTCCTTCTACCCACGGACAACTACTAGACCGTCTCACTCAATCTATGTTTGTTTAGTTTAGATCTAAGGAAAGGCACCTTAACAGACAAACTTGTTCAGTCTACATAATCTGTCTCCACCCCACAGCTCGGTTCCTTTCTCTAAACTCAAACCGAGACCAGGAGAACACACCCTTATTGGACTATATTCAATGGGGATGTTAGGCTTATAGTACACGTACCTTCAGAGGAGATCGATGCTAAGAGCATCTCTTGCTCGGGGGCTCTTCCTTATAGTATTTAATAGACTTTAGAATCCCGAGACTAAGCAAATCTTAGAGAGCCGGGATGTTCACTTTATTAGAGATAGAGAACGTTTCTTTGTTAGTGGGAGCTCAGGTCAGGAGGACCAATGAACAGGACTTTTAGACAAATATCACTATATTCTACGTGGACTTCAGTTTCAGAGTATTATTGATTGCATCAGAAGTTAGATCATTCAACTATGACACTATTCATTACACATACGTGGCTTCAACAGCCAAATTCAAACAAAACCATTATAGGATCAAATCTAGAGTTGTTTTTAGATGTGACTTTTGGTCTAATTCCTAAACAGATGAAAATATCTAGTATTAGCCGACTAAATTTTGTATTGTAGTTATGTTTGACATTGAAGGGTAGCATGGTAGAACAAGATCATGTGCTGTGGTCACTCTGGTTTTCTCTTCTACTTATTTCATGTCATGGGAACCTTCCTTTGTCTTTCAAGAAACATGATGATATTAGCTGACAAGATTGTTAATTTCAGGGCTTTGAAGATAATAGCTAATAAGATTCTTGTTAGAGAAGATGGGGCAAA
Source organism: Cucurbita ficifolia (assembly GCA_033971965.1). Taxonomy (NCBI): domain Eukaryota; kingdom Viridiplantae; phylum Streptophyta; class Magnoliopsida; order Cucurbitales; family Cucurbitaceae; genus Cucurbita; species Cucurbita ficifolia. The sequence goes on from CM066963.1 coordinate 1,764,642, forward strand.
GGTAGGTAGACGATGTCGAGACACTGAAAAGAGCCTTGCCTTCAGCTTTTTATTTTTGTAGCACGAAGCTTCATCAAAACATGACATCTCCGTCTAATCTTTTTAGTTTTGAAGGTACACAATTTCTTTCATGTATCTTGGCTCGACTCGGACTACATATTACTTTTCACTAATCACTACATTTGAAATGGGTAATATTCTCTATGTTCATGAAGTCGTCTCTTTATTGATATATTTCTCCTTGCACAAGTAAGCTAAAATGTGTATTGTAACAGCTCAATCCCACTGCTTGCAGATATTGTCCTCTTTGGGCTTTCCTCTCAAGGTTTTTAAAACGCGTCTGCTAGAGAGAGTTTTCCACACCCTTATAAAAAATGTTTCGTTCTCCTCCCCAACCGATGTGGGACCTCACAATCCACCCCTCTTCGGGGCCAGCGTTTTCGTTGGCACTTGTTCCTTTCTCCAATCGATATGGGACCTCCCAATCCATCTCCCTTTGGGGCCAGCGTCTTTGCTGGCACACCGCCTCGTGTCCACCCCCCTTCAGGGCTCAGTCTCCTCGCTGACACGTCGCCCGGTGTCTAGCTCTGATACCATTTGTAACATCTCAAGCCCATCACTAGCAAATATTGTCCTCTTTGCGCTTTCCCTTTCGGGCTTTCCCTCAAGATTTTTAAAACGTGTCTGCTAGGGAGAGGTTTCCACACCCTTATAAAGAATGCTTCATTCTTCTCTCCAACCGATGTGGGATCTCACATGTATCTTCATTTTCATGCGAAACCATCTTTTTGTAGAATCATATTCATATGGTTCGAGGGGGCACATGCAACATGTTAAATTGGCTCTAATTTTATAACATCATTTTAAGATCAATATGTTTCTTTTAAGAATACTTAGAGATGTCTCATAGCTTATCCACTATTCTAAGGCCACCCATTTACAATATAAAATGGAGTTTTTCGTTGTTTTAAGTTGATTCGTTGCTGGTTGTTCTCCCAGAACTTGCAGGCTTGCTATGTTTTTAACAAATACACAATGGCATTTACTACAGTGCTCTTGGTAAGTATCCATGTGGCTCAACAGACAAGTAAGTGTCACACCATGTCCCACTTATTTAATGTATTTAACATCATTTCAAAAAAATTTAAGAGCCGTTCCTTGCATTTCCTACCATAAAATATCTTCCTCCGATCATAATCATTCTCAAAATTCACTATTTGGACAGACAGCCAAGGTTATTTCTTAGCTCATCCTTCATTGATCAGGAAATCGTGTCTTTTACATCTGCTAATTCCTCGAAGCACTTTTCAGTCTATGCAGAGTTGAAAGAAGATTTTTCCAAGTTCCTAAACCAATTATGTAACCGCCCAGCTCAAACCCACGGCTAGCAGATATTGTCCTTTTAGGCTTTTCTTCCCGAGTTTTTCCTCAAGATTTCTATAACGCGTATGCTAGGGAGAGGTTTCCACACACTTATAAAAGATGTTTCGTTCACCTCCCCAATCGATGTGGGATATCACAATCCACCCTCCTTCAGGGCCCAGCGTCCTCGCTGGCACTCATTCTCTTCTCCAATCGATGTGGGACCTCCCAATCCACTCCCTTTCAGGGCCCAACGTCCTTGTTGGCACACTGCCTCATGTCCACCCCCATTCGGAGCTCAACTTCCTCGCTGACACATCTTCCGGTGTCTGGTTCTGATACCATTTGTAACAACTCAAGCCCCCACCACTAGCAGATATTGTCCTCTTTGGGCTTTCCCTCAAGAATTTTCTTAAAATGCGTCTGCTAGGGAGGGAGAGGTTTCCACACCCTTATAATGGATGTTTCGTTCTTCTCCCTAATCGAGGTCGGATCTCACAAATTATCACTGTGAGTTCCAACTTTCTGCTTTATTGGATTTCTGATTCTTTTACTACTTCACTTTATAAAAACAGGTGCTGAGAATAGTGACAAATATTCATTACATGGAAACAACAGTAAAAAGAGTCAAAATCATCTAGCATTCAATCACATGAGAGAGAATCTGCATTCTGTTGCTTTTGTATGTCAATGTTAGCCCATAAACTTGTCTCTTTTGGCTTGCTTTCAATTTGCACCCTACTCCCAGTTGCTTTCTTTAGACAACGTTCACATAATTGGCCTCTCCCTACCCTCCCTATAACCCAAGAGCCACCTAACTGCGCCCCTACATCTAAGGCTCTCATCCACCCAGCTTTCCCTTTCCTATCTTCTCCTTCATTTGGGTTATGACTGATTCTGTAGGAAATTTGTTTAGGATCAAACAAAGACTCTCTGTTACTTTCTCGGCCGATCCCGAACCGCAAGTTGGAAGACAAAGCCATGTGAAACCCTTGTGAACTCTGCTCCTGCTTCTTTCTCCATTGCCTTAGAACTTCAATATGATATCGTCCTCTTCCACCGATCTGTTGATATAAATATAGACGTAAACTCATGGTTGAAGCCAACCCAAGTCTGCAATTTTCTCTTCATTGTTTGTTATGAGAAGAGTTTTGTTGAACCAAGAACGAAAAACCGCCATGGGAATCCGTTTACGGGGTGCCATTCTCACAAAGAAAGTTCTTAAATGGTGCATTTTGAGTTAAAGAAGGACAATATCAACATCATTCGAGGTTCCTAAAGGCTTCTTTGCAGTTTATGTAGGAGAGAGTCTTAATAAACGCTATGTTGTTCCTATATCATACTTGAAACAGCCTTCATTTCAGGATTTACTTAAAGAGATCTGAAGAAGAATTTGGCCTTGATCACCCAATGGGCAGCTTAACTATTCCATGTAGAGAAGATACTTTCATCGAAGTCACTTCTAGGCTTGGGCTGTAGATTGTTTTGCACTTCAAAAAGAATGTAAAGTATAATTTTTTGTACAGTGGGGATTTTCATTTCTCTTTTCATTTCCATTTTGCAAGGCTTCTTAATTTTTTAATCATCCTCCGAAGGAAATGGCTTTATGAGAAGAAATGTTACTTTTAACGTTCGGTAAATATGGTCATTCTACTCATAATGTGAAAGCATAACAATTAAAATCTAAAACAAACTGAAACAATTCAACATAAGCAATTTCTTACAAAAGATTTCGAAGATAAATTATCGAATGCGTAATGTCACGGTCGTATGTTTTCAACCGTGTGGCGTCGTGATCTTGACATGCTCACGACAAACCTTGAGGAGAACCCAAGTTCCATATTCATTTTTCACCCGATTTTGTGGTTTTGTTGGACCTTAGGTGAGGTTTGTTTTTGTCAACCAAACACAACTGGTGTGGAATCCAAGCTGGTTCGACCACACACGCTGTCTGCATGTGCATGTTCAATTATCTGCGACTTAACCGACTTGCCTTTACACTAGGTCAAGTCATTCTCTCAATGCAACGTTGTGTCTCAACACCATCTAAGTTTCCAATTAGCATGGCTCACATGTCTTGACGCCATCTCGAGTCACGGGGTGTCGTAGGCTATCATAGCTTGCTCAGTCATGCCCATTGAGAATGGGCTCACGTGTCGTTCATAATATCAGGACATCCCAAACATCCATCCATCCAGGTTCTATCGAGGCATTGGACCCTCCCATTTCCATGTCATATCATTTACAGACTTCGTAACAGATAACAGTGTATGATCCAACCTTCGACTTATGGGCTGGGGCGCAATGTCGACACACTCGTACCGTCCAACATTGTCCTTAAAAAACTCATTTCAAATGAAATTGCTCAAGACACTCGTCTCGCAACGCTCGCTCTCACTGTAACACGTATCGGGTGTAGGGTTTAGAGTTTAGGCCCAAGGGTGGGGGAGAGCATTACCAAATTTGTCTAGTTCATACAAGAATAATCACAATAGGATGCAATTTGTAAAGTTCTAAGAGATCCAAAATTAAATTTTAATTGGTTCATTTGATAAAGATTTTTCTTTTCTTTCTTTTCAAAATTAAGATACTTCACTAACAATTTTAATTTTTAAAATTTTATTAAAATATAAAATTGCTAGCAATATTTATGCCTAATTTTCCAATTTTATTTTATTTTGCATAAATTAAAAAAATCAAAATAAAGACATATTCCGTTTCTTATTTAAAAAAAAAATCAAATTTTCATTTATAAAATTTGATAAAGATTCTAAAACAATTCAGAAACTAAAAAGAAAATCAATAAACCTAATTTAAAAATATTTAAAATAAAATCCTTATTTGAAAGACGAATCTGTCCTTGTTTGCAAAACCGACCTTAACTGTAGCTTTCTAACTGTCATAACGGTATTGTTCCAATGACAAAATTACCCCTGAGCTAATAACGCGAAATTACCAAATACCCATTCTTTTGATTTCGAGCCCTCACGATTTTCATATTAGACGAAGTCCTGATTTCTTCGCCAGTTTCTTGTGCCGTTCTTCTCAAACCAAAAATCTCACAGCCATTAAGAAGCTTCACGCCCATCTTCTTAGAACCCACTTCCAATTTTTCTCCCCTGACCTTCACTATATAACCTCATTCTATCTTACTCCCAATTTTCATGTGCAAAGCTTAAGCAGCGTCTTCAAATGCATCATCCCAGTAAGTTTATGTAGTGTTTTTGTGGGGAGTGCGATTGTTGAAATGTATGCAAAAAATTTACTGATTAGTGATGCAGGTGAAGTGTTTGATGAAATTCCCATGAGGAATACTGTATGTGCAAATGCACTATTCGCTAGATATGGCAAGGCTAGGATGTGGGTCCAGGGACTTGAATTGCTACGGGAGATGCACGTTTTGGATTCAGCTCTTTTACGTGTATGCGCTGGTTTATCTGCAATGGCACTAGGTGAGCAATTGCATGCTTATCTACTACGAATGGTTTATGATATTACCAGTGATAGAGTATCTACAATGAACGTTAGCTGAAATGTATGGGAAGAGTGTTAAGAACCACGACTCTCCACAATGATATGATATTGTCCACTTTGAGCGTAAACTCTCATGTGATCAACCCCTTAATTAGTCAATGTGGGACTCCTCTCCCAACAATCCTCCCCTCGAACAAAGCACACCATAGAGCCTCTCCTAAGGCCTATAGCCCTCGAACAACCTCCCCTTAATCGAGGTTCGATTACTTTCTCTAGAGCCCTCGAACAAAGTACGCCTTTTGTTCGACACTTGAGTCATTTTTTACTATACCTTCGAGACTACCAACCTTTTTGTTCGACACTTGAGGATTCGATTAACATGGCTAAGTTAAGGGCATGACTTTGATACCATGTTAGGAATCACGGACCTCCACAATGGTGGTATGATATTGTCTTTTTAAGCATGAGCACTCATGACCAACCCCTTAATTAGCCGACGTGGGACTCCTCTCCCAACAATCCTCAACAAAGAGTGGCATAGTAGAAATGGCATGGCATGTATTCCATTTCGCAGGACTTTGGACAAAAAGAAATATTCTAGTATGGAGTTCAATGTTTAGTGTATATGGTAGAAACGGGTGTTACAAAAGAGTGATTGAACCGTACAACCAGATGTTGATGGAAGGGATCAAACCAGATAGTGTAGCTTTTGCGACAGTCATATCAGCTTGTGGTCATACTGGAGAGATGAATCTTGTAGTCAAGTATTTTGAATCCATGCAGAGGGATTTCTGTTTGGAACCTGGTCAAGATCAATACAGTTGTTTGGTTGACTTGCTCTGTAGAGCTGGGGAATTTGGCAAAGCATGGAAGCTCGTAAATGATATCAAAAGTAGGCCTTACAATGTTTCTCCCTTGGGAGCTTTACCCCGTGCTTGTTTGGAACATGGACATATTAAGTTGGGTAATTTGGCATCTCATAGGTGTTAGGAATCGCGGATTTCCACAATGGTATGATATTGTCCACTTTGAGCATAAGCTCTCATTGCTTTACTTTGGGCTTCTCCAATAGGTGTTAGGAATCACGGATTTCCACAATGGTATGATATTGTCCACTTTGAGCATAAGCTCTCATTGCTTTACTTTAGGCTTCTCCAAAAGGCCTCAACCAATGGAGATATATTCCTTACTTATAAACCCATGATCATTTCTTGAATTAGCCAATGTAGGACTCTCTTCCAACAATTCTCAACCGTAGGGCACTTGAATTCTCAACAGTAGGGCACTTGAATTGGATCCTCAGAATGCTTGGATATTCATTATGCTACCAAATCTATATGCTGGTTTTGGCTTGTGGAATGAGATAGAGCATTTGTGACAATTTGTGAGAAAAGAAGGGCTGTATAAAGATGTTGGATAGTGTTGAATAGCGTTTATTCATATAACCTTATGTAAAGTTAAACTGCTCAAGTAACCTATTTTTATGAGGAAATGGTTTAACATGAGGTGCCATGATGAAAACGTTTCATTGAGCCTATGGAGAGTTTTAGCTTGTATCATAGATATCAGCAATGACACGGCTCAATTGTTATGCCAATTGGTGCAAAGAGAGTTTCCTGAACTGTAGTGACAAAATAAGAGAGCAAAAGTACAAGTTCTCAGACTATTTGTGCGGTCTAAGGATCTCCCTCTACGTAGCTCACCTCTTATCTAACTCTTCTACCGCTTACATCATCCGCTTAACATTTCTCTACTTTATTGCGTCGTTGTGTCTGGGCTGTGAGGGCTCTCAGCCACATGGATTATTCATATATATTTTTGAACAAGAAACTAAGCCAGTAATCTTGATGAGGTAGCTACATTTCATGATCTTTTCTTCCTTAGTCTTTTTTCTTACTCGAAAGCTCAGATTGTCGAACGTAGATGACAAAGTAAGGTTGATGATATCAAGTCCAGGTGTAGATAACGATGTTCAAGCGCAGCTTTGTTAATTTCCTGCCTTGCCTATCTTTTTCTTAGGACACTCGGCACTCTCTTTCCAGAGGATGATAGGCATGCACATAGACACGTATCAGCTACAATTTTAAGAAGTCAGTACATGAACTAGAATGTCATCATTCACAGTTTCAACTTTCTTTTGGCTGGAAGTATGCGTGAGCTAACAATCCAGCGATTGCTTGGTGTAACAATGGTCTTTTGTTGGTAACGGATTTGGCGATTGTGGAGTACTTACTCTCAGTACAGAGTGAGTCAAGCCAATTTTGGATCGCATAATCTACATCTAGGTAACGTATGTTCAAGCCTCTAGTTCCGATTTGAGAAGAAGGTTTTGAAAAACGAAGACGGAGAGATTTTGGAAAGAGAATTTGAAAGCAAAATTGAGAGAGGGATTGAAAATGGTGTGGTATAGCATGCAAGCAAAAGGCAACAACAACGGTTTAAACAGTATATAACTCTTCGGATAGGGAGAATTTGACAACTAGTCGCATCTCTCTATACATTTTGGGGCATTTCATGTCTACCGTAGACATGATTTTGTCGAAACGTCATACTCTTAAAAGAAGCAAGAAGGAAATTATACAACATAAAAGTAGTAAAGAAAAGCGATAAAGTAGTATAAGGAAAGGGTTTCGACATGTAACAGGCATGTGGCCATGGGCAATACGCCTTGGATAAGCCTTGGACAAGCATGACCGTAACTATGGCATAGGCATATATCAGACAACAGGTATGTCGTGTGCATCTCATGGAGAGCCCACGTGAGAAGCCTTATCTCTTTGTTAATAGTTGCAAAACCTTTTATAGAGCTTCATTAAGATTATATCCTAAAGACTAGGAGAGCAACATTAACCATTATGTTTAATCATTCAATTGTTTATGGTTTAAAATCTTGCAGTGTATCTTCCAATGATCAACAAGTTTCTTTTCTAAACTAAGTTGAGGATGAATTCCACCTTTTTTTCCCCATTCGTTTAACCCGTGTTGCATCGAAACATTCGTCGGTGACAACGTTGTTAGCACAAGGACCTCTGTGATTGATATCACTTGATCTTAACTCTTTAACTTCCATTGTAAAGGCCCCATTTGCTTTCGCTGTTGCTGGTTTTTTTATCTATAGGCTTCCTTGTGGGTTCTAATGCTGTCCCTTATGCTATCTATCTGCAAATAGGAAGATTAAAGAATGATATCATGAATTGTGATTTGATCTTTCTTGTTTGGTTTGAACAGATTCAGAATCTTTTCCATTTCTAGGTGACTTTTTATGATCATCATAAAGAACTCATTAACTTCTAAAATGTTGTTATGAATAAGATCTTCATTTTGCTGCTTCATAGTGAATTGTTCATTATTATCTCTTTGCAAAATTATCTTGACAGATCAGGGCTGGACTACTAGTGTTCGGAACCGACGTTTTCCAGCGAAAATACTGGAAGGTTGTATTATTTTATCCCATCATTCTAATTCAAACAGTATTATTATGAAACTTGTCGTCAATTGTACTCTGTTTTCTCAGTAATTGATATGATTTTTTCCTTCTGAAACATATAGGCATCGCATATCAAAGGAAAATTTCAGGGCAAAGTTCATAGGATGTTGCAGAATACACATGATCAATCACAGACCTTTCTCCAGTACATGGCTTTTAATGGGGATGGGTCCCTATGGCCCTTCTTTTGGTTTGGACCTGCATGTGCAGCCATGTTCATCGTGACGATTTCGTATCAATCTTGCTCTTGTTTCGCAAATTTGCTTACGAGGTACAACACGATCCTATCCTCGAGTTTTATATTAGCTCCATCTGTTTCTTGATGGGTTGAAATGTTCAATTCCCATCCTAATCAATCATTGTTTCATTGTGCTTCTAATCCAGGTTTCTTATTGTAACGGTCCATGCCCACTGCTAGCAGATATTGTCCTCTTTGAATTTTCCCTTTCGGGTTTTCCCTTAAAGTTTACAGAACGCATCTGCTAGGGAGAGGTTTCCACACCCTTATAAAAGGTGTAGCAGATATTGTCCTCTTTGGGTTTTCCCTTTCGGGTTTCCCCTTAAGGTTTTCAGAACGCGTCTGCTAGGGTGTGGGAGAGGTTTCCACACCTTTATAAAAGGTGTTTCGTTCTCCTTCCCAACCAATGTGGGATCTCACAATCCACCCCCTTCGGCGCCCCGCGTCCTCACTGGCACTCGTTCCCTTCTCCAATCGATGTGGAACCCCCCAATCCACTCCCTTTTGGGGCCCAACGTCCTTGCTGGCACACCGCCTCGTATCCACCCCCTTCGGGGCTCAGCCTTCTTGCTAGCACATTGCCCGATGTCTAGCTCTGATACTATTTGTAACGGCCCAAGCCCACCGCTAGCGATATTGTCCTTTTTGAGTCTTCCCTTTCGGGCTTCCCCTCAAGGTTTTTAAAACATGTATGCTAGGGACAGGTTTCCACACCCTTATAAAGGGTATTCCCTTCTCCTCCCCAATCAATATGGGATCTCATACTTAATACTATACCCTCATTAGTCTTTAATACTCTATACCCTCATTAGTCTTTCAACCACATGAAACTGTATGCATATTGTGGTTTGAGTTGCTGCAGGTTACAACCAAACTCCCAACCAGAAAACTAAGGTGGCGACCATGGCGGCCTGCTGCAGGCTACATCTTCAGCATGTCTATCAAACCGATCATCTCGACGACGACATCCCACATGGGGCTAAGCTCTGCTAGCTAGACTGCCAGAATTGAAATGCTTGTTTCTCGGTTCGTGCAGCAGCTGGCGGTCGAGATCGTAAGTCAAGGGTAAGGGGAATATGGTTATGGTTATAACAAAGTAAAAGTAGCAGTTTTCAAGTAGTTAGGGGTGATCTGCCTTACTATGTTGTCTTCTTCACAAGAAGAAGACTTGGGGACAAGAGTAACATGGCCTTCCATGTGCTACTCACAAGGAATAGTCCCTATCAAACTCTCAAAAGCATATCCCTTTTACTGCTTCGGCTCAGCGACTCACCGCATTCGGATATGAACCATAGACCGATCGTTCTGTTATTTCTAGTTTAACATAGTATTAGAACAAAAGCGAATCCTTGTGATATCATTTCTTTTTTCCATTGATATCGTTCGCCCATGTTTGATGTCGTGAATCGACGCCATGGACCGAACTAATACTCGAGTCAGCATGTCAAAAGAAGAGGTTCTTTTTTCATCGATTTAAGTATTTTTACCAACTGTTTGTTCTAAAATGTACAAGAGATTCTTTATGGCCGTCATTCACGCAATCAAGTGTCGATATGATGTTTGAAAAAGGGTTCTAAAGTAGCTTCTAAGAACCCTAAATTCAAAGACTTTGTGTCTTTTCATTATAATTGAAGCATTAAAGGCTCTGCTCCATGTATTATATACTTATTAGTCTCTTAAAATTATTAAGTTTTCAACTCGAGAAACATCCCAAGTCCTTTTAACGAGATTTTCACAACGTAAATGTTTCTTAATATCTGTTAGATGTATATCTGAAAACCTACATGACTTTTAATAACAATTGGATACACATTGAAATACTTTTGACGTTTCTTTCTCTTATATTGCATAGTTTAAAATTATCAGAGATGTTAATTTTCTTCCATAAGATTATCAAATCTACACATCGAACATACAACCACTCTTTAATCTTGAGCTATACAAATCCAACTCATAACATCCCTTAGGTTAGAACTGTTACCGATATTTATTGTGAGATTTCACATTAGTTGGAGAGGGGAACAAAACATGGTGTGGAAACATCTCCCTAATAGACGCATTTTAAAAACCTTAAAAGGGAAGTACGAAATACTTGTCACAATCGCACTTTTGATGGCAGCGGACTTGCGATTGTGCGGCACTCACTTCCCAGCAACAAGTGAGCTAAGCCAATTTGTTCTTGTGTCGCCTACGGTCAAGCGACTTATACTCGAGCCTCTGGCCCCTGTTTAAGAAGAAAGTTGTAGAAAACAGGAGCAGAGAGTTTTGAAAGATTGAAATTGGTGTTATATGTGATGCAAGCAAAAAGGCAACAACAACGACTTACAGCATATAACTAATCGAGTAGGGAGAAGTTGACAAGAAAAGCTCAAAGAGGACCATATCTACTAACGGTGGACTTAGACTGTTACAATAAAGAAATATAGAAAAATTTATAGTAGTACGATAGTACATACTTTTTTCATTTAGCACTTGACACGTGATTTAGTAACGTATTAAGCAAAGGAGAAAATCAAAGCTTTGGTAATACTGACTTTGTGGCTAATAAATAATAATAATAATAATAATAATAATAATAATAAATATTAATTAATAAATAAATAAAGGCATGATTTTCTGGTGCACTTAATTTTATCACCAAACATTGCTCTTCCCTTGTCATTAATATGTGGGACAACACTCCATCACCATTGTCTTTTTTCTTTTCTTTTTTCTTTTTTTTTTTTAATTATTTATATTTTCTACCCTTTTTCTTGCATGTAAATGAATTTAATATATATATATATATATATATATATATATATATATATATATATATAATCTTGCGAAATATAATTAATAACTTAATTGGTAGAGTTTAATTATTTTAAAAATATTTAATAATTGAATTGGAAAGTTCGTAAAATTTATGAGAATATATCGTGGATAAATAGAGACAACATAACAATAATAATAATAATATTATTATTATTATTTAAGTATATCTATAGATGATTAGATATCGACTCTTAATCAAATGCATATGCTTTTATTGACGAAATACTAATTTAAAACCCTTTTCGTTTTTTTTTCAAAATAAAACTAAATAATTTATTATTATTATTATTTGCATTTTAAAACCGTGCCCCACGTATTAAATACTCGTTAGAAAAAAATAAAAAGATGTAGTATCTAATTAATTAGGTTCAAATTGACAACAAAATTTTGGAAATTAATTACAAAACCATATAATAAAAAAAATAATATCAAAATAGGAAAAGCACATGGGTTTGTAATTGTAAAATTAAATAAATAATTAATTAATTAATTAAAAAATTGGTATATTGAGAATCCCACATCGAAACAAACACTAAATTTAAAAAATTGTAACAGATTTTGTACTCCAAACAGTACACTTCCAATTGTTGCTCTCTAATTTCAAGTAGACATCCCTAGTGGATCCTTCCTCTATTTCGTAACGTTCTATGCCCAAAAATACGATACTCGAATTGAGCACCATGATGGTCTCGACATTCCTGTGTATCCTGTGCGACATGACTACGTTACCTACTTGTTTTAACTGCTTCTAAGAGTGAAGTCTATCATGAGGCATGGTCACGTTACCTACGTGTATCCTGTGTGACATGACCACGTTACCTACTTGTCTTAACTGCTTCTAAGAGTGAAGTCTATTATGCGGCATGGCCATGTTACCTACGTGTATCATGTGCGACATGACCACTGTAACAGCCCAAGCACACCGCTAGCAGATATTGTTTCTTTGGGCTTTTCCTTTCGGACTTCCCCTCAAGGCTTTAAAACGCGTTTGCTAGGGGAAGGTTTCCACACTCTTATAAAGAGTGTTTTGTTCTTCTACCCAACCAATGTGGGACATCACACCACGTTACCTATTTGTCTTAACTAATTCTAAGAGTGAAGTCTATCGTGCGACATGACCACAATACATATGTGTATCATGTACGACATGACCACGTTACCTACTTGTTCGATGACCTTATTCAATCATTTGAGGTCGGAGTTGTCGTTGGGAAAGCAAACATCCAAAGCAAAGGTAGGCCCATTTGGTCTTTGGCTCCAACCATCTCTCCCTTCCTTCTATCTCTCTTAGGACACATTACCCTACACTCCCATGGCTGTCCTTCACTCCTTTCTTCTTCATAAATACCCCTTTTTTTCTCCTCCCAAAAACCCCAAAGGAGATATCAATTCCCATTCCCACAAAATGGCCATTAGAAAGCCAAACAAACTCCCCCAACCCACAGTCCTCAAACAAATCCTAAAACGCTGCTCAAGCCTCGGCAAAAAGACCAACAATGGCGGCTACGACGACAACGATCTCCCCATCGACGTCCCAAAGGGTCACTTCGCCGTGTACGTCGGTGAAAACCGGAGCCGATTCATCGTCCCGATCTCCTTCTTGACCCACCCAGAGTTCCAATGCCTTCTCCGACAAGCCGAGGAGGAATTCGGGTTCGATCATTACATGGGCCTCACCATCCCTTGCCAAGAACACGTCTTCAAATCCTTAACCTCCTCCCTGCTTAGATGACTTATTCTTCGCGGAGAATTTCCATGAACATGAATAAGAACAAGAACAAGATGGCCAAAGACGAGAGATCGAAATCTCTCTTCTTTTTTTTAAACATCTTTCTTTCACTTTCTTTTTTCATGGATGGATCATCATCAACCTTTTTTCTTTATTTTGGAAACCCATTAATGGGTTTTTTTTTTTTTTTTTTAGTTAAGGACTTCTCTAACTTAGCTTCCAATCTCCAACCCCTCTCAAATGGGTTGAGAAGAAGAAGAAAAAAAAAAGATCTCTTTGTAAAAATAGCTCAATGTGTTCCCTCATTGAGGTGGATTATACTCCACACCCTTTGAGTGGTTTCTCGTTTAATGAAAAATGCACCGACGTTTTTATTATTATTATTGCTCGATGTCGTTCTTTAGTTTGTCAATTTCTGCATAACTCAATAGAAAAGAAAGCAAAAGAGTTAAAATCTTGATTTTTATATAATTACAGGACGAATCAAAAGATTTCTTCCTTACTCAGAATGAAAATACACTCACGGGTAACGTGTATAGCCGAATGAAACTTAGTTTCCGCATAATTCACGTTCGATTTACGAAGAAGAATCTGACCCGAAACTCGAAGAAGCCACAAAGAGGCACAAGCTCGAGTTTTTCTTACGACTGGATATAATCGTGTAAAAAACATGATATCGCATAGTTTGGAAAGTATGATCGTGATACTAAGATGATTCTGGATTACATTATTTTAGAGGGAATGGAGAGAGAAAGGGGGTGGTTTTTTAATATTGACAGCATGTAAAGAGGTTGGTGAGAGAATGTGTGTACGGAACATTTCAGACATTTATTAGATTTTCTTAATCTTAAAAACATATACTGTCGTTTAAGGTTTGTCCTTTTTCCTCTGCTTTTCCCGAGAAACAAACAAAATCATGTCTGAATATTACAGCCTTTTAGCACACAGAAATGCAAATAATCCAAACCACTTTCTCTTGTTCTTGTTCTTAATGTTATCAACAATTTGCATGGAATCTTCAATCTTTAGGGTAACTGATTCCATGGAAAAGATTCCAAGATTTGGTTAGCTTTTGCTCTCACTCTCGAGGCTAGGTTAGTCGAAAGATGGTTATCGGTTCAAAGACGCAAGGTGTCCCTGTTTTTTCAGGGTAAGAAGGGGTAGAGAAAATACCTCGAGCTAATGTTCGAGTACCAGACGCTACGGTGCTGAAGTAACCCATGCTCTACTCCCAGGAAAAGCTCGAACGACCTTTAACAAAAGGGTATTTGTACCCGAAACCGACACAGGTGGATAGGTAGAGAATACCTAGGGACGTGAGACAACTCTCTCTAAGGAACTCGGCAAAATAGCCCAGTAACTTTGGGAGAAGGGGGCGCCTCCTCATAAAGGGGGTCGCAGTAACCAGGCCCGAGCGACTGTTTACCAAAAGTACAGGTCTCCGCAAAGTCGTAAGACCATGTAAGGGGGCTGACGCCGGCCCAATGCAGGAAGGTCAAGGAAGTTGGTGACCTGATGAATCAGTTAAAACTTAAGTCACGTATACTCAAGCCTCTGTCCCGTTCTTGAAAAACAATTTGAGAAAACGGGATAAATTTTTTTTTTGGAAAGCAATGTTATAAGCTAACAAACAATAAGTAACAACAACAATATTGATAGCATACCGTACAAATAGGAAAAATTGGCAACTAGTCACTCCCCTCAGGCTTCCTTTTCTAGAGTCCTAGAACAACCTCCCTTAATTGAGGCTCGACTCCTTCTCTAGAGTCCTCGAACAAAGTACACTCTTTGTTTGACACCTAAGTCACTATAACGACATATTCAAGACTCATAATTTCTTTATTCGACAAATTCAAATGACATGGCTAAGTTAAAATAAGGGCGTGACTCTGATATCATGTTAGAACAACTAACGTGCAATAATTCTCAATAGTTTCAACGAGATTCTCGATTTTAGAAACTAATTTCAAATTTTATATATAGTTCTACTATACCTAACTGAAAACGTAAGTTTCAAAACCTTTTTTTTCTCATAGTCGATAAAATCAGCAAACTCGTAACTCAATTTTCGACTCGGTCTCACAACTCGAGACTATTTACAAAACCCGACTCGTTGGCACGTGAAAAGACATGTCAATTATTATGTTGGTCCAAAAGTGGGTTGTATCTCAAGCACAATTTGGTCAAACACTAACCCTAGAAGTACTTACAACCTTTTTTCCTTAGAGAAAAAGGCATAAGCAAAGCTAGTAAAATTATTAAAATATTTTTAATTAATTTAATTTTAATTTAATTTTCATTCGTTAATAAATATATTAGGAATATGCAAAGTTAGTTGATTTAATAACAAATCTTCGTAATTATTTTTAAATAAATGAATTTAATAAAATTATATAAACCTTTTTTATTCTTAAAAATGATTTTTAAATTAAAAAAATAATTATATTACTTTTGTTAAATTAATATCAATTAATTAATTATATTAAAAATAAATTCATAGATAAAATTAAAAGAAAAGGAAAAATAGACGAATAGAAAACCCACGTCTTTAGAAGCTAATTAAAACTTTTATCGAGAGGAAAAGATGATATTTGGATAATTCGAAACGGTGAGATCCCGCATCGGTTGGAGAGGAGAACGAAGCATCCCTTATATGGGTATGGAAACTTTTCACTAACGGACTGGTTTTAAAACCTTGAGGGGAAGTCTAAAAGGAAAAGCCCGACAATACGTGCTAGTTGTGGGTTTGGGCCATTACAAATGATATCATAGTCAGGCACTAGGCGGTGTGCCAGCGAGGACGTTGAGCCCCCAATGAGGTAGATTATGAGATCTCACATCGGTTGGAGAGGGAAACGTACATTCCTTGTATAGGTGTGGAAATCTCTCCCTAATGGACATGTTTTTAAAACTTTGAGGGGAAGCTCGGAATGTAAGGACAATATGCTAGCAGTGAGCTTAGGTTGTTACAGAAACTGTGTAACGGACTCGAGTTTAGTTTATCTATACTCATTTTCTTCCAACAAAACCTCTAATCAAACAATTTTTAGTTGTCGAGAAAATCATATAGATATAAATTTAATATTCTCTAACAACTCGGTTGGTAGCCGTCACGAATATTAACCACAAGATCAATAACTTAGGGCAATTTTTAAACCAAAGTTTCATTAATATTTAATTAGAAACATTAATTATGGTAAGGTAATACGGAGGGAGTCCTTTAAAGACAAGCTACAGATGATGGAGCCAGCTCAACAGAACAGTACCTTGTCGTAATAAATAATATTTAATTCATTTTCATATTTTTATTAAGTTTTATTTAATTTATTATTCCACGTCCCTATCAGTGGACCCCACTTAGGAAAAACAGAATGGACTACCAACTGCTCAATATTTCGTAAAATTTAATTTTTTTGTTGGATTCATTAATTATTGCAAAAACAAAGTCCTTATCTTTCAATCAATTTCAACAAAAATGACTAAAAAAATTAAATATCATTGAATTTTTAAATTTTTTTAAAAAAAATAAATATCATCGTAGGTTCGTTCTACGTGTGATCGTAAGACGTGGATTAACTAATTTAGGGTATGCATCAATAGACATTTGCAATAATGTTGCTGGTGATGTGTTCATTATTAGCGTGTTCGTTTGTAGGTCACACGACACACCATTTTAACTAAAATTTGTTTATAGCTTGTCTATTCCACGTCAA
Organism: Cucurbita ficifolia; assembly: GCA_033971965.1. Taxonomy (NCBI): domain Eukaryota; kingdom Viridiplantae; phylum Streptophyta; class Magnoliopsida; order Cucurbitales; family Cucurbitaceae; genus Cucurbita; species Cucurbita ficifolia. The sequence goes on from CM066963.1 coordinate 1,781,462, forward strand.
AGCCTATAATTTTCTAGATTTTTTAAATAATTTAATTAAAAAATTTTGAAGATTCAAAAATTAGGTTTAAAACAAATACTTAGCTCGTGAGATTTGAGTCATTGAAAGGTTACTACTAGTATATGAAATATTGTTATTTTTTGTTCTCGGGTATCTTATCCTTATCCATATTTCAAGGTATCTTATTATCAGATATCTTAGAACAAAACTTTCAACCAAACGACTTCTCGATGATAAAATGTTCAAATAACCCAACCTAAATTTTACTATTTAAATTAGATAATTCGAGTTGTTTGAGCTAAAGATGCAACGTGTACGGTGGTTAACATTGGAGATGAATGACCGTTGGATTTGATGTTGTGTTCCTTTTGTTGTTAGTTATTTCTCCCGGAGGCCCATTGGGCCCATTTATGAACGTGGGCCATTTTGAAATGAAGGTCAATTCATGTTACTTATTTGTCGTGTTTAAGAGTGAATATTGTCTCTACAAACCAAACACGAGTCCTTCCAAGACACTTTGTTATCACTCACTGAAGTTTCTATAATTGAGTTACCGAAAAAGAAGGTGCACCTTGTTTGTATAGGTTAAGTGACTTTCAATTCTTTTAAGCTTTTATCAGTCATTCTATTACTAGGGTCGCTCTCCTTCAAATGTGGTCTCGGTTCATTCATATACCCCTCTTTTATCCAGTGTCTCATGTCCACCAGCTTCCGCCTTGGTTCATTCCCGAACCAAATCTTACCGGAAGAGGTACCCTTCCAATACCCCTCTTTTATAATAGTTATGAGTAACCTCCACCTTGCTAGCTACAAATTAAATAAGGAATTTCGAGTGGATATTGATTAAAATAGGAGGCAGAGACAGAAATGGAGAACAAGTAAGATAATAACAATTTCATTTTTAGTTTTCTATTTTTAAAAATTATGTCTATTTCCTTACCATTTCTCACTTTTTTTTTAGAAAATGTTAGCGTTTGTATGATTAAAAATACATATTTTTAATTTTTTGAGAGTTAAAATATAATTTTGAAATATTATAGAATATTTCTCCCTATCTATTTATCCATATGAAAATGACAAAAGATATTAAAATGAAATTTCATGTACATAAAAAAAGCATACATTAAAATGTATAAATATATGGTATAAAATATTAATTTATAGAAAATAATTTTAACCTATGGTCCATCATTTTGAATTGAAAAGCACAAAATTAAACAAGTCAATTCCTTCCCAATTGCTCGATGTTAACCTTTTTTGGATAAAAAGTTGGGTACTTTTTAGACAAATCACTCTCAATAAAATAAAATAAAATAAAATAGACACTCTCTCTTCATTTTTTATTTATTTATTATTATCCTAATTTTCCATAATTTTACAATTTTTTAATTTCTATTTAATGATTAAATCTACCTTCAAATTTTAATTATGACAAACTGTATTTGAGACTTTATTCTATAAAATCTCATATTAATAATTTTATTTTTTTAATAGTTAATAATTACTTCAATTATTTTATTTATAATATAACATTATCCTTTATATAAAAATTTAAGATTTTTAATCTAATCTTAAATATAATATATATATATATATATATATATATATATATAAAAGGTAGAATCATGTTAAATAATCTATAATATATAGATGGTGAGATTCCACGTAGATTGGAGAGGGGAACGAAACAATCCTTATAAGAGTGTGGAAACCTGTCCCTAACATACGTATTTTAAAAATCCTAAAGTTGACCGCAATACGTAACGGGTCAAAACGGACAATATCTGCGGTGTGTCACGAGGACATTGGGTCTTCAAGCGGGTGGATTATGAGATCTCACATCGGTTGAAGAGGGGAACAAAACATTCCTATTTCACTAGATGTCTCAAGCGAGCAGGACACTCAGTTTCCAAGGGGAGTAATCCATAAACATCGTGATTAACCAAATTTCATACAAATACAACTCGATTTTGGATTACTTCACACAAAACGTAATATCTTACATCAATCTATTTTCGACAAACTTTTCTTTCACTTTTTCTTTTTATCCTTTAACTTTTTTCGAATATTCTTCATCAGTCCATACTGTTCCAATTACATCATATTGATATCGATTATTGTCGATTTTCTAGCTAGACTAGTTGTTAAAAGGAAGACTAAACATAGTTTATTATATGCTTTTCTTGTCGTAGGTTTTGATCGTGATATAAGGCCAAATTAATGTATGATATATATTTTTTAAAATATAATTCCTAATTTTATATTTTTTATCGCATTTATTTCATTTTGTATTTGATTTAAAATGAAATTTGTATTTATTGGTTATTTGAAATTAGATAAAGAAGTATTTTTTTTATAATTTAATTTAGAGAAGTATTAAGTTGACTACGTATTCAAGTTCGTAAAATTAATTTATTAAATATAAGAGTGAAGTTTTTTTTCCCTTATTTTTCACTATAAGAAATACAAAATCAAATTGAACGATGACACGAAACATTATTCGAATACATAAAATGTGACACTTGAGTAAATGAGATGTACATGAATCAACGAACATCACATCCGAATGAGAGTGATCTTAAGAATTTGATAATTAAGAAATATTTAAAAGAATTAAAAATTACAACAACAAGATGCACCTTCTTTTTTGGTTTTTCAGTGGCGGAAACATGTGAACTCCAAAGTTAAGTGTATTTTGTTTGAAGCAATTTTTGCAAAAAAACATGTGAATAAAAACAAAACATTCTGATTATGTTGTAGAAAAAATTGAGGATACCAAATAAATCAAGTATCAAATTTAAATTTCGAATCAGGGATAAATCATGTAAGTTGATGATAGTTTGAAAGAACAAAAAAATAATAAAAATAAAAATAAAAATAAAATGCAATTATTGTAATCTTTGAGAGTGTGAAATGTTTAAGCCGTCTAAAGAAGAAAGGCAACCCTATCTTTGACTTTAATACCCACTTGTCTTTTAATTTAAGTCCCTTAATCACACACACTAACTATTATTGATGCAATTTGCTTTTGCTTTTGCATAATTTTCCTTATAATTCAATCTCGACATAAGCTTTTAATTGATTAATACATTATCATACTATACACTAATTAGTGTTAATATATATTCTTTTAAATAAAACTCAACAAATTATGTGATATTCAAATAAATTAGAGTTCCATAGAATCGAAATTTCATTTGAATGAGAAAATGTTTAGAAGAATCGATAATCACTGTATATACCAATAAAATAAGCTTAACTATAGAAACTTTCACTTTAGGTATCGTGGTTAGCAGAAAAAGTCGAAGTTATCAACGGTCTAATCTAACAATTTCCATTCCTATAAAGTACTTGAAGGTAAAGTGGTTAACTGAAAATATTAAAGACATCAAAGGTTGAATCCAAATAGTTTTAGCCCCTAAAAGATACTTATAAATAACCTGATGAGCAGAAAATGTTCGTACAATTCAAATATCCCTAACATCCAAGCTAGAAGAATAAATTGGGGGGTTTTTTGACCTAAAATCTAGAGGAATTTTTCTCATACTTGAAATTTAAACTATTATATCGCTGAACAGAGAAAAGAAGATTAAAGCACTAGTGCAAAGATATATGTATACATAGTCTGCCATTTTTTTCTACATGAGAAAGGTTAATGGAGGAATTATTAGGGCATTTACAGGCTATTAAGAAAGGCCTCCGATTCCACGCCAACTGACTCGCTAATTCAACTTTTAATAATGGCCGTCCGGCCGTCTATCTGGCCAAATTCGACCGGAGGAGGACTAGTATCTTCAGTATAATCCGAAATTTCCAGTACGATATTTGTTAGCACACAAAAGTGAAAGGAAAAGGAAAAAGTCTATCGACTTACCGGAACTAGACTCGGATATTCCGAGTCGATTTGGCGGCAACTCAGCCACTCGAACACTTCAACAAACGGATTTACTATCGGCAAATCCATACAGTAAAGGTTTTGATTCGCCTAAAAACTCGGAGTTCTTTCTGATATCTTCATCGCATCGCCTCTGCAAATCTGTGAGATTCGGATTTCGCGATGAGTTACTCAACTCGGAGCGAGCGACGACTCGGAGAACCTCTTCGAATACCGATTCGTCGCACGGAAGCGCCAGAGCACCTTGCGTAGTGAAGCCGTATTCTTCTTCGGCTTCCGAGAGAAGCTTCTGGAAGATCGGATGGTTCAGGAAGGTAGCGCGGACGATGAATCGCCGGCATTCGCTGCCGACACAGACGGCGATGTGACCGGCAGGGACGTCGGACGGCGGTGCTCTGGAGGATGCCACTCGTGCCATCTGGCGCCAGTGTTGTAGCATTTGACGGAGCCGAACAATGCGCCGGATATTGTTGCTTTTCGCCGTCTCCAGTAACATTTTTGTTTTCTTTATTTTCCGGTGAAGGTTGCAGAGGAAGAGCGTGATTGAAAGAGAATTATGGCACTGGGCGAAGAGCGTTTTCGGGGTTGATTCGTTCGGGACTTGAAGCCGCCTTTATAGGGACCAGTTTACCAAATTGCCCTTACATGTGAAAATATTTACAATATAGATTTTTCAATAAACTTACAAATATTTGGTCACCGGTTTTCACACCCAAATGAAAATTTTAAAAATATGACACGTGTCGAATAAATATTTAAACTTTAAAAAAATTTTAAAAAATTGTTCCGTACCCAACACAATTCCTTGGAATATGTTACCAAAATACTATTTTCAACCGGTGAACGAACATAAAATTACTTTAAATAAAACATGTTTACCTACCGTAAATAAATGTACATTTTATTGGTATAAATAATAATTTTCAATTTTTTTAAACAGTTTTTAATATTGTATCTTTAGAACTGCTCTCATTTAGATCTAATTTTCCGTTTATTTATATATCTCTCATTTACTTAGTGTCACAAAAAAAACATAAAATGAAATATTAAATTGATGTTGGATAATAATTTAAAAAATGATATAAATTATTTTAATAATTTCAATATCGCATTCAAACATGTTATCACTATATTCACAAACATTTAGGTTTTGTTATCAACGCCATAGATTTTCCATCAACGACTATCGGAGGTAACACTGCCAGCTGCTTGTTGGAAGTATTGTCTTTTTTGTCCCGTTACGTGTCATCATCAGCCTCACGATTTTAAAACGTGTTTGTTAGGGAGAAGTTTTCATACTCTTATAAGGAATATTTTGTTTCCATCCCTTGGGGCCCAACGTTCTCGCTGACACGCTCCTCGATGTCTGGCTCTGATACCATTTGTAACAGTCCAAGCCCACCGCTAGTAGATATTGTCAGCTTTACAGTTTTAAAATGCGTTTGTTAGGAAAAAGTTTCCACACCCTTATAAGAAATGTTTGGTTTTCCTCTCCAATCGATGTAGGATCTTACAAAATATGAGCAAGCTCTAATGCTTGAAATAGATAGCGTTACGTAGGTATAACCTAGTTTAATGACTCGAGAAGGTTTCCTCATCACTATCACAAACACTATTAAGCTCATCCCGCTATCTTTCAAAATTCCAATAATACCCCCAACCATTCCCTTAGAGTCCATCACCTTTCTTATATTCTTTTTATTAAAAAAAATCATCTTTTAAGAATATTAATAACAAAATTAGAATTATTTTAACATTTTTTATATTATTTTTCCCATATCCCATCATCTTTTGTCTCTTAGATTCCACTTTTTTAATTATTTTTTTAAACCATAAAATAAAATATTCTTTTTTCTTTTTTCCTTAATTAAAACGTACATGGTAACATTAATTAAAATGGAAATTAGTTGAAATTTTACCAATTATATCGTTATTTGTCTCTTAAATTGGCACTAATGTGATTAGACCGCCTAATTTAGACCCAACATTCATTTTTATGGTCAATTTCACTTCTTTAATTTTTTTCTACCTTTTAAATTTTAAAATATAATAATTTTTTTTATGAATTTCATTTTTTTATTGTTTTATTAAATAGTAAAAATGTCTACCACCGTGAACTTTTGAGCTTAATTCAACTAGTTAAAAATATTTTATCATAGTAAAAAAACATTAAAAGCTCGAACCTCTATCTCTGTGTAGTGCAAATTTGAACAAAAAAGAAATTACGAGGATCAATGAAGTAAGAGATTCTTCATCGCTCATACTTTGACTTTTTGATTGGTAATAAGGTCGGACTTCTTTACATTCCATCACACCATTATGACCTCGAAACACGATATTTGTTCTAGTTGACGTGAATTGATATTTAGGTCAATTAGTAATTGTCCCGAGTATAGCTAGTTACCATGGATATAACCACAGATGATATGAATCAATGGTTTTTATATTTAAAAAAATAGAAATATATTTGTATACTTATCGATAGGCACGTATATCCCTGTAAGCTCGATTAAATGTTTGAAAACTATTTAAAAATAATAAAAATATATGTTTTCTCGTTCTTTTTGTATTTACTTTTTCACAAGAGGTCGGAAAGTATAGTAGTGATTAAGAAGAGATACTTACTCGGAGAAAAATTTCTATACTAAAATATTTTTTATATAAGGATATTTTAATCTCTTTGTTCGCGCTATAATTTTATTTTTATAATTATTTCTTTTAATGTTGACGGACTTTACATAATTTTTAAAAGAATATTGAAATGACAACCCGAACTCGATTTGGAGTCTTCGTTCGGGTGTATTTGGAGGAAAGAGATGCGGTCTAGGTGGACCGATCTCGACCGATTCAGTTGGATCATTCCAACCTGGTTCAATTGAATCAATCTCATCCCGTCTAATTGGACTAATTAAGCTTATTTTGTCTGGCTCGACCCTTTTGTTCTATGTTTTTGAGCCAATATCAACTGTACTAACGTTTAATATGATTTTAGAGCTTAATTTGAAGATTTTAGAAAATTTGAAGGAGGAAAAGACACTACCTTTGGCTAGAAACGAGCCGAAATCGAGGTACGTAACTAGTAGATTGTATGTTATAGTTTGGACTGCAAATGGTTATGTACGGTCAAATTGTTTATAAACCCTAAACGCTATAATGAACGGAAACAAATTGAGAAACAAACCATGACTGAATGAAGGGTTTAGGGTTTTCTGGTAGGTCGTAAATTATTAATGAAACAAATAAAGTTATCACATTAAATATAAATTATGATACTGTTTAAAGCCTAATCACACGTGAAACTACATATTAACGCTTAAAAGTAAAACGTGACGTGTTTGTGCTCCAAGAACGTATATGATAAGATTATAAAATTAATATATTATTTTGTTTTAATTTTTTTCTTCAAAAATTGTTTAATAGTCCTTTAAAATTTAATTTCTTTTTATTTTTGATAATTGTTGTTAATTTTAATATGTTTATATCATTTTTTTTATATGAATTTTTAGTCAAATTCTAAAATAAAAATAAATTTCTGAAAATTAAACCTTTGGTTTTTTATTTTTGAAAATTGTGATATTGATCTTACGGGGGTAACGAAATCAAAATATATATATACAACGTCAGACCCTTTATGTAGTTGTCGAGATAGGGCGATTGATCTACATCTTTGTCCATAGCCCTGGGGCTGTGTCTCGATCTCCTACGTGCGAAATCAGAGGGACTAGTTCCTATGGAGATTCTCCTTGGTCTAATTTCACGCCTTATGACGAAAGGGGAGTCGGCGTGGCGTAAAGTGAAGATCGAGGGAAGTAGAGAAAAATTTCCTTCAAGGGTATTCCGAAGGTGTAATCTAGTCAACGAAAAAGGGGCCCGATATTGAAACTAGAGGAGAGAAGATACGAGACGGTAAAGGAGAGGAGCATTACGAGCTTAATTTTTAAATAAAAAATAAAAAAATCAAATGGTAATAATAAATAATAATAATAATTCATACATAAAAACAAATAAAAAAAATTGGAAATTCCAAAACCCTAGGTAAGAATTGGGCATTACAATTTCAGAGGCCGTACTAATCCAGACGTCCAGACCTCAAGAACGCTCATAGCTTACCAATCCGAATCCATTTCAGCCCAACAAATCAGAGAAATTCGATCACAAATATCAAAATTGTTCATCTGGAGAATCAAATTCCAGGATGCCGCATCTCCTGCAGCAAATTCATCCTCAATCCCATCATTTCCCACTCAAACTCTCATCTTCCTTCGCCTCTTCACGATTCCCCTCTCAATTTCTAGCTTCTCCGCCGTGTTTTTGCTCTCCGAATTCCGTCGCCCTTGTTCGTCAACGTCCGGTAATGAGAGGCGCAACCATACGGTGTATGGCCAATTCACGGAGGGTTAAAATGGTGTCCAAGCAGATTCAGAGGGAGCTTTCCAATATGCTTCTTACAGATAAGGTGTTGCAGTTCGCCATTCTTCCTGAGGCCTCTTTGGGAGCTGATAAGTACCTTTCGTCTCTCACTACCATCACCGATGTTGAAATCTCTAGCGACTTGCAGGTATTTTGAGAGATTTTTCAAATTGAAGAGCTGAGAACAGTTTTTTTTTTTTTTTTTTTTTTTCTCTATAGTGAATTGCAGAATATTTTGTTTCTTTTTCGTTATGGAACTGGGAAAGAATTGAAGATTAAGGCTAAAGAATGATTCTATGCTTGAATTTGATAGTAAGAAAATACCTGAGTTTTTGAACTTGCCGTGGCTGTTGTGTAAATGGTGGTTGTTTTCTTTCTTATTGATGTTTGAACAGATTTAACATTGCATGAACAGCTTATATCTTAGAATTTGCCTTTTGGTCTCATGGTAACAGAGGTTTAGATGTTGATATGTTACACCTTTTGTGTGTCAGAATAAGAAATGTTAATGGGATAAAAGCCATGACTGTGCCCTTTTGGTCTACTCTCAGCCATCACTGAGCTGGGTAGTGGCTTTACTCTTTGCTTGACAGTAGTAAGCCTCTTGGCTTTCTGTGAGATCTCGCATCGATTGGGGAGAGGAACGAGTGCCAGTGAGGACGTTGGGCCCCGAAGGGGGTGGATTGTGAGATCTCACATTGGCTGGAGAGGGGAACGAAGCATTCTTTATAAGGGTGTGGAAACCTCTTCCTAGCAGGTGCGTTTTAAAAACTTTGTGGGGAAGCCCGAAAGAGAAAGCACAAAGAAGACAATATCTGCTAGCGGTGGGCTTGGGCCGTTACATTCAATCTTGCCTAGAAATCAGTTTTCACCTCTCGGTCACTCGATTGTCGCCAATGTGAAATGTAACATCGAGATTATTTCTTGGAAGAATCGACATATACCTTTTTGTTGTTGTGAAATTCTCATAACTACGAAGTTTAAACCTTGTTTCGACATTTAGATCTTCACCTTTCATGAGTTCACAAGTTAGTTTGTTATTTAAATGATATAATATAGGCACCTTGTTGATGTGAATATGTCACTCTAAACTTAAATTGTCGAGGAATATAATTAAAGAGCCTTTTCTTTTCATTTTAGTTCATATGTTGGCTGCCGTTATCAATGCTTCAGCTGATAAAGTAATCGTTATATGCTACTGTATGAATTTGGACACACAGGTGGTTAAAGTATATGTATCCGTCTTTGGTGATGAAAGAGGAAAGGATATAGCTATGGCTGGGTTGAAGTCTAAAGCTAAGTATGTTCGAAGTGTATTGGGAAAACGTATGAAGCTTCGGTTAACTCCTGAGATTCGTTTTATAGAAGATGAGTCTTTTGAGAGAGGAAGCAGGGTAAGTAACAATTTATGTTCTTGCTTATATAAATTTTCTTGCTGTGACTGGAGACCAGTTCAATTATCTTTAAGAATTCCTTCCAAAAGTGTTATTCATCTCATTTTCTTCACTGTTTCCCGATGCTTGTATTTATGTCATGCAAACCTCGTGTTTATTGTGTGAGATACCACATCGATTGGGGAGGAGAACGAAGCATTCTTTATAAGGGTGTGGAAACTTCTCCCTAGCAGACTCGTTTTAAAAATCTTGAGGGGAAGCCTAAAAGGGAAAGCTCAAAGAGGATAATATCTGTTAGCTGTGGGCTTGGGCCGTTACAGTTGGTATTATAGCCAGACACCGGGCAATGTGCTAGTGAGGAGGTAGGGTCCCGAAGGGGGGGGGGGTGGATTGGGGGATACCACATTGATTGGAGAAGGGAATGAGTGCCAGCGAGGACGTTGGGCTCCGAAGGGGGGTGGATTAAGAGATCCCACATCGGTTGGGAAGGAGAATGAAACATCCTTTATAAGAGTGTGGAAACCTCTCCCTAGCCGACACATTTTAAAAACCTTGAGGGAAAGCCCAAAAGTGAAAGCCCAAAGAGGACAGTATCTACTAGCGGTGGGCTTGGACGGTTACATATTGCTTATTTTCTGTTGAAGTATCCCTTGGTATCATTGTTTTGGCAGCTATTTTCTACAAAAAGTTCTTGGAAATGATAAATTTTCCTGTAACAGTAGGAGAGACGGTTTTGTGCGAGAGATATTGGTCATCTTAGTTATAGGGGCTTGAGATGTTGGGCTCCAAGGTCCTGGGTTTACGTCTCTAGCCATAGAACTTAAAAGTGTACAATTTTTGTTGCCTTCGAAATTGATCATGGGGTGAGCAAAGCAGCTCAGGATTAGTGAAATGGTCCATCCGCTCTCTCGATGCTTCAGTAGTTCAGTTATCGAGAGAGATAACAAATTACAGCACAAACACTCATCGAGTCGAGCATAGCTCATTCGATAAAGCACCCGTTATCATTACAAAGGTCAATGGTTCAATCTTCCATACCATATCAGTTGAATTAGAAAAAAAAAAAAAAAAAAAAAGTACAGCATTGACACTAGTATGCATTGAGTAGGATTTTCTTGGGTGGAAAAAGGACTCCGTTTTGAAACTCATAGTCATTGCCTGTTGTCCCTATAATTTCAGCCACTGGAAGATTGCTTCATGGTTCTTTCCTGTACTATTTTTGTTTAAACTTTACCAGGTAATTGCCATATTGGATCGGATCAAAGACGAAAAGAACAATATCGATGATGAAGACATGGAGCAATCTGAACTATCTGATGCTCCTCAAGACGACCGGGACT